>JAOUQW010000034.1:7593498-7614137 GCA_028565825.1 Olivaichthys viedmensis | reverse complement strand
ACATATTATATTCAGTGGAAATAAAATATCAGACTTGTCATACCAAATAAGCCTGAGTAATAATCATAGCCCTTCCACCCCCATTCCATGGTCTACATGGGCCTCTTCTATGAGGTGTTTTTTTTATTATTATTACTCAGGCTTATTTGGTATGACAAGTCTGATATTTTATTTCCACTGAATATAATATGTTTTCTGTCATGTAAATCATACGTATGAGAATACAAGTATATATCTTGTAAATTCAGAACATTTGGCCTAGGTGATTCGTTTAGAATTTCATAGAATTATAGAATTATACATTGTATTACAGACTTGTTTCGCTATTTAAATATACAATAACTGAAATATGACTGTGTTTGTGTTTATCCACCAAACACTGATTCAATTTCATTCCAAGGAGTGTAATCTACAAGCACAGCAATAAAACTATTTAAATGACTCTGACTCTGTATCCACTGCTTATTGTAGTCCTGCCAATTTAATCACGTATTATAACGAGTATGTGCTTAATACCAAACTGTGGTGTTACACTTACATGCAAACAGCAGGTGGCGGTAGTGCAGTGTATGAACGATGTGTTAACTGAATTCAAGTATCAGTTTCCCAGATTCTATGCTGGAGAAAGTCTGGCACTCGTACACAATTTGAGCACATTTGGAAAACTAGGATTATTACAAGAACAGTGGTTCTCAAAGCAACTCTTTGACTTCTATGTCTCCTATGACTGGACCAGGTGTATTAGAGTAGAGAAAATGACAAAAATGTGTTTGAGTTCCCAGGGACGAATTTGAGGGGAAGAAGATGAGCAGAAGAAAGAATGCAGCTTGTATGCACCATCTACTATTCAACATAGGGTGGCGCGCTCGTTCAGCTTAGGCTATGGTCATAACGATCCGGCTTGGTTTGTGATTGAAGAGCCTATAAGTTTTGGTTAAAAAACATACAACTGTCAGTTACATTACATTACTTTAGATTATTCACAGCCAATGATGAGTGCTTTTACCGAGCTGAACGGAGATCTTGAAAACATACTGGACACACAGACAAACCGTGACCTCAGTATTATAAGGTTCTATCTGGCATTTGGGTTGAAAATGAGTTAACCACATAAACTTCATCACTAAGGGATACTTTATCCTCTTGTGGTGTTATTTTTTAATTTTGCAAAGTTTTAAGTATAATATTTGAAAAAATAAAAAGTTCTATCTCCAAACTCACAGATAAACTTGGTTTTATAAGGTTCTATCTGTTAGCCAATCGAGAAAGAAACTTTCAGCTGCAGATGTTTTACAGCGCAAGTGTACAAAACAGAATTGGTCTTGGTCTACCGCATTTGCTGGTCTTACGATGTGTAAACGTTGTGTCTTCAGCTTAAAAATGTCTTTCTGCGCTGAGTTATTACCATTTATTCAAATTGAGGGCTTGATTTAACCCTTGTGTAGACTTAACATTCTGTACACTCCCCTTGTCCTAAGGGTCAAAAATGACCCTAAGACCATCTTTATACCCTGGTGTTGTACAGCTTTCATGGAAATATAAACAATAAGGCAATTTTTCACTTTTTCTAATGTTAGGGTCACTCTAGGAAGAGTCACCAAATTTCAAGTTGAAAGAATATCATTTAGGGGTTTTTCTCTGCTGTTAAACATAGTGGCGGGTTATTTTTGACCCTTAAGACAACACAAGGGTTAAGATTAGAGATTACTAATGATGATTACTAATTTTGGAAGGTGGATTTTTCAAGTCTAACACTTTATTTTTAATGTTATTAGCTACACTATTGTAATTGAGCATTCATTGTATCAAATATCCCGATTACATTTTAGGCCGAGAATGTTGATGTGTCTTGTGCAGTCCCCGTTACTGGCAGTGACAGAGTTGTAGCGTTAGCCAGGACAGCCACTATAGAGGCAGCTTCAGTGCAATTAGCCAAGCTCTCATCAACTCTTAAGAGGTTTTATAGTAAAGTAGCACATCCCAGTCTGGGCCTTTGGCCATCCAGAAGGTTCCAGAACATATTTTTCTTTGGACATAATGGAGGGATTGTGTGAGTTCCAGGAAAACTTTGACAACACCCAGAAAATTATTCGGAAGCAATTCATATTATATTAAATAATTGCTGAATTTGAAAATAAAAAATAAAATCTGATGACAAATACCAAAATATGCACTTAATTAGGCTAAAACTACATACGTTAGGCCTTTATATGATTTAATGAGCTAAGAAATCTTCTAAACTCTTCTGAAAAGATAAAGCTTTCAGGTTATTTTGGTTCATAGTTATATGGTGATATGATTCCATGCTCTAACGGTTTCTCAGTCACAATAAGTCACAGTTCTGTAATAAGTTATTAGTAATGAGTAGTAAAGGTAGTAATCAGTAATAAGATAGTAATAAGTACTACTCCTTCATATGGGCAGTTCTAGTACATCTTCTTCAGAAACACCTCTGACCCAGATCAAGTGTTTGTATGTGTGTGTTTACGTGTGTAGGAGGTTGATCTGGGCTTGAGGCTGAGCTGTTCTGAGTTCTCATCAATCCTCTTAGCAGTTTAGAGATCATTAGCTCCATAACTGTTGGTGCTGACGTGAAGGTAGATTATGGTCTTTCAGTGTTGTGTTTTGGACTGCTGACTCTTAAGTCTACGATAAATACAGGCCGTGTTCTTCAGGGCAGAATGGGTGTAAGTCTGTTTTTGTGTTTACACTAGCATTGTTAGCTCCAGTGCTTACTGCCACTTAGTGGTGACTACTGGAAATTGCATGAAAACAAACTGAGCTTAAAACAAGTCAAGATTGGAAACTAGATAATTTGTCATTTAAGAAGAATTCAAGAATTTTTCAAATTTGTTTTTTTTTAACACAATAGTGGGACGTATTTTAGTCAAGTGTCACTCTCTTCCGGGTAACTGGGAAAGGACACAGACGCAAAGCCGCTCCATAACATAGAGACACAAACACTGGAAACTAGACAAACACTGAAACACACACAGAGACACAGCATGACATCGAACATTAACCAACAACCTAGACAGGGACATGAGGGCTTAAATACATACACTGATTGCACTGACAAACGACACACAGGTGGCATCACTTAACATCATGAGACAGGGGTCACACACAAAAACACAAAG
This sequence comes from Olivaichthys viedmensis, assembly GCA_028565825.1. Classification (NCBI taxonomy): domain Eukaryota; kingdom Metazoa; phylum Chordata; class Actinopteri; order Siluriformes; family Diplomystidae; genus Olivaichthys; species Olivaichthys viedmensis. The sequence goes on along the minus strand of JAOUQW010000034.1, from coordinate 7,610,997 downwards.
CGTGTGGTGCTTGTCGCTACAGAACCCCCCTCCTCTAATGCATGGCTCCTGTCCCGGGGGGTCCCGGGCCCATGGGCACTATGTCCATTTCTGGGGCACGGCCCGGAGGACAGCATTGCGCGGGGGGAACCCTCTCCATCCCCAGCGCACCCCGAACGATGACGTCCTCTGCGGGAGTTGGGCGTTGTCGTTGTTCCCAACGCCCGGGGGCGGAGCAAAGACCTCCTCGGCGGGGGTAGGAGGCAGGGCGTCGTCGCTGTCCCCAACGCCCGGGGTCGGAGCGACCTCCATGCTGGCCTCCAGCAGTGTGGGGATGATCTTGACGTTGGTACCCGGCGGTGCTCCCCCCGAGATGGTGAGCCGCTGGAGGAGCTCCGCGAGCTGGTCCACCGTGGCATCGGAGACCCAGGGGACACCTCCTGCAGTGTCCGGGAACCGGGCCACGTCCACCAGGGGCCTGAGGTACGCCTGCTATGACATCAGGGGCCTGAGGACCGCCACTGTGTGTAACACACACGGAGACACAGCATGGCATCGAACATTAACCGGCGTGACATCAAGATTCTAAGGAGAACATATTTTGGCTACTTGAAAAATACAAAATAAGGACAGAAATCGTGTTTTTATTCAGAGAGACAAGGTATATGCTGGAAGATGACAGCTTTTTCTTGCGTTCCTTAAAAAACCTAATAATCTGGAGCAAGGATATTCAGGAGAAAGGTTTGTAGCATGTGAATCATTTAGGGTGATATAATAAACCAATGAAATTAATAAAAGAAGCACTGTCTTAGGATTCAGTGGAAATCTTATTTAATGCCATGCTTTTTTGGCAGTTGCTCATTTTTTAACAGCATAGGCTACAAAAAGCACTCCAAAAAGAGATGCTGTATTTATGCATTGACAAATAAAAGGAAAAAATAGTCTCTCTGATGGGTTTTATTCTAGAAGAAACCAAGGAGAGTATTACACTCTAACCTCTACACATAAACAAGTAGACACGCTTATAAAAGTAGGACTAAATCTCACACAGTGTAAAGCTTTAGGTGTATGTGCTGATTTCCAATTCTTCTCAATATAAGGAGGGAGGCAAAGGCAAAGTAATCTTTTCTATTCTTAGTCATGGAAACTTCACTTCCTGGAACTCTTAAAATAACCATTTCAAAATTAGGCCGCAATTCTACAGCAACTCCTTCTGATGAAGTTTAGACCAGATAAAATAGACCAGAAGGCTGTTTTGTTTATGTTGGGATCTGTCTTAGCCTTTTATAGTTTAGCCTTACTATAACAGATGCAGTAGTCAAGCACAGGAAGTAATCCTATTAATTCTACTTATAGCAAACTTGTATCTGGTATCTCTACTCCAAGCATGCCCTCTGCAGGTTCTGGATTGCCCATGATTGCTCTTGATTTTATATGAGGTCATGACCCTGTAGCTAGATAATGTCTGCACTGTGCATTCCCTGGCTTTTTCTCTGTGCGTCACCACATTCCTACAATGGCGCCTGTTTGAAAACAGTCATTAAGTAACAAACCACCTGCTATAAAGACTAAAGAGAAGAGATTTGTGAGCCCCAATTCCCATTACATTCAGAATACTGGTGCATGTTTGCATTCCGCAAACATCCAGCCCTACAACCCACTGTGAGTCCTCTGGATGTTTCGTGTACAGTAGAGGTTGTCCATCTCACACAAGGGGACACAGAGAGCACACTGTCCCAGAAGACCATAAACTCTTTAAAAGGAGGAGAGAGCACCTGCATCCATCTGCTAAAGCACACAGTGTCTGCATTGTAATGCTCTCCAGCTTACTCGCCACATATATAGTCATACACATAGCTAATCTGCAGCTTAATTAAATGACCCGAGATGAATATTGAAAAATGTTCAGCAGCTGTGGATAACACAGAGAACAGACTGCTGTCAACATCACTGGTTTCAGAACTCTTACAGTGACTTTGTGTTATTAAACTTAACTTTGCCTTGTAGAATACTGCCTTACAAATGACGTTTAAAGTGACTAAGATAACCTAAGAACTTGTGCAATTTTCACAGATGTGAATGACTGTGATAACCAACCTTGTAAGAATGGGGGCGTATGTCGAGATCTGGATGGAGACTACACCTGCCAGTGTCCTTCTCCCTATGTAGGGAAGCGATGCCAGCTAAGTGAGTATATGTGATAAATGAAGATATTTTATTCACTGTTCCATAGATTTAACCTTAAGAATAATATCCCATTCAAATGTTTTTTGTTAGTTTTATTTCTGTATTATATCCATTGTATTTTTTCTATGCTTATCCTATATTTTATTTTGTGTAAATGTCTGTATTTTGCCTGAATAATTTACCTAGACGTTTTATTGTCTCCTTTTTTAAGTGTCCTTGAGTATGGGAAAAGGTGCTATACAAATAAAAGTCATTTCCAGCTAACAGAGAACGTTATCGGAACGTTCAGTAAACTATTGGACAGGTTCTAAACAAGGTTAGGCTGTAACATTCCTGCAATGTTCTAAAAACATACAGCATGCTGTAATAATGGTTTGCTTCACAATGTTATTAGAACATTGCTCACGCAACGTGTCTAGTAAGACAAAAACTAACATTATAAAAACATTAGTGTTCCTAAAAGTAGAAATGTTGCAGCACCGTTGTAGGAATATTTATAAATGTTGTTTAAAAATGTTTCCAGAACACCCAGATTGAACCGAAAGTTCCTTGAATCATGACATTCAGAAAGCGTTTTGTGAACCTTAAATTATTAGCTGAGTTATTATTATTATTATTATTATTAATTCATTCTAAAGTGTCAATACAGTGTCTTTAGATAATTTTCTTTAACTATACAAAGCACTGATTTATATAGCACAGTACGGAGTTGGGGCTGATATGTCTCCATTCCTGTGGCAGGCTGTATCTCTCTGTTAGGAATGGAAGAAGGGGACATTGTCGAGTCCCAAATCTCTGCCTCCTCGGTGCACTTTGGCATTCTGGGACTGCAGCGCTGGGGCCCTGAGCTCGCCCGCCTCAACAACCAGGGCTTTGTCAATGCATGGAGCTCAGACCCCCATGACAGGAACCCTTGGCTTGAGGTTAGTCAGATATATCACTGGGATAATCTGTTGTCTCTTATTATAATTTTCTCTTCTATGTGCTAGTTAAGTTGATATTTATAGAATATTTTGTCAAGAAAGTCAGGGGCCAAGGTTCCAGAAACGGAATATATTTTTTAGATGGATTTCAGCTAATGTTCCAACGCTGACTGGTATTTCAGATCGACCTACAGAAGAAGATGCGTCTTACTGGCATCATCACACAGGGAGCCAGTCGCATGGGCACGGCTGAGTTCATCAAGTCCTTCAAGGTGGCGTCCAGCTTTGACAATAAAATCTACACGATGTACAGAGCTACTGGCCAGAGGAAAGACAAAGTGAGTAGCGTAGATGAAGCACTACCGTTTCTCTTTTTTTTTTTAAAACCCTGCTGCTTAGTTTGGTTGTCATTCTTCTTCTGCATTCCTGCAGGTGTTTATTGGGAATACAGATAATGATGGCACCAAGACGAACCTGTTTGACCCCCCAATTGTGTCGCAGTACATTCGCATCATTCCAGTGGTGTGCCGCAAAGCGTGTACTCTGCGCATGGAGCTGGTTGGCTGTGAGCTCAACGGTAATCCAATTTAATAATGAAAGAATAATGATTTTATTGGGAAAAATAGTTTAGTGATATTTGAACCTATTATAGCCCATTCCACATTTGCTGGTCACAACACATGGACTTTTTAGACATTTCAGGTGGGGATTTTTCTTCTATATAGCTTTAAAATTGGGTTACAGCCTCCCAAAAATGTTGTAAGTCTAGATTAAAAACTCACTGATTTACCATAGTAAATAAGTGCTAATTGTTTTTTACGTGTCTTATGTATATCCCTTTAAAATGCCTCTCAACCACGCGCTTACATACATTTCCTGTTGTAATTTCAACATGCAGTGTTCATAAATTTGTCTCCATAAATTTTTGCCTGCATCTCAAGGGATTACAATGAGTGTTTTTTACATAATATATCCACAAGGGTACGCTTCCGGTTAATAACACACATATCTTGTTATTTATTGACATTATGAAGGTTTACTTTTACAGTCATGCCCCTAAATGCATGTATGAGTTGTGTAAACCGACGTGATTTAGCAGGAGTTCGATGCCAGCTGTCAGTCAGCTGTGAGCTATGATTTGTCAGCAAGTCCACGTTTTATCAAGGTAACTCGTTGTTTTACATCAATTATCAGAAAAGAGATGCATCAAATAAATATACATAATTTGTTTTCAAATATTTATAAATGTTTTTCACAAAATTAACTTGTATGTGTGTATGAAATTGAGATTATTTTAGAAGCCTCATCCCTACATTTAAAAAAAAAGTTGCTTGTTAAATATTTATCGTTAAATATCGTTAAATATTTATTGTTAAATATCGTTAAATATTTATTGTTAAATATCGCTAAATATTTATTGTTAAATATCGTTAAATATTTATTGTTAAATATCGCTAAATATTTATTGTATTTTAAGAATATGCATAAGAATATAATATTTAGAGTTACATTTCTATGTGTTAATGAATGAAGGTAATGGACTTTACTTATAGAACCAATCTGTGCCTTTATTATTTTTAAGTTTAAAAACTTTTTAAACATTGTATTTTCTGAGTTTTTTTTACTAAAACGTGGAATGATTTGCTTATGAATGATTTGCTTCTGCTTAGAATTTCTTATGATTTTTGTTATTATTGTTTTTCTTTTCTTTTTTATTTCATACCTTATTTTAAATGGTTTCTTACTTCATTTATAGTATTTATTCTATGTCATTTGAACAAATACTTTCTACTTTTCCTGTATATTATCTGCTTATTAGTTCTAGGCTGCTGCTAAAATGGTCTCCCTTTCATGTGCTGTTTCATTAGTCTTAAGTCTGTTATTCTTTGCATTTGCCAGCATATCTATAATTTCTCATCCTCTTTCATCTGTCTGTTCACAGTCTACTCCAATGCGCTAGGCTGCACTGAGCCCCTGGGTATGAAGTCTCGTCTTATCTCGGACAACCAGCTGTCGGCTTCCAGCGCTTTCCGCACCTGGGGCATAGATGCGTTCACATGGCTTCCGCACTATGCTCGCCTGGACAAGCAGGGCAAAACCAACGCCTGGTCTCCAGCCAGCAACAACCGCACTGAGTGGCTTCAGGTGACATATGCTTCTTTTAACCCTTATATTTTGTTCAGGTCAAAAAGACTAATTTAAAAAAAATTCTAACGGTGGAACAAGTTATTTTTTGAACATGAATCTTCCCCTAATAACCATAACATTTTGTAAAAACATTCTCAAACAACTAAAGGGGTGTGTATACCCCATAAATATTGTTTATATTGCTAATTGAGGGTATTATAAACAAAATGTTACAATTGTATTGCTGTAAAATCAAAAGAGATGGTCTCGAAGGAGACATCGACAGCTGGAGAGACAGCATGTTCAGAAGAGGAGAGTTTTTTTGGAACTTGTATTAATTTATATGCAACAACTGAATAAACCATTTTGCTAACACAGTGCCTGCCTAGTCACATTAACCCTCAGAGGTCAATGCTTATTTTTGCAATATGTAGGACATGATTTTTCATGTCACGGGCGACATCGCTTTCATGTTGTAGGCGACATCGAGAATTGTTAAACCTCAGAGAATTGTTAAAAATAAATTGGCAGATTTAAACAAAAATATGCAGCCCAAACTAGCCCAAAGTAGTTGTTCAGTCTCTGCATTGCCAAAACTCTGTGTTACCCTTCACTTTGTAACCGCAGATTCTTTTTTATCGTTCTCTGGCCTTAGCTGCTAGATAGCAAGTCAGTCTTCTCTCATGCACTGTCTGCACTTCTAAGGTCACTTCTGTGAAGATTTCATAACCTTATACGGGTCTCAAATGATCTAATGATCTAATTAAATATAGATTTTTCAGGATTGCAGTTACAGATACAACTATATTGCAACAGCCATGTGTTATGTCGGCAAAGTGCACCTGTGTTCTTTTGTATACACATTCTAAAACGATCACCCAATAATTGACCACCCCTGCCAGCACAAATGCTTGCTTAAAAGTCTGTGATTAGTGTAAATCTGCCCAGTATGAGTGTAAGAATTGCTATTGCTTAAAGGATATTAGTGTAGTTTGTGTTCCTTAATTTTATTGTTCCTATTTCTTTGGTGGAAAACATTTTAAACATCTATAGCAATGTTGTTGTGAATAACTACTTTGAGTTGTATTTACACAGATTATACCATAGGTGCTATTAATCAAGGACTCAATCTTTTGTGTTCTGTTTTCATTAGGTGGACTTGGAAAAGCCTAAAAGAATCACAGGCATCATCACTCAGGGAGCAAAAGACTTCGGCGTTGTGCAATTTGTATCTGCCTTTAAGATGGCGTACAGTGATGACGGCCAGTCATGGAGCACTGTAAAAGATGCAACCACCAAAACAGACAAGGTTAGTGAATGTTCTCTTTCTTTGGAAATCTTGGAAATGGAAATGTCATTTTTGACTTCTGGCTAGGTCAGGTCAGGTTACTGAGTTCAAGCTTGCTGTGTTTGAGAGCCTCTGAGAAGTATGGGAGCCACACCCATGCCAGTGGTTCCTTGTGTTATATATCCGCCCTCAGTTTCCTATTTTGTGTTAGCTCAGACGCTCCGCGCCTGTCGTGAGAGGTTTATTGGGATCTTAGAGAGTTTATGGTCAGTACCTCTTTCTGAAAAGCCACTCGGCATTGTTTTGTGGGTTATGAGACATTTGGGCTCTTGTTGTGGGAAGCTTTAAAACTGCCCTCTATGTATTGAAATCACTTATTTTCATGCTTCCAGGGCTCCAGCAAGCAGGTTTGCTCATTTGAAACACTATGTATGAAACCTAAACATCTTCTGTAACAGGAGGTTTCACCATAGACTCACCAAGATTTCTGTTTTGTTTCAGATTTTCCAAGGCAACATTGACAACAACACGCACAAAAAGAACTTGTTTGAGCCACCTTTCTTTGCTCGATTCGTGCGCTTCCTGCCCTGGGAGTGGCATGAACGCATCACTCTGAGGATGGAGCTCCTGGGCTGTGATGCTTAGAAATCATGAGGAGGATCACATCATGCTTTAGCCAGCGCCTCTCTCGTGCTCTTGATGATCGTGTATCATCATCAACATAGATAGCTGCAGTCACTGTGTGTTGGGCTAAGAATATAGAATAAATTGCACTGACTGGATTGTCTAGCTGATTTAGAATTGTAGAATCTCATAATAGCATTTGTCTTGCTATCATCCACATGTTGCTAATATGCCTACAATATTAATACTTGCACTTTTGGTAAATTTTGTATTGTATGATGCTTAAGTTATAGAGATGTGTAATGTGTTTATGTAGTACACGCGTTTGATATTGTTACAGTTTGTTTGCGGGTTTTTTTATTTTATTGTAACACTTCTATGCTTTTCCACAGTTTCAGCCCAGAGAAAGCATGGATCTGAAATTTCACAAAATTTTCTTACAAGTAATTCACAAAAGTGTCACTTCTCCAGTATTAGGAGAGTCAATAAAGTGAACCATCATGAGTGTATATTTGACTCTTCCTACTCCAACAAGTTTCAGACAGTTTACTGCCACTCAAGTGTTGTCCGTCTGGAAAGCTGTTTTATATATGCGTGTCTCCAAGCACACATTCTGGTCCCCATTAATCAGCATGCTGTCCATATGATTTTTTACCTTATGATTTTGCAGAATGGAGGGAAAAAAGAAAACATGTTCCTCAACATCCTTTGATTCGTGCAGTCAGGAATTGTGCAATATATTCATAGATAACATGAATAATGTAATGGAATATGATCTAAAAAAGGAAGGCAAAATGTCAATATAATTTCATCGGTCCCAACGATTAAAGTGTCCCAACATATTACATTGATATGTTTCTGCATGCATTTTAGTACAAATTCTAATATGTATTTTTATTTGTATTTATTGAGAGTTTAAACCAAATTCATACTGAAGTGTAGAAAGTTGAATGTTTTTTACCCTTTGTAAAATGCATTGTATGTTCTTCCATAACAGTCATTATTAATAAATGATTTAAGGACTGTTTCTTCTCTTTGTGTGCCTTAATAATATGGTTGATTATATAAATCACTTTCAATTAAGCCTCAAATTTCAACAAGCCAGGCGTTACATGATATAGAGTCTAAGTTACTCCAGCTATGTGCATTCCTAAATCCCTAATTATAGTGTTTCAGTCTCAAAAGCCAAATCTTGTCTTGGCATCATTTTACCCTTTTCAGATTTCCAGGAATCCCATTTCTTTCTTTGCATAATCTATAAGATTATGCAAGCTACAATCTAAGATTAGCTATACTACAGCTGGCATATGCAGGAGATTATATTAACATTTACAGACTTCAATTAACATTTATTACAGAAATTACAGGCTCCTCCTCAGAGCCCTGCACCCGATCAGCATTCCTAGCCTGAAGCAAAGCCTTTCATCTGATCCCATGAGTGTAGACACACCACCCTCCAAACCCGCATAATAGCCCTCCGTGTGTGAGGACAGACAGGGGAATTCAGATGTGCTCTGAAACAGACAGCTAATGAATCAGCTAAGCCCCCTTTTTTTCTGGAGTTTCAGATTGGTATCTGCCCAGGTGTTTGCAGTCTGCTCTGGAAGGTGCTTGTGGTGAGACGTAGCTCTTTATGTCTCTCTTGAGACCTTCTGTCTTCTTACTGTGAATGGAGCTACAGGTAAGATTAAATTCATATTTTGTTTAATCAACCTGTGTCTTTATAGCACCTCTTTTTGTTATGGAAATTAGAGCAGCTGAATAATGCAATTCTGGAGAACTATTATTATCTTCTTGGCAGTGTCTTACCCTGTAATTAGATCAGTGCAAAGTGGACACTTTGTGGCAAGCAAGACGCCTTTTCTTTCAGTACTGTATGACAGCTGTTTCCTGATGAGCTCATATGTTATGGTTTAGACTGTAGTGATAAATGAGCCATAACAATGAACGCAGCCACAAAAGGAACAAAAAAGTGTCAGCAGAAATGAGAGCCAAATATCCCTAGCTCATGGGAACGAGAATCAAAGGCTTTTTTTCAGGCTCATCTAACTTCCTAATAGTTTTTACAATTACAAGTAGTATTATAATTCATTCTATCTGGGTAAATACTGTAATTAAACCTGCTACATTTCCATGAATTTATGTTTTTGAATTTGTAAAATAAAAGGAATAACACTTTTTGACAACTCCTTAATAATTCTTATAAATGCGGTTATTATTATTTAGCTGTAGTTATACCTGTTTTTTTCTATGAATTTATGTTTTTGAATTAATACACTAATATCTAAATATTGTTAAGGTCATGCAAGGGCCCAATGGTCCTTGTTATTATTGTTATTTAACTATAATTAAATGTAGTTAAGTAATTAAACCTGCTGCATAAATGTTCATAATTTTTCCCTGTCACTGTGAGGATTCCTCTGTCTATAATCTGATTTATCTGAATATATTAAAGCCAGAAGATCCTCCTCTGGCAGAGCTTTAAATGGCATGTTGTCCTATGTCTCTTCTCTCTTCTGTCTTCTCTCCATCCTCTCACCTCAGCGTCACCTCAGCTCTGTTCATCCGGTGTTTAAAACCAGCTACGTGAACTCAGGAAAGCACAACTATTAAAGAACACAGTGTGAGTAAATTTCTGAATTGTATGTTTGCTTTGTGTTTTTGGCTGCAGGTGTCTGTTAAAGTTTAGCTCCTGTTAAAGCAAAGCAATATTGCTGGTAAGTGTCTTTTATACATATATTACAGTATTTTCTTAAGAAATAGGAAATTAGCTTTATTGTAATTATGCTAAATATGGAAGAATTGTCCAGGAGCTTTCAGAACTGTGAATTAATTGGAATAGTCTGTTGTTTGTAAACAATGTTTGTAAAATTGTCAACTTTGGGGATATTATGTCAGTATAGAGTTTGACCTCTGAACTACATAATTATTATCACAATAAAGTCAACTTCTCAGTTTTTCTTGGCTTTGCTGTACTTGGCATTGTTTTTCTTTCTGTGGCTTGGTGTGATATCAAAAAGACTTCTTTTTTTATTGCCTAATAGTTTTGCTATCACTGTTTTTGGGAGATTTTCCAAAAGAGCTGTTCCAAATGGAAAAAGTGCACACTCTGCTGGCCCTCATCCTGCAAGTACTTCACTCGTGCCATGCAGCCTTCACCTTCTCCAATGGTTTCTTCTACCAAGACATCTTGAATGGCAATGGCAATAGAGAAAGTATGTTCATGGGAGTGCCTGTTGAAAAATAGTATTTCTTTTGAAGGTGCTAATTTCACAAAAGCCCTACAGCTAGGGCCTTAAAGAAAATATTTTCTACTTCTAAAAGCAAATGTTTGCTTGCTCATAGAGTCTGTAGGAATAGATTTTTTTTACTGAGAGCCTCCAGATTATTTTACATAATGAAAATATATTGAACAAGTTTTCAGCTTAAATCTTGGCCACATTGATTGTATATTAATATTTGCACCAGCAAACCCCAAATCTCAATCTCTAACCTCTGCTTTATTTGGGTGCAGTCCACTTCAACGGTGTGAAACTGCGAGTTGAGGCTCAGCCGCACTCTGCGTTTGCTGTGAGGGGCAGTAACATCACACTGTCCTGCAGCTTCTGGTATGAGCCTCCATTAATCAGCCCTCGTAGAGTAAGGGTGAAGTGGTCCTGGTTACCTCTCTCTGGGGACCATGAGTCCGACGTCCTGGTCTCTATTGGTCACCGCCAACGGAGCTACGGCAACTTTAAAGACCGAGTGCACCTTCAGCAGGATCTCCCAGGAGACATGTCACTCATCATCACTAATGTGAGCCTGAACGATAGTGGGCAGTATCGCTGTGAGGTTATTGACGGGCTGGAAGACGAGAGTGCAACAGTGGATCTGGGGCTCAGAGGTGCAACCTACTCTTCTCAAATACAACCTTTACTATTTTTCTTGCAAATAAAACCCTCAAAATTTGATCATTGGCTTCAGGGGTCTATCAACCTGGAGTGATCATTTCTATGGAGTAGTCATCCAGATGAGACATTTTAAAATATCTAGTAGTTGTAAGTCAAGGCAGCTTGACTTTGAGATTCTACTTATTTGAGGTTCTTTATCAGTTTTACTGAATTTCCTGCCATGTTTGTGATCCTACAAAACTGTGATTTTAGACCTGGTCCATGTGTTTCAGGTGTGGTGTTTCCCTACCAGCCTCATCATGGCCGCTACCACCTAACCTTTGTGGATGCCCAGCAAGCCTGTGAGAATCAGGACGCTACTGTAGCCACATTTGATCAGCTTTACACTGCATGGCAAGAAGGGCTGGACTGGTGTAACGCTGGCTGGCTGGCAGATGGGACGGTGCAGTACCCCATCGCCCAGCCCCGGCAGCCCTGTGGAGGCCTCGACCTGGCACCCGGGGTACGCAGCTATGGAGCCAGGCATAAACACAGACACCGCTACGATGTATTCTGTTTCACCTCCGCTCTCAGGGGTAGGACAGAATTTTGGTTCTCAGGTTTACAACTGTGGAAAATTCTTGTTGTGTTTTGCATAGAAAATTGTTTAGGCCTACCCTCAGTGCAAAAAAGAGATTGGTACCATTTGTACTCATTTATTTAACCAAAAATAAATAAATGAATGACTAAAACAAAGGAGGCTTTGCATCCAGGTACAAATAGAAATATATACTTGCACCCAATTTCATAATTGCTAATTCCCAGCTGGCTAATGATTTTAATTACATAATTGTTAGCTTAATGATATCTAGCTTGCTAGAGACCTTGACTACTGGTTTACACAATGTAATGTTAGCTTGCTAGTGCTTGGTTTTAATTTTGATACAATACTTAGTCTAACATTAGCTATTAGCAAACTTGGCTAGCCGTGGCCGGGAGTCCAAGAGAACATAATTGGCTCTGCTCTCTGGGTAGGAAAGATGGCATTTCTCTCTCCCCTGTCAATCAGACCGACACTAGCCAATCGTGGGAGTCTGTGAGCTCACGCATACGGAAGAGGGCAGTTAGCACTTTCCCCCAAGTGTTCGGCTGCCCTGTGACATTGCATGATGTAGTAGTTGGCTTCATGTGTCTTGGAGGAAACATGTACTAGCCCTCACCTTCCCCTGCTAGTAGCTTTCGTGTGGTAGGGGAGAACTAGCTAGTGGGTGGGAATTGGCAATGACCAAATAAATAAAAATAAAAATAGCTAAACTCCCTACTTAGCTGGCAACATTAGCGCAGTGCTGGGTTTAGGTAGCTGGTTAACTTAGCTTTAGTTGCTAAATAAGGACGTGCCAATTCTGTTACATATGCACTTCTGTTTTTCTGGTGTTTAAGAGTGCAAATAACTGTACTGTGTGGCCAATGCTATTTTCATCCGGGTGCAAATAGACACTCCGTGAAAGGATTGTATAATATAGCAAATTCTGGCAATTATACTAATTTTTTTGTAGTAATTTGTTTCATACTGTATAATTTTTATTGAACGCTAATCTTTGCTAAATGGTTCTGTGCACCACATTAACGCTCTCGTGATAGTCCTAATAAACTTAACCTATTGTTAACCTATTATTCTATTCTTTTCCAGGACAAGTGTACTTCCTGCAGTATCCTTACAAGTTTAACTTCACCATGGCAGTCCAGGCCTGTATTAAAGATAGCGCTCAGATTGCCAAAGTGGGCCAGCTGTTTGCCGCATGGAAGTTTCTGGGGCTGGATTGCTGTAATGCAGGATGGCTGGCTGATGGGAGTCTGCGCTACCCAATTACTAACCCTCGTCCAAACTGTGGCCCTCAGGATCCAGGGGTCCGCAGCTTTGGCTTCCCATTGCCACACAACAAACATGGGGTGTACTGCTATAGAGCTATGTAAAAGCTCATTAAGACTTAGTGCCTGTTGAATCTGAATTAAAGGGGCACAACTGCCTTCCATCCAATTGTATGTCTGGACTCTTCTAAGATCCTGGATGAGAAGACATGTAGGAATGAAAAGACCATTTTTATTGACAATTAGGCATTACACATTGTTCAGATTTAATGGAGATTCACACTCAGATTGATTTCAATAGCTTACGTCAGTAGGAACAACATTAATTAAGTGAAAGTATCTAGTTTATCATTTCAATGACAAATTATTACAACATGGGAATATGGACACTGTGTAGAAACGTAGAACTGACTTTAGCTGCAGAAAGATCCGATGTTTTAGTTAATAACCATATGTTGGTAAGACAGCTTTTAATTTTTATTTTTATTTTTTACACTTCTTACTGTTAAAATTAAAATTTTACACTATTCAATAAGCTTTAGGGAACAGCAACACACAAAGACAAATAGATTTGGTATTTGCCTTATCGATTTTGTGCCACACTAAAAACAGCAGCACACACTGAAAAATAAAATACAGAAACGTTTTTGTTGGTTGCTGCATTGCTTCTTACTATTTTTAGTGGAGCTTCTGAACCCTGAAGCACTCTCTCAACTATATTATACTGATTTTTTTTAATAATAATGTGAATAGTGTGTTGTGGATTTTTAGGTCATCATTAACTACTTTGTAATACCTTCTTTTAATTAATTACCTTTCTAGGTTCACAGTCGTTCCTAAGAAATAGGAAAGATGTGACTTTTTTGTACTGCAAACATTTTTACCCTATGTTCTATATGAATACATAAAGGTGGTGGTTTCATTTAATGTGGAAAATAGGAAGAGCAAATGCACATTTATAGGTATGTCAAAATTACTACATAATCCCACATAAACTTACTGTAGTCAAGCTCGATATGTATGAACCAAATGACCCAACTTTCTCAGCCTGCACTGATTTAGGATCAGTTCTTTGTCTTTTACATCCTAATGAATCCTGTTAGATTACCCAGGACACTCGACTTTAGATGACTGCAACACTCTTGAAATGCTTGATAAATGAGTTAATACATTTCAGATTTACACATCAAAAGTTCTGGAACTGAACCTATCCTACCAGTAGGGGTCTCAGTATGTGTGTTTACCCCGTGCACATAGAGGAGCTCTAGGTAAGAGAGGAGAAAGGGCTTGGTGCATAAGAGGAGCCCTAAAAGAGCCCATTCAGTCAAAGGCCACCCTGTACTCCACCCCACTGAGCACACTGCAACGCCTGTAATTTTACAACCCTTGTAACTCAAAGGAACTTATTTGCTCTACACCGATCCCAATAGCATTTCTAGACTAGGCTGGACAAGGTGAAAACACTTTCCATTACCTGTGAACTGTGAATAACTTCTCAGAGTAAAAGTCCTGAGACCAGACCTCCAGACTTCCTTTGCTCTTGACTGTTGGTCTGATTTTTTTCTCCAAGAATACACAATGAATTAAATCCTTGCATTAAAAGTGATCTATGGAATGTTTTATTTGGTGATTTCTCATGTCTTTACCGTTTAAAATACATTTATTTAAGCAGAAACAGGATGTGTGATGTCATCTGTGATTATCTCAAAAGATAACCGTCAGATCTGATGCCAACCTCCGTCTCTCAATGTACATTTCACTTCATCAGCATCTGCTGTTTTGATGGCCTAGTCTCCCTTCTTTATCCCCTTTTCCAGTAGAAAGATCTGAGTCTTCCAAGATCTGAGTGTTTGGATCAAAATGTGCATGATAGCAACTTGCTTTCAGGGTACCCCCCTCTATTGTATGTGTTATCAGTTCAATATTGATGATGAAACAAGATTAGAGTCTACAAGAGTTCCCCAAATGCTGGGGAAGAGAAAGGCACAGCCTCTCACTGATACTAAAGCGGACACGAGAGCCAGGCATTTCACAAGAAAGACATTCATAAAGCACGTGTCATAACTGATAGTAACTGAAAAGCAATAGAGGAAAAAAGAAAACATCTCTGAGGTCATGTGAGAACTGAGAACAAGAGTAAGAGCATTCAGCTATGTAACGAGGGTGATGCTGGTCTCACAGTACTGTGCCCTGCACAGCTTACAATAAGACAAAAACATGAAAATAAATGACACAAATAATTAATGTTCGTGTCCAAGATGACAATTTGACAGGATCTGGCCATCAAGAACTGATTTGCAAAAAGTAATGCTTTTGTGCAACATGTATTTTGTATCATTTGGAATATGTAAGGCCTAAAAAGATGGGCAAAATTACCAGATAGAATGTAATATTGTGAGAAATCAATAAATAAAGCTAATTTCACATTACATTTACTGTCATCAGATGTATCTTTTTCTTGATAATTTGTATGGTTAGGTAAAAATAAATTAGTTGTATGTAAACCTTTTTAATTATGGCTATACATTTTTTTAGATTCACTATCCATCCTCATAGACTATAGATTAAAATAATACTTCACATCATTTCATTTCATTTTCATTTTCTGTACTATCTTGTAGACAGTAAGTGCTATAATTTTTTGTAACTTGCAAACTAAACACAATTGTGTCCAAAGCAAAAAACAAGAACCCATTCCAGTGTCCCTCTTGAAAGAATGATTGCATGCACACAGTTCTTAGCTGTTCCCTTTCACCACAAAATTCCAGACAGTCTGGATAAAAGATCCTCCTCTGGAAGGTTTTGTAAAATTAATCTGATATTTCGAGACAACCTGATTCAGGAGATCTGAGATTAACCTGTGTTCAAATGCAAGTACAGCGATCCAATTACACTAACTATGGGAATAAATACTACTTTCATAAATAAACTGGCTTCCTGGATGAGGTGGAAAGAAAAATCACAAAACAGATTATGTTTTCTTTGTCTTTGAACCACTATAACATGTTGGGAGTGACACTATATACAGTATGGGAACTTATCTTTAAAATAACACTTTTAACATATATTGTATTCTCAACTCAAGGCCGCAAAAAATAAGATTTAAAATGTTTAAAAAATCTCTTAACTAGTTCTTCTTAAGTCATTAGAGGTGCTTCCCCAATGACGTTCTCTTAGCAGATTGACGCCGGATGGATCTCTTTAGTAGTCTTCTTTTGATTTCTGTGATAAAAAAAAGATAATAAAAACAATTTACAAAAGTAAGCACATTTCAATAATATAAACATTGCAATATGCAAAACTATTTTCCTTTTTATGTAAACATATGACTTACGGGCTATGCATTCCACCTGTGGCTTCTGCCAGTGTCCATCTGCCATGCAGCGGACCACAGGCGGATGGCGCTGTCTGAAGCCATCATTGCATTGATATCTGATTATAGAGTTGGCCTGATAGCGCTCCTTCTTATTCCCAAACCACCTGGCATTCTTCATCTCAGGAGGCTGGCCACACGTGACTGAGAAAAAATTCCATTTAAGATCTCTGAAATGACTAAGCAATGGCAGATTAAACTATATTAAATGTATGACATGGATTATTCACAGTTTCCTATCAACTACATACCTGGGCCAGTTTTGCATGTGAATGGTAGATTATAGTTGCAAGGCACGTCATTCCACTGGCCATTTTCATGCCAGATCATCACCACGCAGTCCTCGCCAGAGTTAAAATAATTATCTGGCTGATTAGGCCTCCAGTTCTCAAATTGCTGGGAGGAAAAGTTTGATCATATTCAAGCAATACATATATGAAAACTAGGCTGTTTTGTCTCAGCAGGGTGAGCTGAGGGGGGTGTTGAATGCACTCACCATTGGAGTTCCATCTGTCCACTGAAAGTCATTCTCATAAGTCTTATCATTTAGTCCAATCCACTGGTAATCCTGTGCATGGGCTAAAAGAAAGAGACACTACATTGTAATAGGAAACACACATCCACATAGAGATATACTGTGATGACTTTGGACTCCACTCACAGTTAACAAATCCTTGTTCCTCTTGGTTGGTGATGCTGACCAGGTGAGCTCCAAGGCTTCGACAGTGTTGTTCAGCCTCCTCCCAAATTGTTCTCTCCGAGAAGTGCAAGTAACAGTTGCCCTGAAACTTAGTCCAGCCCTCCTCACACGTTTCTATGTCTGCAGTGACATATGAAAGGGTTGGAGTCATATTCCAGGACCAGCCAGGACCACAGACTGTCACGGCAAACTTGGTACAATAACCTGTTACATTTTGCAAATCCCAGAGTGAAAAAAGCAAACTTTGTAGGACATAGATACTTACATAACATTTCAGCTGAAAAGACGAAGCAATATGACCTGAACAAGTGAATTTGGAATGTTTTTCGTTTTGATATTAACAATATTACATTTCCTATGAATCCTGTATTCACAATGCATTACAAATGCATTTATAATGTATTATAGTAACATAAGCCTGTGTAATTGTTCATAAATAGTTATAGTTACAAACATAACACTTTATGAAGCATAAGTATATGACTTCATAATGTCAGATTACATAATGCCTTATAATATCTATTCATAAAACTATTGTAGGCTGTAATGCACTAAAACAC
>JAOUQW010000034.1:7577224-7592705 GCA_028565825.1 Olivaichthys viedmensis | reverse complement strand
ACTCTAGGGAAAGTCACCACATGTCAAGTTGATAAAAATATAATTTTTCAGTTTTCTCTGCTGTTAAACACGGTGGCTCGTCATTTTTGACCCTAACGTATCAGAAAAAAGTGAAATATTGCCTTCTTTGTACAGCTTCAGTGGATAATATGTTTTTTTCCACAGCTCACATCTTAGGTTAACTCAAGGTTAACTCACCATTCACTTATATATGAGGTCAGGAATAAACATGAAGAGGACCAAATCAGTCAGGCATTATTTTAGATTTTGCTCAAATGGAAAATATGAAGAGCATAGGCTCAGTGTTATTATTTCCCTACCTGTCTGACTTACTGAGGGGCATGGCTCCCCTCGCCCCCAGTGCCTTTTCATACATACCGGAAAATGTAACATTTCTTCCTTTACAGCACCTTCTCCTCTACCACACCTTTCCCTCAGCCACTCACCATTTCACAAAAACATGTGTGGCTCGTTTAACAGACTTACATAAGAATGTTCTAGCACACCGATGACACCAAAAGACCAGCCAGTGCTATTGGAGCACATAGACTGCATTTCATGGCATCGGGTTTGGTTGTTTTTGAGAGATTGTTAGTAGAATTAGCTGAAGCCAACCTCGTACCGATCTCACAGCGATCCCCTCCATAGCTGGGCAGGCATAAGCATTTGAAAGCATCCTGTACCTCCACACACGTGGCTCCATTGGCACAAGGGTTTGAATGGCATACATCAACCTCTGCAAATAAAGGTTCTGCGGTTAAGACTGATGACTACAAAGAGACCCTTGAGTTGGGTCACGCTTAGGTAGAACACCGGGGCTGATAAAATCAGAAACCATGAACCATGCAACATGCTGATCTGACCCATTCAAACCAATAAACCACCAACCCATCAACGGTTTGAGAGGAAATGAGTATTCCCATCATTGCTTGAATGATTGGAATATTTCAAATGTTTCCCTAATAGTTAAAAATGAATGACCTAAACATATGGATCACAAAGTGTTGCAACAGTTCAAGGTCCAGATTCATATCAAGGAGAAGGAGAAGTAGAGGCATGTACCAGGTGTTAGCAGGCGTGCAGCAGGCTGGAAAATGGAGTGCTGATTAAGCCATACTTGAGCAAAGGCAGAGCTGAACAAAAACAACACACGGGTGCACAATCAATTAATTGAACTTTTAACTGGGAGGTCCTGTAAATATATCAGGTAGAATCAGGTATCCACACGCACATGCCAAACAACCTGTGAAATGGATGCCTCTGTGAGGATGACAGTCAGGCACAAGCGAATAGATCCAAAGACAAAACACACACCGACAGAGAACAATGACAGACATAGAGAGGAGTGTTCCATTAATGAAAGAAAACACTGAAACAAAAACAGTTAATATAATATCAAATTATGAGAGAAGAATACATCTGCAGTTTTACTTGTTAGAGGCGACACAATGGATAGTTGATAATTGTGACAAAAATGTACACAATACGACATCTTACATTATACTTAAATTAGCAAACCACATGAAAAGGATGAGCGACTTTGACATTTTTTATGTAAACTAAAGCCAGCTTAACTGACTCACCAACATGGCACTCTTCCTCCTTTACCCCAGGTGGGCAGTGACACACGCCAACCCCGTTCTGCACAGAACACGTAGCAGCACCACAGGGGTTTGGGTTACATGGGTCCACAGCAACTAGGATACAGATATAGGCAGAAGCAAAACATGAACCGAAACATTTGAAAAAGTACAAAGGAATAGCAAATCTCAGAACTATTTAGGTCAGGAGTTTTTGTATCTTTGGATTCCATTAGTATTGCTAACTGGAACTTACCATTCTCCATGGCTGGGACCTCTATGACAGTTGGGGTATGCAAAGAAAAGGCAGGGTAGGTGGTGGTGCCAGACGTAGGTGCTGGAGTCACAGAATCATATTTCCAGAAGGTTTCAGCAGCCTCTGACATAACTTCCAGTGGCCCTGCACTGTTACTGAGCAGCTCTGAGGGAACCTGAGGTGGTAATACAACTGTTGGATGATCAATGGAATGAACCACTAATGGGTCTTCAGTGGGAAGAGGTTTGGAATGCTGATCTCCGCTTGAAATTGTAATGTGGTGTAATGTGTCCCCACTCCCTGAAGACAGTCCACTCTCGCTCCCACTGTGCTCTATTGGTCCTTTCCTGAGCTCCTGGTTTTGCAAGGATTTAATAGAAACCTCCACCAAGCTCTCATCAGTAAATGATATAATATCCCCACTGGCTGATGCCCCTGATGTGTCTCCTGAAGAAAGACCAGAGATTCCAGAGAGATAGCCACTCTCTTTCCCTGATCCATACATCAACATCCCAGAGGCCTCTTGTTCTCCACTGGATAGGTCTGTGAGGTCAGTAAACAGTGAGTCCAAAAAGGTGATCCCAGGAAATCCTGAACCACTCCCGCTTAGGTCACCGCTCACCCCAGAGAAAGAGCCACTCAGACCAGACCCTTGTAGATCTCCGGACCCACTAAAATCCACCTGCCTTCCACCCAGCTCCTGAGCTGTAAAGGATGGAGCAGTGGACACCTCCACCCACTTGCCATTCACCATGATAATTCCACTGCCACTAAGCCCAGAGAAGCCACTGTAGTCCCCAGAAGAAATCAGGCCTGATGGAAAACCACTGAATCCTGAGAACTCCCCGCTGGAACCAAGGCCTGAAGAAATGTCAGAAAATCCACCACTTTCACTCTCTCCTGAGCTGCTGAATAGGTCTGACGTAGACCCGCTCTCTGCTGAACCAAAACTTGAGCCACTTCCTGATCCAGAACCATCCCCACTGAAGAAGCCAGAACCCAGGCCTGACATAAAAGTGAGGATCTCTGCACTGCCTTCCCCAGCTTCCTGAGGTGTCCCTGAAGCTGATGCATCCCCAGAGAATATTGGGCCAATTCCTGAGAAGGTCACAGTTATACCTGAGCCATCACCACTAAGGCCTGAGCCGGACATGTCTCCACTTAGCCCAGATCCTGAAAGGTCTCCTCCTATACCTGATGACCCACTAGGCAGCCCAGATCCTGAAAGGTCTCCTCCTATACCTGATGACCCACTAGGCAGCCCAGATCCTGAAAAGTCTCCTCCTATACCTAATGACCCACTAGGCAGCCCAGATCCTGAAAGGTCTCCTTCTATACCTGATGCCCCGCTAGACTGCTCCCCACTTCCACTAGCTGATACATCACCAGAAAACCCACTGGTCCCAGATGGCAGATCTGCCGAGCCAGAACCAGAGAGTTCCACGGGAATAGGAGGAGCAATTGAAGGGATCACTATGGAAATAAAAACAAAAGGGGAAATAGATGAATGGCCATTGAAAATGACAATCCTCTAATAATAAAAGCTCAGGGTTCATTTTGTTGGGTACAGGCAATAAGATCCATTACCAGGTATAAAAAGGTTAGTTATTGAAGTCAGGTTCACCAGTTCCTCTTCTATAAGTGTCATGTTCAATCCAGTCTCATTAAGATATAATTGGAGATCCACTGCAAAATAATGAATATATTTAATGTATATTTATCTATAAGGTTTGTAACCTCTGTTTACATTTTTATATTACCTCAATGAAATGACATGACTATTCGCACATATTTTTTTGTTGCAAGTATTTCACTGTGAATATATACCTTTCAAGCAGTAGGCATCAAATTTGGAGTGCACATCAGGATATCCGGTCTGGTTAGAAAACTGAAAGACTGTATGGACTCCAGGTTTCCCTCCTCCGCACTGAGGCCGTGGGTTATTAATGGGATAGCGAACAGCACGGTCGATGAGCCAGCCAGCACGACACTTATCAAAACCTTGCTTCCAGGCTGCAAACAGATCAGCTGTGGAGGCCAAAGAGGCGTTCTGGGCCTGGCAATATGCCATCGCTTCATCATATGTGAAACCCTCAAATGAACTCACGTGGAAAACATTCCCTGGAAGAAAATGGTAAGTGTGACTGATTATTTTACATCTTTTTTGTTTTATATAGTTATGCATTAAGGTAATTGTAATTCCGACAAAAACTCTATAAAGGTGTATGTCTCTTTCAACCAAAATCTGTATTAGTATTTCTTTCACTGAATCAGACAAAGTTGTCTTAAGTGCATTCAAGAATTGCATTCAACATACCTCTTGGTTTGTCCATGTAGCAGTATACATCATAGTGCTCATCAGCAGGTCGTACACCATAAGACCTCACACCGGGCAAGTCTTCCAAATCACCGCCGCATTTCTCACGTGGGGATACAATAGGATACCTTTATTTTGATCAAGAAAAACAATGCATTTATATCACAGTACATACATTACATGAAATTCATTTGTTTTCAGCTTTATCATTTTGACTGTTTTAATTCCTTATTATACAATAAAATGTCATAAGAACTTAATAAAAGCATTATTGTAAGTTAACTCCAGAAAAATATTACCTCGCAGTCTGGTCAAGCAGCCAGCCTGCATCACATTGGTGATATCCAGCTTCATAAGCAGCCTGTAGCTGCTGAGGACTAGCAATCACTGCGCCAATTTTCTGGCAGGCCAGCTGAGCCTCAACAAAGGTAAAAGCATAGCGACTATAGCCTACTCTGTAGTGGAACACAACACCTGGATGGGACAGAAGGGAATCGAAACATTATTCATTAGAAGTTTCCATTAGACTTGCAGAAAAGAAACTGTCAGGATATTCAGATTAATGAATAGCAAAATAGGATAACACTATGCCAATGTAAAAATGCCACTGATGATACGATTACCAATCATTTATTAGCGCTACAAAGAAAAACTATTACTTGTACAATAGAGCTCTAAGTATCACATTTCCTTACCAGTAGGGGACATTACAGGTTCAATTACATTTCCATCGGGAACCTCTAATCCAAGGTCAGGCTGAGCAGTTACTTTTACAACCTCGTCAATGATACTGGGTGGTGGAGACAAAGGCAGCTGTGTGACATTCTGCTCCACATATGGGAAGTCAGCAGTGGTGGTGAGGGGTTTGTGTGTCACAACCACACCTATTAGCTCACTCTCGGTGGAGGTCTGTGTGATAAACACCGGTGGGCGGCCTGTCACCATGCCCACACTTACTACCTCACTTCCTGCCTCTGTAGTTGTCTGTATATTTGAATCGATGCTGGGTACGGCTGAGCCCTCTTCCCCGTCATCTAAAGAAAATAAAGCATGCTTGTCACTAAATCAACATTAGAGAACTGACCTGTTCTATAATTGGTTATTAAACAACTGTAAGAACAAACCATAAAAACTTCCTAGAGTAAGGAAATAGAAAGCCCATGGATATATGCACCTGTGTAACAGATAGCATCATAGCGTGATTCTGGTAGAGGGTAGCCTGTCTGATTGATGAAGCGGTACACAGTGCGCACTCCTAGCAGACCTCCTCCACACTGGGGCCGGGCAATGTTGATTGGATAGCGGACACTCCCATCTGCTAACCAGCCTGAGTTGCATTCATCCATACCAGTCTTCCAGGCCAGGTGCAGCTGGCCAGTGGTGGCTAACTTAGCGTCCAGCTTAGCACACTGGGCCTGAGCTTCGGCAAAGGTGAACTTTTCATGGGACATTGAATAAAACACTCTCCCTGTAACAAAACATAGAATGATATCAGTGTGCAAACCGTTCATTTAAATGAACATAATTTTTTCAAAACGTTCTGCCTTTGTGTACCTGTCATTTTTTCAGCAAAGCAATACACATCATAGGTCTCGTTTACGTCTCTTACTCCATATGTTCTCACCCCTGGGAATTCATATTTGTCACCATAGCAGGCCTCTCGGGGATCATGGATAGGATACCTTTGATCAGCAGCAAAATAAAATGTTGTATTAAGTATCACATTCTCACCAAAACAAGCATGAAATATGATAATATAAACTCTCAAATAACAGTTCTTAAGGAGTTCCTATTGGCATTATGGGGTTCTAGGTACTAGCCATTTAAACATAAAAATCTTTTATTTTCTTTCAAAGTGGCTCATCAGCATTTATTTGGTGATAAATCATGTCAACATAGAAAAGATTCCACTTTTGAATTATGGTTTACAGAAGCTTTTGGTTCCTTCTAGAAAAATGCATTTGTTGCATTGTTTAAAAAATTCATGCAGGTTATTTATTTGTTGTGTATCTCATTGAAGGAGTTCTAATTAGAAAGGAGTTCTAATCCAATGAGGAAAGATGAGTGTCAAAATGAATTTTTGACAGTATTCTGTGAACTGACCTGACAGTCTGGTCAGCAAGCCAGCCTGCGTCACACTGGTGGTACCCCGCATCATACGCTGCCTGTAGCTGCTCCGGTGTGGCGATCACAGCACTGTTCTGAATACAGGCCCTCTTCGCCTTCTCAAACGTCAGGGTGTAACGGGAAGTGATAGCGCGGTAGTGGAACACGATGCCTAGACCAAAACATTATATAGGTAGATCATTCACAACGTAATTCTTGACTTTGATGATTAACAGTAACTTTATTTATAGAACACAGTAACTGAAAGCCTCTAAGAAACTGCAAGAAGTGGCATTACCTTGCACCTGGACATTGACAGAGTCATGACTGTCTTCGATTCCATGCATGACTTCACAGCGGTACACTCCTGACTCATTTGAAAGGAGCTCTGTGATCTTAATTGTGGCATCAGTGGGGGTCATGGGGTATCCCACCATGTGAACCCTGTCCATGTACTTCTCATTCACTGCCACTAGGCCCTCACTAGCCACCAAAATGTCTGTGGTCTTCTCTTTGGTGACAAGGCTCCATTTGATGCGATGGGAGAGAGGGGCTATGGTGGGGGCGCCTGGGTCATGCACTGTGTCGTCCTGGAAGTAGCAGGGCAGAACAAGTGTATCTCCCATTAAGGGTTGGAGAGGACGATCAATAGGAATGCTGACACTCAGAGTCCTTTCAGGTTCTGGGATACACGCAACAAAAAGACCCCAGTCGTTAACAAACTTGTTAACTTAATACAGTGCTACAACACAATATATTCACACTACTAATACCGCAAAAAAAGGTCTGCTATAATAATAATACACGTAAATTTAGTCATTTGGCAGATGCTCTTATTGAGTGTAAACAGCAGAAAGTGCAATGTTATAAAATACTTGCTGAAAGGATTCATAACCTAAAAGATTCAAGACTAATGTTGGTTCATATAATAGCTGATAAACCCAAAGTGCAATACAGAAAATTACTCACCCGTATATAAATAGTCCGGAGAGAACCATTTAGCTGAGATTACCCGGAGACACAGACACAGTAACAGCAATGATGTCATGGCTCACCTGGAAGTTAGATGAACTATTACCATTTTTATGTTTCAAATATTCAGCATTTCCACAGCAATAGCTAGACATTATCCGTCTGACAATCTGTCTGACATTAATACTTGGACTGTTGCTCAATCTGAACTGTCACTGCACTGTTTTTACATTGCTTTGCACACCTTTTTATTAAATGTTTACCTGGCTTTTGCACTATTCAAATACATCAGCATAGTTGCACTATCACTTTTGTGCTAATAATTAATCAGGTACTACTGTAAATAGGTACATATGTATATTTGCACAGTTTTGTTTGTCCGTATATGTCTGTATATATCTGCACAGCTATTTCTTTATATATTCTGATATCTTAATTATTTTTATTCTCATATTTTTACTTTTTCACTTCTGCTGTCTTGTATTATTTGTACTATTTGTATGCTGCTGACTTAAATCTCCCACCTGGGATCAATAAAGTGTTATATTATCTTATCTTAGATTTGCAGAGTATAGTTAACAGTGTAATTACTATAACTGAAAGTAGAACCAAAAACACTTTTAAAATTTGTATCCTGGCAGGATATACATTATTAAACCAGTCTGCTACAAGTGCCTTAAAAGCTTGCCCAGAACAAGCGGTCTTTGTACGATCATGGAGTTCATACCTCTGTGAGAGCTAAACCACATTGTAATGTTCTATTTCAATAGACAAAACACAGTAAAGGTACAGTTCCCAAGCTGCTGTATGTCACTTTTCTCCGGACCATCACCACCACATTATACAATTTGGAAGTTAGTGTGTCATTCATTTATGACCAGATGCCAGCGATGGATGAATAAAGAAAAGCCTACTGTTCCTGCATCATTCCTCAAATGAGTGTTTGTAAAATATGTGACTCACAAGGAAAGCTTCAGTTTCAGATTTAGTTCAAGTGATTGTATGTCAGTGTTGGCCAGCAATTAAGAGTGAGAGTTGATTTATTTGACTTGCTTCAAGCGTTCAGTAGCTCTTCCTACACAGACAGTATTCTTATCCATGCCATGAAAAGTCAAGAGTGTCTTATTCATAGCTGAGTAAACAAAAAATCAGTGGAGGCTTTTTGATCACATTATTCTCACTCCACTTCACTCCTGTCTACCTCCCTGCTACTCCTGCCTCACTTCAAACTAAGCAAACAACTTAAAATTCATGTTGTCATAGAAATTAATGACATAATCTCTGTGACTCATCTGGAAGAAATAGATTTATTTTGTAAAATACACAATCTCTTAGACCAGGAGTGTAAAAAGCAATGCAACCTCAGCTAATATGCAGCATATTAAAACAATCTGTCATTTGGAGAACACACCAAATATTTTTTGTGGCAGTGTAAAAGCATTCTAGACTATAATTAGAGTGCGTTGTTGGGAAATGACTGATAAAAAGTATCAGTGGCACATTTCCATGGGAATTGTCTTTCTAGATATCTGGCAACATGCCTTCTGCCTTTTATGGCCTCTTGTAAAAGCAGTTGATTGTATTTAAATTTAACACTAAAGCCTTCACTGTTAAGACAGTGGAAGTTATAGTGGTTATATAGAGATAGTACTTTAAAGGACTGGACCATATCTTTGCAAGTAATATTTTTGGCATTTTGTAGCACACTCTTGCAGAAAACAAAGCCGCTTCCCCACTCACAAACTGTCATGACCTTTCAATTCTCATCACCATGTAAAATTCCATATACTTTTAGAGAGGTGTTCTTGAAAGAACCAGGGGATTATTCAGATAGCCATATGTGTTTGAGCACAACTGTGGCTGAGGCATGTGACTGTCTGGCTCTCTCATCTTTCTAAAGCCTGTATGGCTACAACAAATATAATTCTTATAAATATTAGGTCCTATTAATTGCCTGGTCATGTGCAATGAGTATATTTTGCATTGCAATGAACTTAAGATTGGGTAATTTAAGATTCTGGTAGTTGGTAGTTGGCAAAGCTCCATCACTCTGGGTGAAAAGTGACATTTCCATGAATGGTCATTTCTATGAATCTTCAATGTAAATTAATTGATTTAGCCATTTTACTCAATTGGTCTATACTATATGTATTCCAAAAGCATTAGAAAGTTGGGTATGCAATTTTTCATTCAGCTAAAATCAGACTATATGTTGTTAACTATAAGTTAACTAGTCTATTACTGTCATGCAATCATGATAACAAATGTCTCAGAATGACAACAAACGTCTTTTTTTATGAAGCAGATTAATTGCGTACCTGTGACCTTTGATTCTAACATCAAATGAAAACGTTTGTTAAAATCTAAAATGTATTCTTATCATGAAGCCATTCTGATGGATGCCTTCTAGATGTCTTTCGGGTGTTCCCTTCATCATTAGCCAAATTAATGATGAAACCATTTACACATATGTTAGACAGACTATCTACTAAGTAGATAGTCAAAATACCTTGAACAAAAAAAAAAAGAAAAAGGTATGCGATAGTACACAAAATGAGTTTGGATTACATGGTGGGATATTACTTTGATTTAGTGTTACCTTATAAATAGAGTAAAACCTTCTGTGTTGAATTAACACCCACAGTGTTTATAGAAGTCCAGGTGAACACAAATGGACACTGCAGGTGTTTCATAAACACTGTAAGAGTTCATTTCATATTTTAAGTGTTAATGCAACACTTCAGGTGTTAATTCAAGACTTACTCCACATGACAACATGAAAATTCTGAAATGTATGCATTGAATGTCTGGGGACAGCTCACAGCAGATGGTTGTTGATGACAACGTTAATTCCAATATCAAAAGCACTTTAATTCCATTATCAAAAATCAAAATAGTACAAGTCAAGTAGCTCAACTCACCGACCAAAATCAACTTGGTTGAGTGTTGAATTGGAAAAGCTGTAGATGAAGCCTACCTGTTTGGTGCAAAAGCTCTCCTGTAGATGCAGCCTGAAACTATAATCCTCTTTGATTTGCCAGTGACAGTTACTTTTATTTTTCCGCCGATTCTCTGTGAGCAAACAGAAAGCGGTGGGTTTGGAGAGCGGAGTGTCTCCTCAGAGTGCGGAGCAAAAAGAGAACCGGCTGAAAGAAGAAACCTGCTAAGCTGTCAGGACGCTGAGGCTCTGTAAGGGGAGGGTGCGAAGAGAGCTTTGCTTTATTCTGGCATTGATTATGTGTTGAATTAAATTATGTAATGGTCCGCGACTTCTGCGCAACGCCGCACGTATGATTGCGCACATCTGTTTGGATGCGTTTGACGGGATTATTCTGGCCACTAATTATAGGCTACAAGAAGGTTTTCCTATTTATTAATTGACAATATATAAATGATCTTATTTTTTATCCTTTGTGTAATCCCTCTACCCTCTCCAAAACAACTTTTGGTAGTCAGAATGAGTTAGTTACATATGTAAATTGAGATATTGAGAAAGAATCAGCAGTCATAGCCCTGAATGGAATTAATTGGTGCAGGATGACGACCACTAAATCGTGCAAGGGAGGCCTAAAACAGAGGTCTTCTTTCAGCAACGTGGCCCACCTGTGAGTTTATCCAAAAACATTAGGCAGCAAGGGAGAGCAGTATATGCAATCAAAATGCATGTCATTGTATTCTTTAAAAGGTAGGAGTGCTGAGGTCCAATGTCTCGAATGGTTTTGCGTATTTCTAGACATGTACATGTACCAAGAAGTCTGTCCAGTTACATTTTGTGCTTCCCGGAATGTGCCAGACCATTTATTAGCCCATTGGTCATCACCATAAATCTAGCTGCAGTTCCAAAACAGTTTTGTGGTTTCTCTCAATAATTTGCTAGGATTAATCCAAGCAAATTAATTATTAATGTCTTAAAAAGCACTTTTAATAATTTTTTTAATTATGTTTTAAAAAGCACTTTAAAACATTATATTGTAAAGGAACAGCAGTACTACCTGGCAAAATCCCCAGTGTCTCTGACAGTTTAATAAACTTTAGTTTAATGGAATATTTGTGTTATTCTTAATGTTTATGTACGCCTCTAACTTTACTCACCGTTTCTCATTTGTAGTTTCAGTTGCATCAGGGCTATTTTCATCAAATTGTTTTTGAATGAGCCAATAGGAGCTTCGATGTTGCTAAGGGCCTAACTCCTCATGACACTCAGCCCTCCCAAAAAATATACCTCACTTGTCTAATGGATACTGCTCTTCTTTTCCATCACCTCATCAATGAAAAACGTGTTTTGGCTGTAGGTACATCATGAGCACAAGTTCCCATTTAAACAGTTCAAAACCCTGGAAAGTTTTAAGTGGGAGGGGCAGGGTCTCTCATTCTGGCTTGGATCTTGACTGAAAAGTGTAACTGAACTGCTTGGAACAAGCTTCAAACGGGTCCCCACTGTGTCGCTGTATGACTGCTTTGTCCTGCATTCTCCAGCTTTCTCTAACTTTCATGGCCATGGCATGAATTTTAATCCAAAGGAATACCTGAAGGCATATATTTTCTCTGATCTTACCTGATTATAAATATGCATCGTATTCGTTGTTGCCTGACAAGACTGAGAATTAAATAGTTGATAGGTTTTTGTCATACTAAATTGGTCACATCCTGAAAAATGGTTCCTTAAAACTACCTGAAGTTCAAACGCATATAATTCCGCAGTGCTCAGCAAGAGAAACAGACGGACCTTTTTTTCTGAATGAACAAATACTGAATGTTATCTTGCATCTTCCAAGCCCATTTGACAGCTTTTCCAGGACAAGCTGCTTTCAGGAACACTTTTACAAAGTGTTGATGACAGAGTGAATAAAATTAGATCCCTTTAAAAGAAATGAGGGAGGCTTCATATTAATATCTTCAACCAGACACTTAGTGAGCATACCATCTTTTAATTGACAACCAATCAGTAGGTTTCAATAAGTCAGGGCTTAGTGATTGACATTGATGACATGCATGGTTTCAAATTAAGCCTCAAGGGAACAGTGGACATTTCAATGCACTCAAGAGCTCTTTTCATCAAAAAGGCCAAATGCTTGAAAGGCTCAAGCATCCTCATCAGTGCCAGCCTTGATTCTACAGAGGAAGAGAAAACCCAAACCTCAGAGGAAATACATGGAACTTCTTCACAAACCTGTGCGAGAAGACTGTGTTCCTTCGGGCAGCTGTCATTCCAGGTGCCTTTCTGCCAAGTGACATCCAAATATTTGTTGTGATACCTGGCAGGAGGATGAGGAAAAGCTAGTGACTAATAGGTGTATTATGTTATCACACACATAGTCATGTGGAACATTGCACAGCTCTGTGTAAGAGGTCCTTAACTGTGTTAATATCTTTCTCTCATATATCTTAGACTCTGTCAGGTACTGATACTTATGTTATCCACCAGACAAGTTCAGATCCAACTTAAAGTAAGTTAACAAGGTAGGATCAGCACAAAATTGTGACTCAATTGCGATTAAATTTCTCAGGTTTTCACTAGACCCCTAACCTTCCCAGAGCAGTTTTTCACCTAGTTCCTCTCTGTCGTCAGGAAATATTTCTCATACAGGGTCCTTCTGTTAAAACGTCACGTGGTGTTTTTGGAGAAACCTGTACATATTTATTTTACTTCCTTCTGGAATTGAACAGGGCATTGTAAGTCATGAGTTACTACAGCGCCATGCTAGTCCCAGAGCAGGAGAGAGAGACGCCAGTCTGGTCTCAATAGGACTTTATGCACACAGGCGCACTGCACTTATGTGCAGCATAACCTCTCAAACACACAGCAGTACTGTTAGACCTTGACTAACATTTTGGTGGCCAGTTTAAATTTCAGTTAGCTGTGTTGGAATTGCATGGACAGTGTTTAAACCTTTTTTCATCTGAGCAACATTGGGTGATTTGTCTCTAACTAACCTGCTGCTGTAAGCAAATTTAGTTCTTCGTCACAAAAAGCCAATACATCAATAAAAACAATTATTTAGTAGTTATGCATAATTTTCAAAATCATCTCTATAAAAACAAATGTGCATTTGTTGGTAACTGATGACTTATATGTTAGATGCATTTATGAAACTATTTATATAATGTCTTAATATGACCTCTATTTTGGTGGCCGTATTCTTAGCCAATGTAAACACAGATTCCTGAAATTCCTAGAACTGAATCGTTCTCTTCCACCACTAACCGTTCCTCTCTGCAGAATTATGAGGGTGGTGCGTCATAGGCAGATCTAAATGTGCATGAGATGAATTTCTCCAATTCACTCATCCTATAAGAGAGTCAGACCAGTTATGGTTCTTGTGAGGGTGTATGTGTTTTCTGAAGTCTGTGAATGTTTGGAGAAGAGAGTGGCAGAACACTATATCTTTATGCTAAGGGACAGAGCAGGCATTCTTCTGGTCCTGCTCCAACAGCTGATTAAAGACTCCATCCAATGCAATTAGCATGTTTCACATACCAGCATATGTGCTTGTGAACCCTTAACAGGTAACAGTGTTCTGAGAAGACTGTGGGTCCCAAAAGCCTCAATGATCTCAGCTCTAAAGACATAAATTCATATAATTACTGGGGGTATTACTATGTGCAGATTATATGCTGGCTGACATTTCACCCCTTAAATACATTAGGGACCAAAAGTCCACTAATTGGTCTGTTTTTATTCCATTAGCTATCAAAAACTAATACACAATATTGCCCAATTAATGCTTATTATCCAACTATCCATTATATTATAAGTATATCAAAAGTCCTTCATCAGCTGTGTAAGCAATGTCCTTCTGAGGCCGTAGGAGGTGAAACCACTAGATACTCCCTGGATTCTTCTTCATATATATATAGTATATAGTATATAAGTAGTTCCAATATATATGTAACTTTTGGAACAACCTATGAGCCGATTTTCTTATAAAACTGCACGACAGTGTGCCTAAGACAACTGATGCAGTTCTAAGGGCAAATTTATTTGGTTTTCGTTTTTTACTTTTTACTGCTTTCATAGTACTTTTTACATTTTTTTTTATATAGAATTTTTAATTTCATTATTTTCTAAAGCATTTTTGTCATTTCTTTACATGTGCCTTAGACTTTTGCACAGTACTCTCTCTCTCTCTCTCTCTCTCTCTCTCTCTCTCTCTCTCTCTCTATATATATATATATATATATTATACAAACATTATTTCCTGCTAAATTTAATGCACATAATGTCTATGTGCATTGAAGCTATTCCGGCAACTCGTGGTGGCTCAACAACTTACCAAGGCTTTGGAAGTTGGTTTTTCCTTTAATTTGTCACCCGTCTGTATATATCTATATGTATTTGTCTATATATGTATCTATATTCATAATTTATAGATAGATACTACATAGATACATACATACATACATACATACATACATACTGTACATACATAGAGATATATCTAATTGTATTGTATTTGTTTATCATAATTGATTAAATTAAATGTCATTGGTACCATATTCAGACCCCACTGTAAGGCTGATTATACAGTATATGATTGATAGCTGCTCATAAGTAGTGTAAAGTTTCCGTGTGGATGGGTATGAAAGGCTCATAGTCTCCATAATGGGGCCCCACCAACTTCTCCTTAAAGATCTTAAGAAGGGGGGACAAAACATGTTTAGCTAAGTCAACAAGATTATATTCTATGCCATATATAATTAGCCACATGCATAATTAAAATAAGAACAGAGCTAATTGCTTGTGCTTCACTTGGAATTGACTCAGTAAATAAGGTATGATTGTTTGTAATAAAGTTCCTTTCCTTAAAGCATTTACACGTCTCTTTTCAGCTGAAAAGGAACAGCGAACTATGGTCTACAGCCCTCAGTGTATATAGGAAATCATTGTGTCTTGGCAGGACATTTTCTGTTGTTTTACCCACTTATCAATAACATAACAGCATGTTCTTTCCAGCCCTCCCTAACAGACATGGCAGCATAAAGACTGTCCATAGAAAGCATGCTTTGAATCCAGCCAAAGCTGAAGTCAGTTTTAGCTGCTGATAAGAATATTAAGGCAATACTAAATAAGCAAACTTCAGACTACTATCAGAGTAACTCAAACACTGGCAGGCTCCGACATAATGGACAGACAGAGAACATTTATAATGGCCCTGTTGTACCAGCCTGACCCACTCAGCAGCATGCTCGCAACACCCTTCACTAAATAGAAAACACATGTGAAAGGTGGGCTCCTGAGGGCCTGCAAAC
>JAOUQW010000034.1:7551997-7571980 GCA_028565825.1 Olivaichthys viedmensis | reverse complement strand
TGATTCTGTACTATGATGCTTCCAGAAACCAGACTGAAATACATCATGCTTGTTATTCCTACTTAAAAAAGAACAGAGCTGTTGGGTGACAACTTTGTCCAAAATCTCAGCGAGAAAAGGCGTGTTGTGTGTGTGTGTGTGTGTGTGTGTGTGTATATACTCACAGGGCGGGGTTTAATGTCCTCCTCCCTCAGACCCCACTGTTCTCTATGAAATCTGTAATAAGCGACGTTTTGCTGCATCACCTGATCATCAGGATCAAAGAGCAGGAAACTCAGTGCACACGGGG
The DNA here is from genome assembly GCA_028565825.1 of Olivaichthys viedmensis. Taxonomy (NCBI): domain Eukaryota; kingdom Metazoa; phylum Chordata; class Actinopteri; order Siluriformes; family Diplomystidae; genus Olivaichthys; species Olivaichthys viedmensis. The sequence goes on along the minus strand of JAOUQW010000034.1, from coordinate 7,571,691 downwards.
CGGCCTTAGTGACATCATCCACTGTAGCACGCACACACACACACACACACACCAATAGATACTGGAACCAAAACTGTATGAAGTAACTGTAGTTTTGTAAAACGTAACTGTTTACACTTCAGAATACAGAATCTCGCATCACATCCCTGTGTGTGTGTGTGTGGTGTGGTGTGTATGTGTGCGCATGTGGTGTGTGTCTGTGTGTTACTCACATTTATAATATGCAAACTGCATGTAGTGATAAACAGTGGCAACAAATTTCTCCACGAAAAATCCACCAACATTCGGAGTTAAATCCTGTTCACACCTCACCTTACACTTCATAACATCCATAAAGAAACCTGCAGAGAGACAGACAGGAGAGAGACAGGCAGACACAAACAGTATGAATGTTATCAAATGAACTGGTTGCAGCACAAAGCAACTGAAAATGATCTTTACTTAAATCTGAAAGTCAGGAAATGTTCCAAAGCCACTTCCCTAGACCAACACTGACCACACCCCCCTCATCATGACCCATAGCATAAAGTTTCTGTTACATTATCTTATAATGTGTGTGAATGCCTATAAGTGCTACATGGCATGTGTGTGTGTGTGTGTGTGTGTGTGTGTGTGTGTGTGTTAGATGATACAGCAGCAGATGGGAGACTTTACGAGTGTTGACTGCGAGCCGATTCCTGCGGTTTACCAAGAGCGCTCTGCATCAAGGATACGAGAGGGAAACAGATATGTTGTGCGTGCGTGTGTTTGTATGTGTGTGTGTATGTGTGTGTGTGTGTATCTTGGCCACATTGCCACATGACATTGCCATGGCAGGTGTTTGCATCCGGAGTGTTCCAGAAAGACAAAGACTGGATGGATGGCATACCAGCAGTCTTTCCACAAGGTTACCTTGGTCTGAGAGAAATGGATGTAGAGAGAGAGAGAAAGAGAGAGAGAGAGAGAGAGAGAGAGAGAGAGAGAGAGAAAGAGCTGATTTGGTATTTGGGGGTTTAATACACAAGACAGAGGAGAAAGATAGAGAAAATGAGAAACAGAAATAAATGGAGAAAGGGAGATGAGCAAAAGAGGGCTGCTTCCTGAAGAAGGCAGTCATCCTTTAGGTAAAAAATTGGCCCAGAGGAACCTGCTGGCTATAGCTTGGGGTTTGTTTATTTATTTATGTATGTATGTGTGTGTGTGTGTGTGTGTGTTTGTGTTTATATGTATATATGTGTATATATGTTTATATATGTATATGTATATATATGTATATATGTATATGTATGTGTTTATATATGTATATGTATATATATGTATATATGTATGTGTTTATATATGTATATGTGTATAAGGGCTTATTTGGGGGAGCTTTATCTTCTCATGACTGATGTCCACCATCTCATAAATAAATACATTACTTTTTCATTTAGTCGTTGTAGCTCACATTAGTGTTGTCTTGATCCCATGATTTTGGCTTCAGTTCCGACCACTAGTATCACAATGCCCGATACACGAATAAAACTGAATGAAACTATTCACTTGTATGGTTTAAATATGGTAATGGCCCTGAAACAATATAATGTGTTGCCAATTGATTTTTCAGTTAATAATATTAGGTTAAGGTGCAAATCTCTTGTGTTATTCACACCAAATAGCCTTTTTACAATGGCAACACTTGGTGCTCCACCTATACAAGGGGCACATATGAATTCCTTGCATGGCTCTGCCCATCCGAGTCAAATTTAGCATGCGTAATATGACTCGTCTATATGCATCACACAGCGTCAACGTAGTATTGGCCTATTCAAATAAAGACTTGAAAGTTAGAGTATTGAATTGTTTGCCACATTGCAGTATTGAAAAAGTATTGAACTTTTAATGCTTTGTGCAACATTCGCTTACATTCACTACCATTCATAGAATCCATTTCTCCATTTCTCTGTCATCATGTTACTGCTTTGTCAGATGAAAATTGACACTTGTGGGTGCATGTGTTGTAATGCACATGGTGACTGTGTAGCGTCTGGAGGGAAGAAAAAAAAAAGTTATGTCCTGATATTGCACTTTGTTCTAACGTCATCTCACGAGGATATATGCTTCTGAAATATTCTATAGTTATTATATAGACATTTTACTTAAGATCAAAGAATGCAAATTTTAACATAACTGTAGTTCATAAAGAACATTTTTCTTCTTTATATACATTGCGTAACGTCTTTATGTCTAAATGCACCAGGGCATCACTAGCTGGTCAAAATTCTCTCCATCTTCTCATACCTCTCACTTCCTTTTTTTGATTATGTAGATGGCGTGTAGTGACACAAACAAATCCAATCCCGATGAGTATGTATTCTCCAGCTGTGCGGCCGCTATGGAGAAGGAGTCGTACCTGAGCCCCACAGAAAACCCCTCCACACTTAGTGTCTCATCCAGCCTCCAAGAAGAACAGCAAGGCTACGATGTCGACTTTGACCCCCCGCTGGAGAGCAAGTACGAGTGTCCCATCTGCCTGATGGGTCTGAGGTCAGCCGTGCAGACACCATGTGGACATCGCTTTTGCAACAGCTGTATTAAGAAATCCATCAGGTGAGCTGTTTGCTATTTCTTATGGTGTACAATGTTAGGGCTGTATTCAGAGTTGAGTTAAGCGCACGTAGTGAGGAGTTAATACCGAAATTGCGCACATTGGTATTCAGACCTCAGATGTGACTGCAGACTTGTGAGTTGCTCGTACAGTTCCGCGCTATTTGCGCAGGCGGGGCAGAGTTTGCTAAAAACAGACAGTTTTACAGTTGCGCATGATTCTGACATTGAACTTAAGTAAATTTTTCTTGCACGATATCGACTCGAGCGGCGAGTTTTATTAAAGTCTAGCGCCACTGTCTGACAATTTGTTGTAACCACAATATATCACCTTGAAATCCATGTTTTGGACCATTCGAGGGCAATATTACATATATAAATATGACATTATGAATGAATTAAAAGTGTGGTCCCTGTAGAGAAAAGGGTTTTTTTTTTGTTTGTTTTTTTAAATGTGTGCTCACAATTTACTATGTTGGGCCACGTAAAAAAAAAAAAAAACATAAATAAAATAAGTATTATTGTTGCATGTCCAGCCACTTCTGCAGCAACTCTCAACCAGACAAAACACTTTTCATCGCTGCCTTTTCATTTTTCAGTGGTGGCCAATTAACGGGATCATTACGACTGATTGTTTATGCAGCCTCAACGTATTGGCAATATATTAGACTACTATTAGATTTTAGTTTATTTGATTGTTTACCTTCTATTAGTCTGAAGCGTATTTCTTTTGAATTGTCTCATGCTTTTATGCGACATCGTATTGCAGTTGACAGCAAAGATAAAATCGTGATCTGCTATATCAGTCCGCATTTTCAATCTCCCGATTTTCTCGGGCCTAAAGGCAAGTGCTTGAATACAGAGAACCTTCCCCGCGTAAATATTTTTACTTTTACCAACTTAAGGTATCACACATCATTTTTGAATGTTTTATTTGGACAGTCATGTAAACTGCAATGAAACAAACCAGAGAACAAATGTCAAACAAAAAGTCAACAGTCGAGAGGTGCTGTGCTACAAGCCAGTCGGGCTGCAGACCAATAGATGGTGTTTTAAATATTCTATTAAAAGGTCAATAAATCACTCCAAAGCATTGATTTCCTAGCCAGCTCTTCGTCTTCATTTTGTTTGCCATGTGGATTTGAGAGACCCACAGTGCAATTAAACGCAAGGCCCAATATTCATTTGTTGTGCCATGAATAATTTATTTCTTGATGGGTACACACAAGTAGTGATGGACACGAGTAGTTAACTAATCAAGTACTCATTTTGTAACCACCTTATTGATTAGTAAAATACTGCTCAACAGTCACAAATTGATTTTCTGACACAAAATATTTAAAAAAAAAACGGCCTATAGCTTATTTTTAAGAACAATGTCAATCCGTGAAATGGCACCGTCGCTTGCCTACCTCACAGGTCAAACTATCGAGCACAGACGCTGTTTGTTGGCCTGCATTGATGGAGGTGAGCAACCCAAACAAAGCCAAGTTTTGGCAATATTTTTATCTTAGTGAAAAAAATGGATGTTGAGTGCAAACGTTGTCAGATTATGTTAAAATACTGCAAAAGTACCAGCTCACACCACAAGAGACTAATTGCTCAGTGAAGCGATATTTATGTCTGCTTGCCACTTTTCCGTACCTAAACTTTTTGAATTTTCTAAATATTTCAGTCTTTTTATTTTTGAATACATTTACAAAACAGAAACCTGTTTTTGCTTTGGCATTGTGGAGTATTGTGTGTAGATTGATGAGAAAAAGAAAAAAAAGAGTCGAATCCGTTTTAAGACGAGTCTGAAACATACCAAAATGTGCAAAACTTGAAAGGGTCGGAAAACTTTCCGTATGCACCGTATAGTGGAATAGGTCGGCTCTACAACAGCGTTTTGTTATACCCTTTGTAGTGAGTGTGTATATAGTGAAGAGGAAGCCAGTCGGAATTCGGCCTAAGACGGCGGCACTGGATGTGCCACATTGCACTTTTTGAATGCTTGAAGCACGCTTACTTGGTTATTTTATTTATTCAGTCGGCTGCGTCGTTTTTGCCACCCGGCCTGAAAAGCAGAACGTTATGTTTCTGTTATTAAATTTCTGCTGTTAAGCAAAGTAAAATAATTTGATGCGTGAGTCAGAGTGTGTTATTTTAAAACTTTTTATTTTACAAATTACTAGTAGTAATCGATAACCCGTTCTTATGTGTTCGACTCCAGAATTACTCGAAAGGCGCATTACTAGTTTTAATGCGAATGCATTAGTTGTTTTTGTAGCCCAACTGCAATGGAAAGGGTATTTGAAAATCTCTTACAACTGATAAATTATGACAAATGTATACCACCTACCACTAATGATGTTAGCACAGTAAGAAGTTATGCATCCAGCTGTTAAAGCGACTTGAGTGCTCTTTTGTTCTTATGAATCCTTTCTATCTGGGGGGGGGGGAAGCAATAATATACATCTCTGTGACATCCCAGTTGAGAATCAATAAGGCCAAGCAAAACTTTGAAACTTTAACAACTTCTTCATTTTTCTGGTAGGGACACAGGGCAGAAATGTCCAGTTGACAATGAAGTGCTGACAGAGGACCAGCTTTTTCCAGATAACTTTGCCAAGCGGGAAATCCTGTCACTCACTGTGCGCTGTCGCAATGTTGGCTGTATTGAGAAAATGGAGCTTAGACACATGGAGGTAAAATTCCAGTCAATATGGTGAACTTACTGCCTGATCCCAGAACTTCTGACTGGTTGGTTCCCTGATGCGTTATTTTCTAAGCATGTTCATTTCATGAATAAATTGCAGTATACATAAAAGATGCACCGAAGCAGAGAAATGGCTTTCCTAAGAGAAACCATGTACTTTGATGACAACACTGATTTTGTAAATTTGGTTTACTGGTAACCACACTAAAGTGGTCTGATCTTTTTATATGTTAATTAAAGTGTGTATTCTCTTTTGCAGAATCACTTGGAGCTCTGTGAATTTGCCACAGTACCTTGCCTCCAGTGCCAGGAGTCTGTGTGGAAGAGTCGTATAGAGGAGCACATGAACCAGGACTGTTTACAGCGCCTGGTCACGTGCCCTGACTGTGCAGAGAGAATCATCTGTGCTGACAAACAGGTGAGAGGGGCTCTTAAAGAACTACTCTAAAACCTACTGCTCAACCTAAAGAAATGTATTTATGAAATAAATGAAGTATGGAAGAAAGACCACACCTGAAACTCAACCTACTTTCTTGCTAATTTCCTGTTAGTCCCCTATTCACAATACTGTCCCGTTAGTTTCTTGTGTTTTCGAATGATAAAGTTTCAAACCGACCGTGCCACACTCGTACACTTCTGCCTGACACTAATTAGGGGTGGGCACGAGTATTCAAGCACTCGCAAGTGACACCAATAATCGATCATGACAACACAATAATGTGTGACTGTTTTTTATTATTATTAATTAATCTTTTTTTTTTTTTTTCAATACATTTTTACATTAGTTCAATATTAAACAACAGAACGTGAATCCTTCCTGAAATGGAGCCTTAATCTTTTCAAATTCTGTGATTGGTTACAGTGGCATGTTGCTGGAACTGCAGTCCGATTGGTTAAAGTGGCATCAGAGGCGGACGCTTGGGCACCTTTCACCACGTAAATGAGATGTTAGCAGAGTTGAAAGAACGAAGATAATTTCCGAAATGTTAGCCAATAGCCACTGCCGTTTGTTTTAAAACGAGCTGCTTGATTGTCTCTCCGACAGTGTTTCAAAATGTCATAGAACGAGCAAATATACTTGGCAGATATTCCATCCCGAAGAGTCTTGGGAAAACGTGTTCTTTTTATTCTTATATGAGGCTTAAATATGTAGAGAAAGTTAAAAAAAGATAGTGAGATAAAGTGCCAGTGCAGTGCAAACGATTTAGTCCATCGTCGGTGCGTTCCACATTAAATAGAGCAGTCCTTGGTTACAGGTGTACTTAATTGGCACAGATGGCTTGGTTAAAGGTCACACGATACAGGGGAGAAAACCAATCTGTCTTACGAAGAACATGACCGATCTAAAGCTTCATTAAAACCCCTGGGAAACTGATGTGTAAAAATAAATAAATACAATAATTCCAAGCTTCAGCTTGAAGAAGATTCTTTTCAGTGTTGTAAAATCAGCGATGGGAAAATGTACAATACATTCCTGAGAGACAGGTCAGAAACCGAATGCTGCAATACTGCAAAATGTTTAGCAACTGGAGATTTTAAAATCACATCTCTGAATATCACTTTTATGTTTATTCATACAAAATCTGAGCTGCCTGCTTGTCTTGCCCACATATCGTAGACCACAAGAGCAAGATGCACTGCACTGACACTTTATCTCACTAGGTTTTTAACTTTTTGTACCTATTTAAGCCTCATATAAATAAAAAGACCACATTTTCCAAAACCCTACTGGATGGTATATTTGTCTGGTGTACGAGTATCCGGGTACTGGACTATTTTTTGAAGGCGCGACTCATTACTGTGTCCTTTTCCAACTCTTTGCAACCAATACATTCAATATCCGAAGACATTGTCTGGTATTTGGTGTAGATTGAAGCGCTAAGAATCTAAGCTAGGTGTAACAGACTAGTGTGTCATTGATATTTTACCATATGTTTTACCAATGTTGTGATCATTTTCCTTTTCTGCAGTTTCATGAGCAGATGTGTCCCTTTGTGAATACAGTGTGCGAGTACTGCAATATGGAGTTCATTCGGGGTCAGGTGAGCAAAATGTCTTTCCAGGTATTCGTAGTGCATGGTATGGGAATATTTCCCTGTGAGTTTTATGCAACTCGATGTAATCAGTTTATTAGGTGAACTATAATGAAATATTTCTTTCAGTTGTCGTCGCACTGTGCCACAGACTGCCTGAAAGCTCCTGTTGCCTGTACTTTCAGCATGTTTGGTTGTCAAGAAAAGGTAAAGCCGTGCTGCAGACATTAACAAAGTGTGATGTGGAATCATTTATATCGCTTCCAGTGGACTATTGTAATTTGCGTTCTGTAATAAAGTAGTATAATGAGTTATAAAGGCGTTAAGTTCTGTATATCAGTTATATTTAACCAATTATGTGCCTGAATACATTTTGTATGCTATTAAAAGAATAAATAAGTGACTTTTTTTCGCTTCAGATGCCGAGGAACGACCTGGCCCTTCACATGCAGCAGTTCACACAGATGCACATGCGCTACATGGCAGAGTTCCTGAGAAACCAGACCATGAACGGCGTTCTCCCGGGTTCATCATGTGGCCCTTCGTGTTCACCCCCATCCGAGCATGCCGCCTCCTCCAGGGTGGGAGGGCCATGCCAGTGCAGCCAAGAAATGCAGCAGCTACGCGAAACTGTTGTCGAGCTGGATGGCCGCCTCGTGCGCCAGGACCACCAAATCCGGGAACTGAGCATTCGCAATGAGACTCAGCATACGCAGCTGACGGAGCTACGCAGGAAGCTGGCCTCGCTGGAAGAGAGCATGCGTGAGTTGGAAGCCCAGCAGTACCAGGGCGTCTACGTGTGGCGCCTAGAGGGCTTCTCGGCTCACCTGCGCCAACAAGAGGCCGGCCAACCAGTTGTGCTTCATAGCCCGCCATTCTACACAGGCAGACCGGGATACAAGCTGTGTCTGCGACTGCACTTACAGACGCCGAGCGCGCCACGCTGCTCCAACTACATCTCGTTGTTTGTGCATACCATGCAGGGCGAGTTCGACAGCCAGCTCCCATGGCCTCTGCAGGGCACCATCCGGCTGGCCGTGCTGGACCAGGCTGAGGCCCAGCACCACGTTGAGGTAATGGAGACCAAACCAGACCTGCAGGCCTTCCAAAGGCCTACGGTGCAGCGCAACCCCAAAGGCTTCGGCTATGTCACCTTCATGCAGCTGCAGGCGCTGCGACAGCGAGGCTTTGTCAGGGACGACGTGCTGCTGGTGCGCTGCGAGGTCACGCCGCGCTTTGACGGCAGCCTCAGGAGAGAGGGAGTGCACCCACGAGGGCCCGAGCCATCCCTCTGAGCCTCTCTCAATCGCTCTGCTGTTGCTCTACAAGCTCTCAGAGACACACCCTGCTAGTACAAAGATTCCAGTCGTTTTCAGGGATGACTTTTTCAGAGCAACTAAAATTTGGACAGTGTGTGTTTTTTTTAGGCCAATGTATGGACCTTTGGGATCCATTTATTATGAACAGAAGGCATAGCGGTAACATTAAACACATTTTGCATAATTCAGTGCCCACAAGTATTTAAGCAGTTCTAAACTGATGAGCAGTTGATTAGACGATATAATATTAAGTAATTCAAGCAGTGTGCAGCTTGTCACTGTGACCAGTAAGCATAAAGTAGAACAGTACTTAGCTTGGTCACTGACCTCACAGAAGTTCTGATTCGTGTTTAAAGGATTACACCAGGGTTTTTGAACCGAATCTCTGTCTACCGTACTGTATTTCTCTGTGGCCTTTGGTCGATTACACAGACAATAATTTTGACATGTTTTCTTGTACTAAGAAAAGAACAAAAAATGCGTCCTTCCAAAGACGGGACTACTTTTTTAGGGGGAAGAATTTGTGATTATGCGTTATTGACTTAGACACCATAGCTCAAAGTAAACCCGTAAGCGCCTCAGTTTCTATCTCATGGTGCATGAACACAACAAAAAAAAACTTTTTACTGTATTGCTCCAGTGTTGAATAAAACTACATGAGAACAGCTTTGGTAAGACAATCTGTCGTGTCTTTTTCATCCATTGTTAGAATATAATGGTTGTAGTTTTGAATTTGCGTTATGTAGTCGCATATTTTAAACGATTACTGATGGAATTTCAAACCTGCCCCGAGACATCCATTATAAATGACTTAAACAGTTTTTTTGTTTTCTTGGTATCAGGAAACATGTCCAAGTTCTTGTCTGTGCTAATCGTACAATACGTTACAGATGCGATAGATGGAGATGAGGTAAAAAAAAAAAAAAAAAACGCTAAATAGTTAGCATCTCTGGAACATATTCATTTATAAGGGCCTGAGAAGTCGATGTTTTCAGACCCAATCAGGTTTCCAAGGACTGTATATTAAAGTACTACAAATAAAACCATGCATTTTTTTATCCAGTGTCTCAAAAAAGCTAAGTAATGCTCGAACAGGGGCGTCACAGATTCGGTCAGCGAGAGACGTACAAAACCAGTAGCATCAAGAGCAGCTCTAGGTGGTATATTCTGAAACCAGGAACCTGCTTCCTGTAGTTTTTTAATATCATGTTCTTCATCACTGAATAGCATTTCATGCTATGGTGTTCTCATTCAGACAAAAAAAACACCTGAATTTTATGTCTAAAATTTGTGAAGTCCCCTTAAAGGTTGTGTATGTCTTGGTAAAATGATTTTGTGGTAGGCAACAAAACGAATATCTGTGGACAATGTGACCCAGAATGCACTAGAGAAAGTAAAACAATTTCATAACAACCCCCTCAGTAATACAAAGTCAATCAATGTGCTGCCGTAAGTTTACGATCACCCATACGACTCGTAGAAAGGAATGACAAAAAAAGAAAAGCAGATGATTCCGCTTGACAAATGACAGAAGTTGCTGGATGTTGTGTTAAGTGAAATGACTGAAGTAAAGACATTTTCTTATAAGAGCATTTTTCAAAAGGTACTGCTTAAAGTTGAAGCTCCAACAACAGGGTGTTTGGCCGACCAACAGACCAACACAGCCAGTCATTCATTAAGGAATCCATAAGCCACAAGATGAACCATGTCAAATCTCTGTTTTCATATAAACACATTTGTCATTTTATGGTTTTATTTCATATGTTGAACATGTGGAAGTGTATCGAGCTTTACGAACCAACCTATATGTTCCTATATATATATAAAATCTTTGTATATCTGTGCTGACAACAAGGATATTTAGACTAAATAAATGGCCTAAAATTCATCTTATTGAGTAATTTTATATTTAGATACTTATACTTTGATTTTTGTCTGGGTAGTGTACCAATAAACATTTTAATATATGGAAAATACATTTGTAAGCTCCTTCTCACTCCCTATTCTTCTTTGATAGGCAAGGTTTTTTGTTGTTTTTTTCTCAGAATTTTTTGTTTTTAGGCTTCAGGTTGAAAGTAGGCACATCCAACAGTGTCTCAACAGTTTTGGCTTTTAAATGTGAGACTGACTTGAGAGAGATCCTTGTTGTGTTTAACCCTCATTTCATCAATGGTCCTACAGCTGTCTACTAACCCAGAATTCTTCCTACTAGTAACAGAGAAGCTGCATGTCGGTTATGTCAGACAGGCCGTCGGACACAGAGTGACGCCGCAGGCTGCTTCCTCTCTCCACATGCCCCTCTCCTTCCTGCTCCATTAAAGGAGTCAGAAGAGAGCCTGCCGAAATATGCTGTGTGATCCTCATCTTGGGTTGGATGGGGTGTTTACTTTCTCTGGTTCCTTTTTCACAGCCTGGCAGAGTGAAAGAGAAGGTGCAATTACTGGCTTACCAATGTTGCCATGGTTAGAAAGGCCACTGATAATCCTGACTCCTCTAGATCTGTGGTTCTCAAAGTAGGGTCTGTGACGTGTAGGCAGGGAGTCGGATTTTATAATTTTATTTATTTATTTATTTTTTTGACATGACTGCAGTGGATATCACTATCGACTACTATCAAAGTGGTTACTAGGAATTAAATGGTTTCTGCTCTAAGTGGAACTGCTTGTTTTAGTTGTGTGTGCCTAAGCTGTTCGGCGTAGTGTGATGTGGTTTGGTGTGCTACTTTGAACTTTATGTATCCTTTAATAACAGTAAAGGTGTCCGTGGATTCTTTTTTGGTCACACTTTAAGGGGTCCCTAACTACAAAAGGTTTAAGAACCACTGGTCTTGATCATTATCTAGACACAAATATGTGTTTACTTGTGTTCCACAGATAGGTAGGAACCACCATTTCCAGCATCTTCTCAAGTCGACAAAATTCCATGGAGGGGCCTCTGGACTCATGGACCCCCTGAACACACAAATAACACAAAGTAACAAGCACAGTTGATAATGCTGGTATCAAGCCTGCGTGTTAAAGTAAGTGTGTGTGTGTGTGGAGAAAACACTTACCTGTAGGACTAACAGCATCTGTGTGATGGATGTGGGGAGCAGAGACAGGTTGGTGGAGAGCAGCTCCTCCAGTGGAAGCCTCATCAGGATGTGATCTCTGAAAGCTAGCAGAGCCATCTGCCTTACTGTCAGCTCCTGACCCTGAGGTTGGCCAAAAGAATGGAGGGAAAGGTAGAAGGACAATTATTTATATCCCACTCAGAGTAGTGGTCTTATTATGCCTCTGCAAAGTTCCCATACTGGGTAATTAATGTGATTTGTGCTATACTGGATGTTGATGTACCTGCAGTGGATAAAAAATGGCCTGCAATGTGGGCAGAATTTCTGAGAAGAATCTCAGCCATACGTCAGCCAAGAAAAAGAGCTGACTTTTCCCTGGAAAAAAACAAAAAATGCTATACAGCCCATATGTTGTACTCAACTGTCATGTACAGTACAGTTAATCTGTCAGAACTTGTTTCTTACCTTCATATAGCTGAACCTCCTCCAAAATAAACCTAAGACCTTTATTCAGAAGCTGATTCTATAACCAATAAAAGAGAGACTCAAACAATCAACTAAACTGGATCTAGCTTTCTAAAACCATCATTGCTTTCACTGTACCTGCCAAAGCCAAACCCCCAACACACGTGACTAAGCTAGAACGCCTAAATACTAGTGCAAGAAGGGGAGCCTTCTGAATCGGCAGGCAACATAATTGACAGCCAAACAGAAAAGCCTCCTTGTTCTGATTTGTTGGATGTTGGAGTTTTTCTGAGCAGATATTTTATTGAAGCAACCAGAATGTGAGGAAAGCTTTGTCAAATATTACAAAAAGCGACTTCACTGTGAAAATCACTGACCCCACCTTTAAGGTCATTTTAAATGTGCAGCATGAATTTGTGGAGGTGATTTGTATCCACAAATACTGTTGTGAAAACACATTTCTGGTGCAGAAACGCAATAAAAGCTGAACATAATCTTTTTTTACTCCGGGACCTGAATATGGGGAGTACCTGGAAATACTCTTCGATGAATGACACCATTTCTGTTTTTAAAAGCCACCTGTCAAGATGAAAAGGGAAAAGGGAGCATTTGAGATGAGCAGCAATTGTCCTATTTAGATTTCATGATGTTCATATATACACAATGTTAGTTGCCTTGATTGTTAATGCGTAATACTTTGTTGAATATCGCCTCAGAAAATATGCTGTTCATGCATGACTGGTTTATATATATACCTGATGCTATTATTTAAGAAGTAGAGTTCGTTCATTTGGAGCCCTTCTCCTCGAAACAACTTGATGACTGCAGAATTGATACTAAAACAAATTGTGCAATTTACTACCACCAATGCATGAGACTTATACTTTTCTCGACAGTTAATAAAAATAGCTCAAGAAATGGATGAATGCACAGATTGGCTTAAAGACATTTGCTCGTCTAGTGATTACAGTTCATTTCAGTGGTGATTAGGGGTAAGGTGTGATCTCTACCTGTTCATATTACTGACATTGGAGTGAGACTGCACGTGAGGTAATGCCGGCAGAGTCACGGAGCACGAGCCAGGAACTCGCTGCTGACTCAAGCTCATCTCCCTCACTTTGCTTCAACACACAAATAGGGATCCTTCACAAAGTCGCATTTAATAAACTGTATAACAGTGATAACTGCATCCTGGTTATTAGCTCAAAGTGTTCAGAGCTATTGGGAGCTTTCAGGTATTTGAGATTTTGAACTTGTGAAAGTGGCCAGGTGGGAAGGCTGCACTTCCTGTGGTGTAGCGGCTTCCTGTTACCAATACTGTATAGTGTGTGTATACATGTGTTTTACTGATTAACTAAGAAAAACACACCACTCAGCCCTGAGGGTGTTTTAGCAGAGTGAAAGGGACATGGAGCACACCTCAAGGTGATACGCTAATGAAAGAACATGGTGTGTCTGTCCAAAGTGACATATTTCAAAGGTTCGACAATGCCAACAGTGATAGAAATAAATAGTTATGAAATCATAGTTAATTGCTATGAATAATTTAAAAGTATAAACCATTCTCTTTATTAGCCAAGCTAAAGTTAACATGCAGTCCGTTTACAGCGATGATGAATAATAGTATTCATGTGACCTGCCTTCTAAAGACATAACGGAGTACATTGTATTTCACCTCAATCTTACCTATAAGATTTTAGTAATCTTACCGACAGTAAGATTTAGATTAAATACAATACAAAGATTTAGGCAATGCTGATTGAATTATTACAAATGGATTACATACCCAAGATGTTACATTACAGTTGCTTACAGGCAAATGTTGTATTCAGACAATATTCCATTCAATGGCACAATCTTTGTTCAAAGATTTACATTAAAAAATAAAAGATTTGATATGACACAAAGATAATGGAATGCTGGAATTGTGCAGTGTGTGTCTTCCTCAGGCAATTCTGTGAGCAAACTGCTGACGTCCCCCTTTTGTTACTTCCCTTGGTTACTCATTCATTAACACTGTATTGCATTGGTCGTTCCTCGATAATGAATAATTGGTGAAGTTCTAGACAACATTATGAACAGCAAAAGACTCTGCACTTTTTTAAAGCCTGTTTGAAGGTGAGCAAAAAATAAATATAATTCTGCCATCATCATTCATGTGAGTCACAAATAGCATTTACATCATTGCTTACAAACAGGGAAGTTGATTGGAGGAAGTGCAAGTTAGGAGCTGGACCGCAGTGAGTCGTTTAAGAGACAGAATTGTTGCATTTGATAAATGACACAGGAACGAGAACACATCTCTGTAATAAAGATGCTTTTTTCAACAAATAAAACAGAAATGATTTAAAAATGAAAAATGTAATAATGGTCATCTTTAATCCATGGATATGCCAGACAATAAAAGCATTCAAATAAAAAATCGTGATATCATTCTTGAGGAATTATCTTACGCAGCAAAATACGTTTGTGGGGTTTAAATATATGACTTGGATAAAAAATTATCATAAGAAGAAATAGCAGAAAAGACATAAACGGCAGTGCATGAAACTAAAAGAACAAACAGTTTCATTTTGGCATTTCGGGAGGGTGCAATTTCATCTCTACAAAAATCCAGTTCCAGTTATGTCAGAGTAGCTGGATAAACACACAAACAGTAAACTTAAGGCTCTTTCTTGTTGGCTCCCCGTCCTTTCTTTTCCTCTTTCTCTGATGTAGCCGCTGCACCGTTGGCCTTGGTGCCTGTGAAGCATATGAATGTTGTAATGTTAACCTTTAACACAAAGTACAGGACTGAATTCAGAGTGGATGTTGTTATTGACTACCAAGGAAGACCTACGTGGGCTTTTGGGTGCATCTCTGTCACACTTTAGTGTACTCTTTTTGAAGCATTCTGCCATCCAGGACAGCACCTCTCCACAGTACTTCACCTAAAGGTCAAAAATATAACTGTATTGTTCAGGGTTATCTGGAGGACGCTGGTGTCCTTTTGCATGGAACATTTGAAGTAATCATTTGAAGACTTTACCTCGGCCTCCATAAATGCCAAGCGTTTTTCTTGCTCTTTAAATCGTCCCACACTCGTCAACAAGCTTTGCATCCTAAAAGATGATAGTAGTACAGTCAGTAAAATAATAGTTGTACAAAGCAAGCAACCCTATACAGTCCAAAGGTAGATGTCGGAGACTAACTCACTTAGAGGATGTGCTCTTGAGTCTCTCCTCACTGCTCTCTTGGTGGCGTTTCTCCAGTTTGGTGAGGTAATTCTCCTTTTGCACAGTCTCCCAGGTCATCAGCTTCTGATCCAACCCTGGTGCCAGCTCCCTCTCTGGCCATTAAACACATCATCAAATGAATTCCAGTTTCTTTCTTACTGATTAACATTTTTGGGAAGTGGTAAGCAGTCAAGATGAAACTTGCAAAGTATATATCTACTGCCAAATACACCAGTATACACCAGTACTGTGCAAAAGTCCTAGGCACCCTAAATGTTTGTCGATCTACCAGCCGATTTTCTTATAAAACTGCACGACAGAGGATCTAAGAGAACTGATGCAGCTTTGAAGGCAAAGGCTGGTAACACCAAATATCGATTTGTTTTAGTTTTTTACTGTTTACTGCTCTTTCTAGTTGTTTTTTTTATATACAGGAACTTTTAATTTCATTATTTTTAAAAGCATTTTCGCTTTATATAATTTCTTTACATGTGCCTAAGACTTTTGCACAGTACGATAGTCTTTCTTATATACTGATCTACGCTCTCAAAAAAATGGTACGAAAGGTCCTTTGTACTTTTAGTATGTATCTTGGAAAGTGATTATATTGTACCTTTAACTTATTTAAGGTACATAATTGGACCTTAATACTACTGTTGTACCCTTGAGGTTACAATTACCTGGTTTGTGACTTTGGGAACAATATTGTACTCGTATAGTATCGTTTTTTTTGACTATGTAGGACCACATTATCCTAGTAATTATGCCAAAATGTGCAACTGGCACTCAGATCAGTTTCATTTTAGTGAAGTTGCAAAGATTCAGGGCAGAACATGACTAACCCAAAATCTCAATTTTTTCCTCTGCCTTCTTAAACAGGCTCAGGAAGAGTTGAGAGATGTGGCTGATGATGATGAAAGGCGGAGCCAGGGCGGGCCGGCTGTGGTACTCCACGATCAGATTATATCGCTGAAACTTCCAGAAGATATCTGTGTTCCCCTGCACTACCTGGAACGTGTAGCTGTGAGAGGGACACAGGCAGAAAAGTGAGAGGCCTGGCAATGTATTATTTCATTTTGGCCTCTAATTTAAATGGAAAAATAAAAATCACTGAATCCCCGGTTTGTTTAGTTGGAGTATAAATTAGTTATGCGAGATAATCTGATCTGACTATACTCGGTTAGATTAACAATCCAAGTAATTTTATTTCAAATACGCTCTAACCTGAACATGGCAATGAGCAGATTGAGCAGAAGAACGTTAGTGACCAGTAAATAGATGACCAGCAGCAGGATGACCAGCCAGTTGGCATAGATGTTTGGGCAGGGGGGTAGAGTGCCTGCAATGATCATCTGAAGATCCATGGTACAGTTATCAGGTTGCATTTTAGCCGCTGTGGACAGACATGGAGCAAATAGTACATGATTAACCTGCACTGCGTCTCCATCTTGTGGCAGTCCCTCAACTTAATAAATAAATATAATTTGATTCAATTGTAAAAAGACAGCTATAATATACATTTAATTCATCTTTAGTTAAAATACCTCCAAGTGTATAACTAGGCTTAATTTGTGTTAACAGAGATTGGTTAAAATGTTTAAATGAGATTAGAAATACATTTAATATTACATTCGCTGTAAGCGCCAAAGGCTATGTTGTAAGTCGTCCCCTCATCAAATTATTGTTTTTAAATACACATGAATAAAATGGCTCACCATCTATCTCCTCGAGGGGAATCTGGCCGAATATGTGCAGGTATGGCCGATAGAGCACTCTGCGGAACACCCAGTCCAGTCGGGGGTCGTTTGGGTGGAGCATAGCCTGAGTCGCTACTCCATATGCAATCAGCCACACACTCAGGAAGAACAGGAAGAAGAATACGTCCTTTATCTGAGAACACAAATATGCCCCGAGTCGATGATCAAATGGGGCAGGAAATGCAATGGCCGTCATTATTAATCTATTACTACTACTGCTACTACTACTGCAGTTCTTATGATTATTAATTTAAAATATAAAATAACATAAATAGGTATAAGATTAATAAAAGACATGTAATGCGAAGTACAAAAGGAAACATAGAAACAATAAAATAACTAAATAGTGTTGCAGTAATTCTAGAAAAATATAGTATGATTAAATTCTAAAGTAAAAAGATGGATGTTGAGCTGCTTCTCGAAACTGGTGGAACCCGCCGAATATCGAGCAATAATGTCCTCCGGATTTTAGACGCATAATAGCAAAAGGCCTCTCGACTTTTCTTTTAATTTCGTCTACATGACACTAATACCGTTCATGAGGGTTTTCAAGTAATTAAATATATATGTGTTCACCATTCTCTCCACAATGATGATCTTGGGCCCAAGCTGCTTGTGGATGGCAAAGATGTGGATGAGCCTTAAGGTAAAAACCATGAAGTCCAAAGCCAGGACAGTGCGTCCAGCCTCATATGTACCTTCCACCATCCTATACAAACAAAAGGCATTATTATTTTGTTTGTGTTGTTGTGGCCCCTGCTGATATTGAAGCTTAATTTTCAAGGGAGCCCTGTATAGCAAAAAATAAACAAAGAACAATAAAAAAAATTTTTTTAAATAAGAATCTAGCAATCTTTAAAAACACACACACACATAGAAGTAAAACAAGCAAGGATACAAAGTCATCCAATTGCAAATTAGAGTTTTAAGAATAAAGGGGATTAAAAGTTGTCAAAGACAGGTTTACATTAAAGCATCGTACCTGCACGACACCCCGATCACGAACAGGGAGATGGCCACCATGTCACACTTGTTCCAGTTATCCTCCACGTAGAGCTTAAACTTCTTAAATATATTCATGTCTTCATCCGTGAAGAAACTCTGGGACACATGGCATATGATTTTACAAAGCAAAATAATTAAAATAAAAGCCATAATTGTTTTAAAACTTACCCTAAACTTTATAACATTTATTTTTATGATTAAATACTTTCATGAGGAATTGATTTGAATGTTACTGCATCATAACATATATGAGCCAATCATGTTCCAGTATGGAAATGCAGGCCATGCGACACTGGTGAAGGAAGTGGGCACGTGTAAGGTTGGAGTCATTTCCAATTTGCACAATAATCGAATCGGAAATTTTTTATGAGGATGAAAAGGTAGTTGCTTCTGTCTCAGAGATGCAAACTGTAAGCTGTGTGCAAAATGATTATGCATTTTAGACCACTTTCCATGCTTCATTTTATTATGTTCACACCTTGATGAGTGACAGGGTGTAGTTTCACTCAAACTAAGTAGTCGTTTTACAGTGGCTGAGCTTTTAAATATGCAACTCTTGAGAAAGTTCTTGAAAATTGAAACTGGTAGTGAAATACCAGTAATAAAATAATCATTAGCATGGCAAGAAGATCGATACGAAACAGCCCAATCTTGTGATATGTGAATACAAATAGTCAATGAGTGCAATTCTAAATACAGTTACAAATATCAGTAAAATGTGACCGACGCTCATTTCGTATTCTCACCTGTCTGAGCTCCTCCAGCACTAGTGTAAAGACCCAGAAGTAGAGAATGATCTCGGCCGGTGAAGGGCCTTTTGGAGGTGGAGGTCGGAAGTCCAGCAGCAGCACGTAGGTGAAGAGCACCAGGAAGGCGAAGTACATGATGACGTTGCCCAGGAACACTGTGACCGGGGCACTCCAGAAGCGCCTCCAACGACGCAGGAGGAACTGGCTCCAGGCCGCGCTGCAGCTCTGATCCGCGGAATCGCCGGCCGCTTCTACGTCTCTAAAAAAACGACATGCACAGAACACAGACAAATGACAAGTCAGAAAAGTGCAAGTTCTCTTGTTAAAGTGCAAGTTCTACATATTAATTTGAAAATCAGTTGCCAATGATATGTCTAGTATATTGGGTCAGAAAAACCCATGTTTTGCGAAGGTTATAATGAATGATCATTATTTATTTAACTTTTCGTGGTCTCAGTGAAATCCGTAAATACTTTGACACAGACTGATAGACCCAACCTATCATGGTTGGATATGCTTGGAACAAAAGGCAAGCCAGTAGTCATATCTTTCACAATCTGGTCAGTAGTGGGAGAAAACGTGAAGGCTCATCTGTAAATACATACTTGTTTTACCATCAATAATAGTATTGTCTTATGCAAAGAGTAACCTACACCTTGTAGCTTGTTAGGGTAGTGAAGAAGGGATTAAGGTATTGTTAAAAAAAAATTTTTTGTGTATACACTAGCGTTCAAAAGTTTGGAATCAATGTTTTCAGTGATATAAACTCCATTTTGTTTCAGATCCAGCTATAAAATGATTGTAATATGATTCTAGTGTTTATGCACTTTAGGTTT
>JAOUQW010000034.1:7482470-7493578 GCA_028565825.1 Olivaichthys viedmensis | reverse complement strand
TATAAACAATAAGGCAATGTTTCACTTTTTCTAATGTTAGGGTCACTCTAGGAAGAGTCACCAAATTTCAAGTTGAAGAAATATCATTTAGGGGTTTTTCTCTGCTGTTAAACATAGTGGCGGGTCATTTTTGACCGTTAAGACAACACAAGGGTTAAGAAGTTAAGAAGCGTGAAAAAGCATTAAGAAGCCGTTGCTACGATCTGCTAATTACGCTGAAATTTTAATTCAGTCATTTAGTTACAGCAATTATTAACAGATAAAATATCCACTTTGCAAAGCGAAATTCTGGTTATCGTACAGACAGGTTCAGAGGCTCGGTGCAGTAAGGCATCAAAGTACATGGTTTCTGCCTTTGTTCAGCCCAACAGCTGTGAGGCAAATGCACAAGCCTGTGCTCATTAAAACAGGGAGAGCTGGGGGTTGGGAGACGAAAGGAGGGGTTCAGCACTGCAGGTCTACTTCCTGTGAGAAATATCCTCATCCATGTCGTTATGTGCTTCCATTTTTCCTTACTAACAAATTATAAATCGATAATACTAATTTTACGACTTTATTTACCTCATACCCAAAAATTGGAAAGCCTCTTAAACAATAAACCCTGGTCTAGTTAATCCCTGGGGCTCATTCCCTGCGTCAAGCTCTGGAGGTCGCAGAGTTAACTTGTGATGCGAGGCGTCGCCTGTAAAGAACGCATCGCATAGCTTTAATCCTATTTATCCAGTAACCAGACTGACCTCTGACCTCCAGCGAGCAGTCACCACACTATAATCTCTACCCGTTGCTTTCCCCTTTTTCCTGCCAGCCTGGCCCAATTGATTCTCTCCATCCTCCCTTTGTCTTTGTCCTTTGTCTCGTAATTATATTAAGTGTAGCTCGATATAAAACAACGGGTTCGTTATTGTGAGGAGGAGGCCACTAGCCAGAGCATATGGCATTGAGACAGTGGGCCATACAAAAAAATTTCTTTCATGAAGACGTTTCATGATTTGACATTATTATATTGGTTGGAATAAAACAGTGGGGATTGTTTAAAAATGTGCCATTTGTTATCCTTTCAGTAACTGCAGTTATTGTTACAAGGCATCATTGACCTTTATTTACTGTTCTTTTCACTCCATAAAGCACAGTAGTTTTATTAATTGTATTGCACTATCGCCACCTGCTGGACAGAAATGCTTCATTACAACCACAGGGCTTTTCGTTAAAGTGACATTGCTCCTGTTTTTTAGCACAAATACTGGTTGCTTAGATTAAATGTTAACTTTCTAGAAGTAATTAAATGTATTTAAAAAATAACATAGAAAGGAAATTTGTGAAACTCACCACCCAGAAGAGTGTTTCTTGGGCCAGAGTCTGATACTGATCAATAGTGGACAGTACGCTGAGAATCAGGCAAGACAATACAATCAGAAACCTGCAAAAGGAACAAGATATAAGACGCTATAAGATTTGTGCACTGACCACAACAATAATAAGTGGCATTACTAAGCATAAAACATAACAGTATATTTAATTCCCAAATGCTTTCAAACATGTCTGACAGTTTTATTATAATTCATTCTAGCAAGTAACACTCACAAAAAATGTAAAATAACATGACAATTGGAGCAGTGTACATCAGGGCTTGGCGATTAGGTTTGGCGACGGGACAGTTGTCTTCAGTGCTGTTTTTTAAGTTCAGGGAGCTACCCCAAATTGCCTACCATTTCACAAGACTTAAATGCTAATTGTTTTTTTTTCCAAAACAAGGAATATTTGTAAAGCCAACCCATTCTCAAAAACACAATTAAAAACAATGGCAATTACTTATTAATATTTTGTCATTTAACCATCGTGTTAATTGTACATTATTGCAGTTCAAATTATGTCCAGTAGGTGGCAAAGGTGAAGTAGGCCTACCCTACAACTGTGCCACCTACTCCACACACTAGGAACTTGGAATTTGCGTGTGGTTTTTAAAATAGAGGGACTGGATGAATGAAACCAAAGTCTCCTTCTTGGGGTGCAGTTCTGTTTGCAGTCACATAGAATTTTAGCTGTCTTGTAGAACTGAGGAAACACCGAAGCAGATTCCGTCTTCCCAATTGCAAGTTCCCTGAATTAATTCATGAGTATTAAACCAAGTCCTACATATAAGCAGTTTTTTTATGGTTTGCATAGATGCAAGTTGGCCCTTGCCAGGACATAGCAGCCATTTAAAAGGTTAGGGGGACAGAAAGCCAGCACAACTACACGACCCTGTTAATTGCAGTGATCTAGTTTAATTAGAACAAGCAACTGCTATCTAGTTAGAAAGTTACCTAAAGCAGCCTACTCATTGCCCAACTGTTTGATCACTCTTTTAGAGACAATCATTGAACTTTTGAATTTCCATTTAGCCAGTAACCTTCGCAATATCAGCCCCTTTAGCTTTTTAAAAATGGTCATGAAAGCAGAACAGATCAAAATAGATATGACTGTTGGCCTATCGATGTCCATTTTTCTCCAGTTACACTCAGGAGCTTGAACAAAACATTTAATTTCTGTTTAGGTTAATTTTCAAATTTACAGTTGCTACAGTTGTTCATAGTCATTGCCAGCAACTCCTGAAGACTCGCTTGGCTCCAGTGATGCAGTGATGGGTGATTCATTAACAAGTCGTTCTCTTGAAATGAATCATTTCCCATTAACAAACTGAAAATGAACTGAAAGCTAATTTGTCATTTACACATCAAACAAGCACAATCTTGATAAGTTAGAAACTGATTTCCATATGTTGTTACGGCTATGTGATGGCACCATCATCACCCAGGACCTCAAGTGGGAGCTGAACATCAGCTCCATCACTAAAAAGCACAGAAGAGGTTGTACTTTCTGCAGCAGCTGAAGAAGTTCAACCTGACAAAGTCAATGATGGTGCACTTCTACACCGCCATCATTGAGTCCATCCTCACCTCCTCCATCTCCATCTCCATCTGGTATGCTGCTGCCACTGCCAAGGATAAGGGCAAACTGCAGCGCATCATTCGCTCTGCTGAGAGGGTGATTGGCTGCAATCTGCCACCTCTCCAGGACCTGCACGCATCCAGGACCCTGAGGCAAGCAAGTAAGGTTGTGGCCGATCCCTCCTACCCTGGACACAAACTCTTTGAGACACTCCCCTCTGGCAGGAGGCTGCGGTCCATAAGGACCAAAACCTCACGCCACAAGAGCAGTTTCTTCCCGACTGCAGCTGGCCTAATCAACAAGGCCCGGGACCCCCACTGACACGGACTCTCACCCCCCTTCCATGACCACTACACGTTACATTAACGTAAAGCCTCCACATCTGTCTCAACGCGTTACATTAACGCACGTTTTTCACATTCCTTGGCTAATTTTTTGCACATCCTGCACAATCTGTACAGCTCTTTCATTCTTTCATTTCATTTAATCTCAAAAACAGATATATTGTACATATATTAAAAAAAATATTTATTTTTTATTTTTATTATTATTTAAAAATATATATTTTTTATTGTACTTTTTCTCTATTTATGTTCTTACGGTACTTGCTTTTTATTTTTAATTTTCCATTCTATGTTTATTGTTATGCACAAACATACCAAGGCAAATTCCATGTATATGAAAACCTACTTGGCAATAAACCTGATTCTGATTCTGATTCTAAAGATTTCTGCACAACAAAGGCAAAATGCAACAGCTATAATTTTGGTTTAAATGTTTTATCCTGTGATTAAGTGGCCAGGTTCAGACTTGCTCTTGGAGAAAATATGGTGTAAAAATCTACCTATAACACATTTGGCAGGAAACTGTGGAGCCATTTGTCTCAGGTTCAGTGTGAACATAGTTAATGGAATTTGACTCCTAATATTTCTATTATCTGACATAGGTTTCTTGGATGCCATACATGCCATAAAATTAATTGTTATTCGGACAACGTAATAATATGAAAAAGGAAACAGGCTACTTTGTGGCTCTGTGGTTGTCATTTTAGCTCACACAATTCCAGTAGCTATCACCAACTACTGGAACAAACATCCATTGAGAAACATAAAACATTGCTTATACTGTCTTGTGATCAGCTTTTACCAAATCCAACTTTTAAAAACTATAAGAGAAATAGCACATCACAAAAGTGGTCTTGTGTAATGAAAAGGCTCAATGAGAATTACTGTATCTCTGGACCAAGAAGCATTCAAAATTCCTGCATGTTCATATGCATGTACATTAAAGGTTGCTGACAGCTGAGCAATGTCAAGGACAGTCCTTTGCCCCAGGTTTTTACTTGACATCCGACCCACTGATCACATGATCTCAGACATAAAAAAACTTATTTAGTCTAATCATTATGAATACCAGTACCATCTATCAGTAGCTACCTGAGTGTGAAATAAGTACAGTGTTCTACTGAGCCATCTGACATGCTCCTACTTAAATGAATTAGACTTTAATATGTTTGATCCATATGTGTGTGTGCAAAGTGCCATGCCATGGCAAAAGTGAACAATTTTGGAGCTTATCTACAAAGAGCAAAGTCCAGGTGTGTTCGAAAACACAGGGTTGGAGGTTAAACACATCACTGGGCTGTTCTTCTACAAGGTCACCTGCACAGCTGCATGGCTGGACCAACAGAAACTCTGCATCAAGTCCTCAATACTCGAGATAAAGCTGTTTTCTTTCATGAGAGATAAGCGAGTTTTACCTTGAGCAGCTATGCCATTATTCAGACAGGGACACAGATTGTGTAAACCCCACAGTTTTATCTACAATAATCTTTTGATAAATCTCAATATATTAACATACAAGCCAGGTAGATATTTCTGAATGTATTTGATAACAGTACTGGCCATTTACTTCTGGCCATTTAGTCCTGGAGAACATGTAAATGCTAACACGTTTAGAACACACTGCATTGAAACTATCACATGAAATTATTTATAAGCATGGGTTCATTCAATTTGATTCACTTTGATCTATGGATTGTTATTAACTATGAAATAACTGTCAGTTCATTGTTTCAGAAAGCCAACCTCCAGTTAGGTAGAAGCGCCTGGGTGACAATTTTTCATCTCACGCTTGTGTTTTCAGCAAACATCAGGGCTGTGTTTTGTACAGCACGTCACCTAACATGTAAACCGCCTCATTCATGCATTTAAAAGAAATTGTTAACCAGAAAAACACGACCAAGCAGCAGTCGGTGTGCAGCACAGCTGCTGTTATGACGAAGGAAGGCCAGCTGTTAGCTGTCAGCGCTGCCACACAGGGAGGGGCCAGAGACGTAAGGAAACACAGTCTATGGGGAAATGGCTGCCTGTCAAAAGTTTAATCTTCATCAGAGTCACTATCGCAGTCATTTCCATCGAGTGGACCTGGGCCTGTGCGAACTTCAGAGGGGCTCTACAATACAAGAGCAATTCGCATTTACAACAGAAACTACAATAACAATCTGCATATATGGAGGTTTTATATAAGAAATACATTTGTGCATTAGTGAGAACTGCAGAGCTCAGCAGAGATTGCTCATGCTAATTGGTACTACAAATAAATCCAAAGCAGGTTGGGCAAATAAAGGGGTATTTAAATAAAATCTGAAACCACTTGGGTGAGTTACTTAGGGCTGCACAATATATTACTTGTTAATCGTCAGTGCAATATTGGCCTTTGCAATGGTGATATAGAAGACTGCAATATGCTAATGAGACCTCTAATCATTAAATCTGTGCTGTGAGCATCCTGATCAATCTCAAACACTCCAGATGAATGCTTCTGTGGGGGTTTGGGTTCATTTTCATAAAAATAATGCAGGCTGATCTTTAACCATTTCATATCAAAGGTTCGCCAATGTGTGTTTTAAGGTTCTGTAGTCTGGAAAGGTATTAAATTAGTTTAACTGCACTTATTTCCAAACCTAGAAACGTATGGATATTCATGAAAACCTTTTGGAAAAAGTATGGATATTCTGTTGCCAAAGTAATATAGACTTAATGTCTTTAGACATTCCTTCATTCTCTGCACTAACACAGCCTCCCTAATGCATATCACATTTCATGTTTTCCCTTTTAATGGTACAGTTAATGGCCTTAAAAAATAGCAAGAAAATCTGAAAAGTTCAAGAAAATCAGCCAGGAAAAGTCTTAAAAAGGTCTGGATTTTTTTCACAGCCGTAGAGTTAATGACAGGTGATGTCTTACTTTCTCTGGCACTGATGTGGAATGGAGAGAGAATCTTTCATTGACATGTGACCAAGGCCAGTGGACTTTTTTTTTCTTCTGCATATCTAAACTTAGGAAATTAGGGTAAGAGCACTGGGTCGCCATTGTACAGCACTGTGGACCAGATAAGGGTTATGGGCTTTGCTCAAAGACTCAACAGTGGCAGTCTGGCAGCGGTGAGATTTGAACTCACAACCTTTTGCTCACTAGCACAGAATCTTAACCACTAAACATGGGCTATTTTTATCTGACCAGTGATATGTACCTTTGTGATATAGCTAATGCTGTGCTATTCTCTATATCTACAAATTGCATAATTGATGTTTAAAGCCTCACATGCATGGTGTGTATTGATGGTTGATGTGTTTGCTATAAAGGTCATTCGTGACATATTGTTTGTAATATGGAGTGCATTGTCTCATTCAGATTGTCCATTCCCTGTCTTATCCTGGATGCACTCGTCCCTCTTGCCTTTGGTCACTCTTGGCTCCCGGTATAAGCCTCATATGACAACAAGAGACATTCCACACTGTTTTGTATCAAACACTACAGATGACCACAAAGTATGTAATATGAACTTTATCCACACGTACAGGTCAACATATGCAATAGGATGCAAACGCACACACATTAATGATAATAAAGTGCCGTTCATCCCCCTACACCCAGTGATAAGAGGAGCAGTGATAAGCAAGTGCACATTTTTGGCTTGGCTTTCTTGCCTGCCTCTAAACACCATCATACAAAGGAAAAGGCTATTGGTCCAGAACATCAACTTTATATGTGACAGCCAATGGTATGACAATCTTTCTTCCCTTGCACTTTCTCTCCCTACTTTCTTTTTTCTTCTCCAAATCCAAGTACAGGTTTTGACATTTTTAGAACAAACATGAGTCATTTATGCAGACTCTAAGAACATAAGGAAGCCTGCATGTTTGTCAAGTTGAGCCCACTCTTCATAGGGAATCGCCAAAGGACCCTCTATTGGAAATCTTTCCAGCAGCAGCATAGATGAAAACTACACTTTAAAAGCAATCTTGTAAAAACCCAAGTGCTCAATAGATGTGTTATCTGTGGAGCTTAGCACACAGGAGTGCACTACTACTCCCAAACTCCCCTCCCATCACTACCCAACAGCAGTAGGTCATGAGGTCAGCAGGCCTCTGGGCTCCAGAGAACGACCCCACTGCTGCCAAGTTTAGCAGCCCATTATCACCTCCTCTCCTGCTAGAGACAGAGAACATGACAGGCAGCCGGTGCCTTCATTCTGAGCATTCCTCTCACACAATCCTCAGCCGAGGACACTGAAAACAAGACTCTTCGCACTTTGAGACAGTGCAATCTCCACTTTTAGAAATCTCACCTGAGAGTCAACACTCACATCATGGACCGCTTGCTGGAGTGGCATGCTTATTTCTGTGTTTGAACAGACAGCAGTAGGTAGTTTGTTAGTATTGGTTTATTATTTCCCTCCTGTTTTATATCACTTTGATCTTTGCGCACTGATTTAAACCATACAGTGGACAAAGACACTTTTGCTTCTGTCAAAGATGTTTAGTAGGTTCAGTAAAGTTAATGTCACTGTATTGTCCTCTTAAACCATAACTGCAAGGTGAAAGATATGACGACATGTTATCATTATTGTGAGATATTACGTCACGATACCCTTTTTTTTAAAATGGTATTTCGGCTTTTTATTAGCAGTTCTCAAATACCCAACAACTGTAGCAGTTCTAGAACACTCACCGAATGTAGCAGTCCTATAACACTTACCAATTGTGACCATTCTAGAACACTCACCGAATTAGCAGTTCTGGATCACCAACAAATTGGCACAGCTCTAGAACACTCACCGAATGTAGCAGTTCTATAACACTTACCAATTGTGACCATTCTAGAACACTCACTGAATTAGCAGTTCTGGATCACCAACCAATTGGCGCAGCTCTAGAACACCAAATGTAGCAGTTCTAAAACACTTACCAATTGTGACCATTTTAGAACACTCACCGAATTAACAGTTCTGGATCACCAACTAATTGGCGCAGCTCTAGAACACTCACCGAATGTAGCAGTTCTATAACACTTTCCAATTGTGACCATTCTAGAGCACTCACCGAATTAGCAGTTCCGAAGACTTACATATTGCCGCAGTTCTAGAACACTTACCAAATACGGTAGTTCTAGAACACTCACCAACTGTAGCAGCTCTAGATCACTTACCAATTGTCGCAGTTTTAGAACACTTAACTGTAGCAGTTCTAAGCCATCCACCGAACGTGGCAGTTCTAGAGGGCTGACCAAAGGTAGCAGTTTTAAAACACTCACAAACTGAACAAAAACATTTAGACTAATCATAGAAAGACTGTAAACAATGTCACACTGTCAAATTAAACCTGGATTTCAATTACTAGATGATTGGATTGGCGGTCAGTCTGTCATGCCATTATCTCTATACGTTTATTTTATGTTCATGTTTATTCGTTCGTTTGCTCTTACCGGTCCTTATTAACATATTCTTTTTATTTATTTTTTGTAAAGGTAAATATATATATATATTTTAACTCTTTTTAAAACGTGGTAGGCTACTTTTTTGGGGGTTCTGCAATATCCAAATTTGTTCCTGAAATATCGAAATATCGAAATATCGAAATATCGCGATCTGTATCGTACATCACGAGGGATATCCCCCAAGTGCTGCCTTCTTGTTTTCCTTCTTCTCACGGCTGGTACTTACACTGTAAAGTGATACACAAAGCATTTCCAACCTGATGGTCTTTCCAAGAAGTTGTACACCTGTCCTTGGAGGTAAGCGCGGGTGAGCACGGGTCGTGTGGCGCTGTACACGGACATCCGGTGACCGTAGCCGTGCAGGTGAGAGACGCGCCGCTGTGGGAGCGCTGGCGGCGCGTTACCGTCCGGCGGCGCGCTCTTCTCCCGGGCAGCGCGCGCGCCCGGCGCCTCCGACATCTCCAGCGCGGGAGCGGGCCAGGAGTCGGTCACATTCCGGGCTGGAGCGCTCATGCTGTTTGGCGGCGAAAAGAGGCTCTCATGAGAGAAACCAAGAATGCAGAGCAACGCTCGCTCTGCGGTGAGTTCAGACAGGAAAAACGTGCCAGCGAAGTCACTGAAGTGCACTTCGACGTTTCAGCGCCGTGCCCTTCCAAACGCCACCAGACTGATTTGACCTGCATTAGCCTACTTTTGAACGTTTATTCTCTGGCCGATATTTTAAAGCACGAACACGATCAGATGACTCTGAGAGCATGCCTGTCAAATCGCGCTATCTCGGCGCAACTCGAGCTAAATCCCAAACGGCTTCCTATTGGAGGTGTAGTGCGCCTACGTGGGACGTAGAAGCCATTATTTCATGCCCTGTGTAGTGCGCTTATAAAGGGAGCCATTTGGAATTCAGCCTCATGTCCGATGAGTGACGCGCCATCAGCCCGAATCCGGCAGGTAATTAAAATCAAACGGCTCTTGTCAGGGCTGCGAACATGCGCCTACTGGTTGTGTGCGCAGAATGAAATGCACTTATTCTAACAATGTGTTACCTACATATTGTTACAAATGTCATGAGTATCTGCAAAACTCAAAGTTCAAATTAAAAGGCGATTTGCAGTTGCAGGTCATGTTTCACAAAGCTGCAATTAAATACCAGTTTAATATATTGTTGACACATCATAGAGCATAATGCAGATAACAGCAACATCAATTGCTGAATGAACTCATGTGCAAACCAGCAGACCCCCCAATATATGGGAGTCATGTATGAAATAGTCTATACTGTTTTAACCCATCACGTTGAATAAGTATTGCCTGTTGCTGCTTTTAAGGACGATACTGAGTCACTTTCCCATTAGTTTAACATTGCACATTCTCGATGCCCTTTTCTGTGCCAGAGGTGAAAGTGTAAGCTCCTTCCTCATGACCTTGAATTCATGCTGGCTCATCCTTGGGAATTAAGGGAGGCATTGATTCGCTGAGCAGTGGGTTTTTATTGAAGTCATGTGGCACTAAAGTGGTGGCAGATCCTGTTGACAGGCAGATATTGCGATAGGCCACAGAGAGATGTATACAGAGATCATCTGCGCTGAGGCTGCTCACTAATACATAGTGCTGCAGTCTTAATTAGATCTGTGAAGGTCAAATAATATTCAAGGTTTCCCCTCATGTGATGAAAGATTTTTTTCTTTTATATGGAACAAAGATTTTCTGGTTCTGCTATGGCTAATGGACTCATTCATACATAACACAGCCGCACAGGCAGATACTCACGTGTGATTTAACAAAGAGTGAGTGTACACATCCGGTAGGTTGATTTCAGAAGCACAGTTCTAGCAACAGTGTTGCTATTAGAGCAAAGGCTAGAGTGTTTAATCAGCATGCAAACTGTGGTTTGAGACTTACAGCCTTCTGTGCAAGCTGTGCACGTGCACACATACACATGCACACATGCACACATACACAGAAAGGGTGTCAGAGAGAGGTGTGTGTGGTGGGGAGCACATACATCTTGCATGTAGAGAAAAATGGATGGAGATCTCAGGATTCCTTTATGTTCCATTCAACTGCTAATGAATGCAGTATGCATGAGGTGAGGAAATATCCAGCACACTTGAATCTTTGGACACTTTGAAACACACTCGAATGCTTAATGGAATATATGCAAGTCATATTACATACAGTTGGGTCCAAAAGTCTGAGACCACACTGAAAATCTGGGATTTTTTTCATTGCCACTGTATGGCACTCTAAAACGCTTTTCTGAAACTGGAGCACGATTGCTGAAGCACGATCAGGCAGACCAAAAGTGACCACACCATCAGAAGACCAATATATAAAGCTTTGTTCACTGAGAGAGAGAACAGCAACTTCATCACAGATACAGAATGTGCTGAATAAAGAACG
>JAOUQW010000034.1:7466965-7482370 GCA_028565825.1 Olivaichthys viedmensis | reverse complement strand
CAGAATGTGCTGAATAAAGAACGAGAGACTCCAATCAGCAAAAGTACTGTCAAAAGAAGACTAGCTAGTAGTGGTCTTAAAGGATGAGTAGCAGTCTCTAAGGGTGTTTTCTCACTTGGTCCGTTTCAGCGTTCTAAGTGGTCTCAGATCGATTTTTGTACATATGTGAACACAACAAATGAACTCAGACCCCTCTAAAACAGCCCACAAGCAAACCGTACTCAGACCACCTCTGGACGTGGTCTGAGTACGGTTCGCTTGTGGTTCATTTTGTGGTTCACTTGATTCGTGTCTTGTGAAAAAAAAGTGGTCCCGGTCCACTTCACATTTTGCTTTACAGCTAAAGAACTTAGGTTTGCCGTTTATAAATATCTGCTGTTTTCTGTCACCTCGCAGTTAATAATAATAATAATAATAATAATAATGTCAGTGACAGAAACAATAACTACTATATATATATATATATATATATATATATATTGTAATATATTATAGTGTATAAATGTATTTTGTCTTTACCAACTGCTCATATGAGAGCTGAAGAGCCACAAGTAAGCCTATGGCATGAAGCAAGGAGTTGGTTTTGATAGTTCTGCAACAAAATTCCTCTCCTCGTTGCTTTCCTTGTTCCAGGCGCTGCTGGTATTTCATGTTGATTCTGTTTTTGCTCTTCATATTTTTAATCCACAGCCAAATGATAGCATCACGTAAAGTAACCATTTTGAATGACACTACCCATAATTCAGTTTTACACAGGTAGGGTCTGAGTTAAAGAAGTTGTGGTGTGAACAACAAGTGGTCTGAGATTTCACCAGTGCTAAAATGTCCAGAAAGAGAACTGAGTCCCCTTTAAAGTTCACTTATACTGTGAACACTAAAAGCACTGAGGTCATTTGCAGCTAGTTCCCTTTCAGGTCCACTTTAACAGGACTGAGTACGGTTCATTTAAAACAAACTATATGTGAAAACACCCCTAAACCACTTCTCAGGAAGGGAAGCAAGGCCAAACACTTGGCATGGGCTAAGACATACCAGCATTTCACAGTGGATCACTGGGAAAAGTCTTATTTACTGATGAATCCAAGTTTGAGATTTATGGCAGTAACAGAAGGGTTTATATAAGGAGACGAACAGAAGAGAGATTGATACCACAGTGAAACATGGTGCTGGATTTTTAATGTGGTCTCAGACTTTTGGACCCCACTGTATATTTAACTATCTCATTTAACTAAACTCAGGATAGCTAGAATTTACTTCCATAGACTGTATATGGAATAGGTAACAGAGGTAACAAAAGCTACATGACTCATTGCAATGTTATAAGAAAGTGGCTCCTGGTTGGCATTTGTTATAAATTGGCTGCTATGTTTTACATTGTACAGCAGAGTGCAGTATTACAGCGTTTAGCCTTGACCTCTCTTCTCTACCACTTACATTTATTGGATTATACCTCAGAAAGTGGATCTATTAATATACTGTATTATGCTACTCTACTTTGAGAGTCCATTTTTGGGACAAGCACTACAACTAGTATTATGCATGTTTTTCATGGCATAGTAGTCATTAACAATTTATGCTGACTGAAAAAAGTGTTGGTAGAGTTAAATATTTATCTTGTTACAGAGAATCCACTAAATGATAATCACAAAAAACAGTCATAATAGAAAGTGATGTGCAAATATATTGTCTAGTGTATTTATAGTACAATATTAGGTAGTATGTGATAGGATATTTATGTAATATTTATATTTATGCATTATTATTATATATATGGTGCTTTATGAATGCCTACAGGACATAAAAAATAGACTAGAGTATTCTATTACATACCACCTGAAATGGTTTTGGTTTAATATACAACCACATCCCTAATCAAAGAGAAGTGGCTTAGTTTCCATATCATCATACTTCCGGAGTCACTTTCAAAAGTGGGTAATTAATTTGAAGAAAATTATTTTAATGATCTCAGTATTTCACATATATTGCCCCGAAAAGGATATTTATTCTTGTCAGCATTTTAGTTTTTCAAGTATCAGCACGTTTTTCCAACCTACATTTTTTGACCCTGAAAAAACAACCTGCATTGATCCTAGCTGTGATCTCAACAAAGCCTGAAGTCTTTAATTAGACCCATCTGCCACCACTCTCTTACATGAGAGCATCTAGCATGTCAACTAGGCCTGTAATTGAAGTAAAATAAGATATTGAATGAAAATTGGAGAATACTTATATGAAATGTAACATCTGGGCTTAGTGAGTGGGAAAATATCTGTCAGCTCACTTACATGGCTTGTTTGGTGATGCCACAGAGCAGACAAGGAAAAAAGAAGACAATACCACCTTTTGTGAACTCAAATAAATTGTATAAACTCTCGCCAAATAGAGTTGATGCAGGGTCTAACATTCTGCCAAGGTATGAAAATGAGCATTGAATTTCACAGTCCTGACATATTGTGACCTTAGCATTATAAAGTTCTGTAAGGCATTTTGGTCAAATACAATATCCAAAACTGAGTATAAACTTGGTAGGCTATTATTGGGTTCTATCAATTTCAATTTCAGGATGCTTTATAGCCATGACAAACAATAGTACATTTGTATTGCCAAAGTGCAGGTTACAAAGTATGTGAATATTAAAGAATAATAATAAAAAGAAACCAAACATTTCAA
Source organism: Olivaichthys viedmensis (assembly GCA_028565825.1). NCBI lineage: Eukaryota > Metazoa > Chordata > Actinopteri > Siluriformes > Diplomystidae > Olivaichthys > Olivaichthys viedmensis. The sequence goes on along the minus strand of JAOUQW010000034.1, from coordinate 7,479,700 downwards.
AGTCCAACCCATCTTGCAAAACAGTCAGTCGACATAATCATGAGCCTGGATGAACAGTCCATCATTTAGCTTAATGAAGCTAGCAGGCTTTTCTTGAAGCAGTAGGTTATGACAAACAGGAGAAGGAACAAGCATGTAAGTGTTAAATGAAATGAAAGTGTCTTAAATTTGCTGGATGAGTGTACAAAACAGGATTTTAACCTTAATTTACTGTTCTTACAATATGTTACTTCTCTAGCTGTGCTAATATTTTACTAATGCTACCTTATTTGCAGTGTAAGCAGGACTAAATGATAACAAACCTTATTATGGTTTGGGAATGGGGTTTATGTCACGGTCTTCCTGCCATGGGACTCCCCTGCTGGTGGCGCGTCAGCCATTAACCATGTGTGTGTGTGTGTTTGTATACGTTTAGTCTCACCCTGTCTAATTATGTGAAGTGTATCCACCTGTCTCCCGTCTGTTTCCCATGATAAATACCCGCTTGTTCCCGTCCCTTGTTGTCTTTGATTGCATGTCTGTAACGCTCTTTGTGTTGTGTGTTTAATAAATGTTAAAAGGAAACAGCTCGTGATTGTGTCCGCATCCCGACTCCCGTCTAAACCGTGACAGTTTACAGCAGCACTAACCTGACGGGTTTAGCTAGCTACCACCACTGCACTAGCACTGATTTAGTTAGATAGCTAGTTAATTATCAAATGCTAATGTGTAACACAAACAAATCTAGGTAGGTTAACTTAAGCTACCTAGTGTTATATAGATAGATGTTATTGTCGTATAAAACTGATTGTTGTTGAATTAATGGTAACAAATTCTCTTTTAATTAGTGATCACAATTAAATGTATAAGATAGTTTTAATGTATTTTAATATGAATGACTTTTTAAAGGAGCAGTTTGCTGCTGCCTGAAATGCAAATTGCAATTGCGATGAAAACATTGCCAATCAGGTGGCACAATGGGTAGTGTTGTTGTCTCAAAGCTCCAGGGTCTGGGGTTTGATCCTGAGCCCCTTCCCCCCGCCGATGACGTCATCGCTCCTCCACACGGCCAAGGTCGCTGTTCCACTCCCTGGCTGCGCTGGGGAAGGTGGTTGGTCCCCGGCACAGGGCCGGCCTCCGGGTCACCACGCGGACAGGGACGTTGGCCCCACGGGCCCGGGGGCAGCGCCTTAGAGGGGGGGTTCTGTCACGGTCTCTCCGCCGTGGGACCGTTCGGCTGGCAGAGCGTGCCGGTTGTCACTGCTACCATTAGCCATGTGTGTGTTTGTATCCGTCTAGTCCCACCCTGTCTAATTATGTCAAGTGTATCCACCTGCCTCCTGTCTGTTTCCCATGATTAGTAAGTGTATAAGTATCCCCATGTTTCCGTCCTGATTTGTCCTTTGATGTATGTTCATGTCACGCTGTGTTTGTGTACCGTGTTTGTTAGTGTTGAATAAATGTGTAAATGTAGAAATGGTTCACGCTTGTGTCCCCTACCCTGTCTACATCGTGACAGATTGGCTACTCTAAATTGCCCCCAGGTATGAATGAGTGTCTATTTGTGTGTGATGCCCTTTGCGTCATGTCCGGAGTGTGTTCCTGTCTTGCACCCAGAGTTTCCAGGTCCACCACAACACTGACCAGTATAAAGCAATTACTAAGGATAAATGAATGAGTTAATGAAGGAACATTGACAAGCCTTCTCATCCTCCCCAACTGACACCACCACCCACTTTGTTGAAACTAGATACTGTATGTTTCGGGCTGGGGGCAGAGCTAATTTTCGGGCCAAAAAATGCAAACAGAAGCCTAAAGCACCTGGCCAGATTCATTGCATGGCTAAATTGCGAATTACAGTCTGTATTTCTGAAATTTTCTTTTTATTATAGGTCTAGAAACACTTTTACAAGTATTATTATAGGTCCAGAAAAAACATTACAAACTATGTCTTTGATGTAAATGCTTTTCAATATTTATCTTGTTTAGAAAATGCATTCACACAAAAATAAAATGTATTACAGTGCTAATAGGATGCTTTTTAAAATGACTAAACACTATCAGAATTATAAAATGAGATGTCTAAAGAAGCAACAAAGTCATTTTAAATGAGTTAGAAGATCTTATCTATTACTTATCAATTGATATTAAGGTAGGTTTAATCAAAAACAGCCAGAGAGAACCTTATAAAGGCAAACGCTGTTAAACTTTAAAAAATAATAAGGTTCTGCATGTGCTTGACCCCTGGTTAAAAATCCACTTTTCAAAAATATCAAGATTTTGATAATCTACATTTAATGCACTATTAAAGTTTTAAGTCTAATTGAACTATAAATGTGGATTACATGATCTTGGAGTTTTGCCAGCAGAACGGATCTTCACCCAGGTAGAACCATATAATACTAGGGTCACGATGTAGTCCAATCTTAACAAGAGTGGACATTATCGTGCTTAATGGTACAGCTTTATATCAGAGGGTATATTCAAATTAAATTTGAAATCTCGCAAAAGGAAAGTGCGTGGAAGTCTAATACGGAGCAGAATGCCAAGTAACTAAGCTGCTACTTTTATCATTACTTTGTGGTAGTGTCCAAAATGATAGCTAAGTTATTTTTCAGTAGCTTGAGCAAAGCAACTCGTTAAGATTGAGTAAGATCAAGTCGGAATTTTGGGAGCTTTCTAACAGCTATGATTTCACCGACCAAACACTGAAGCAAGGCAACTGGCTACATGAACATGCCGTGCGTCCAAGGAAATAAAGTCTTAAAATATACATTTTTTATTTATATTTCAGTTTACGTATAATAAATTACAACTGATAAATTGCATCACCCGCTTTTTCTATTAAATATTAGGAAGAGATGAGATAATGTTTAACATGAACACAGCTATATGCAGATACTAGATAATGTTTAGATAATCAAGCTGGAATAATGGGCCGTTTTTTTTCATTCTCTCGAATTTTCCCACATGATGTAAATGCATCATTAGAGACATAGTCATAATATTAAGGATGTCAATATCAACTGTTTGGTACATGCCTAAGAAAAAAGAAAGAAAAAAAGACATGTAAGCAAATATGTGTCAAAGACTCCCACAACTAGAGAAATACACCAGCATCACCCCAGATGGTTTACAATAATAAGTGAAGCACTTGTAAGCCTCATGAAAGACCTAGCCACAGCTTGTTAAAAAGTAAATAAAAAGCCTGTAGGGATCTGGAGTCTTATGGACAGATAAGATAAAGATTAACCTGTACAAGAGTGAAGGAAATGGACAACTATGTATAATATGGGCCATGATTCCCCCAACATAGATGTAAATGCTCTCAAATTAAATCTGACATTTTAAACAAAGTGATTGTTTAATTTTAAATCCAATTTGCTGGAGCACAGAGCCAGGCCAACAAAAATTCTGTCACTGTCCAATTGTTTATAGAATTATTTACTGTCTCTGTGTAAACTGTCTGGGTGTCTGTCTGGGTTTTGGCTAGATGTTAATTCTGCCTTATAAAAAGACTGCATCTGTTATGAAAGCTCTCAGCTTACTGTGCTTCAGAGCTGCACAGTCAGGAAGAGTAAAAATTGCAGTCAGCCTTCGAGCACTGAGTTACCCCACTGCTTTCTCTGACACCCTGAGGTGTGTTAATCTCCCAGTTTATACCTCCGCCTGTGTGTGTGTGTGTGTGTGTTCATGTGTGAATATTATCTGCTGTATGAGTCTGAGGTAATGTGAACTGCAGCAATGCCCCTCTGAGGAAAGTATGGATATTTTTAACCCTGGCGCTGAAGCTCCTTTTCAAATGAAGAGTGTTCGTTCCCAGGAGTATCTTTGATCGACTTGGTGGGTTACTAAGAGAGTTTTTTTGTCCATATCTATGTTCAAGGGAATTCTATGGTGTTACTGTCTTTTAGATGCCAGAAAGCATTGATGTTCAATACATTTCATGTCGAGAATGTCAATGGCAGGGAGGGTGGAAACCTGTCCCTGAGGCAGTCCATAAGGGTGTACAAAACCTTGAACACACACAGACTGAAAGGAGAGAAATTCAGCACTGACTATAGGAATATTAATGTGGTTCACACTGTTTTTTGTTTTGTTTTTACACTTGGAATAAATTAGAACAAAATAGCTCTTCAGTGAGCCCTCACTTTGCTCTCTCCTCATGGACTGTAAGTGGTTTCACCTCCCCTCACCTCATTGTAGAAGCAATATACATTCAGACTAATGGCTTATAAATTGTGTTTCGGTATTTGGACACAGCGATACAGAAAAGTGCTTGGAAAGACGGCGCCGACTGAATATCTAAAATATGTGTGTGAATTTGATTTATCTCTGTTCTACAGTCGTCAGTGGGAGCGTTCCTAAACTTTAATGGTGCCAACTGATTTCAAAGAAAATCTTTTTGTAGCACTTCTTTGTATATTAGATTATACCATTGTATATAATTATACCATTGCAATAATTTGTAAGAGCTAATCCAGGTTGTTCAGGTCATAAATTGCAGGCAGTAGGAGACATTTTTGAATACACAACTATCATTTACATTTACCCTAGCTTTTAGCAAACCAACTGACAGAATTGTGAGGCAAAACCCAACCCAAACGTCTATCTGAGTTGTTGAAGATTAAGGGCCTTGTTCAAGGGCCCACACTGACTCTCTGGCAGTCCTGGGATTGGAACTCACAACCAATTACTAGGATGTAAGACATCGTTGCTTCACTGGCTTTTAAGTGCAACGCCTTAGATGTGTCCAGTTGTATATACTCACTTTGAACATCAAAACATTGTAATATTTCTGAGGGATACCTTCAAAGTGTTTTCTGTGGGATTCTAATCTTAGACTGAGCATCTGGGATGGTGTGTCTATAGCCGATTCCACACTTATGATGTTATTACACTTGTTTGCGTTGTCTGACTTAGGCATTCTGCACACATTTAACACACACACACACAAACATACGCAGGAATACAGCAATGCTAAAAATGCACTTTCTTCCAAGTGCTATGAAATGGAAATTGAGTTTTCCACCGTGTTGTGACATACTTGCTGCCATGAGAGAGGGAAGGGCTCGTTAGTCACTATTTCTCTCTCTGAGATGCTTTTATTCCAGGCTGCTAAGCAAATGGGATCAGCAGACGAACTGCACGGACTCCGCCGTGACTCCAGTCGCACACAGATCAAGGAGTGCATCATGACATAGGCTTTCATCACGGAAGGCAACGGTCTCATGGGCCTTTACATTAGCAAGAGGAGAAGGCGAAGTGGCTGAAGTGGCACAATCTAATTTACACCTCATGAAACCCAGCACAAACGACTCTGATGGATGGTGATTATCCATAGTATGAGCAGAATTACAGATCCAGGTGTAGGATGAGCTGGAAACACAGTAAATAAATAAACAAAACCTCCAAACAAATTCATAATGTACATGAACTCAGTAAATATATGCAGACTCAACAAGGCCATTGTGAGATTTATTCTGATTAGGCTATTTATTATGAACTGGAGAGCAGCTGAGTGGAGTGGGTGGAGTGATACTCAGAAGATAAATTGCACACGAAAGCATTTGAATAATAACAAAATAATGATGAAAACATTCAGAGATCTGCCAAAAGAGCTTTTAATTGTATTAATGCGAACCATTTAACAAACTGAAAATGTACTCTGTATCTGTCAGAACAATATATTACACTTGGAATGGCTTAATAATAATAACCCTTAATCCATAATAATCAAAATCATTTAATCCTAAACAAAGTCAATTAGGAATACTTTCATGAAAACTAGGTATAATACGTGAGAGTCTTTTGTAGCATGCAACTTCATTTTAAAAGATATATTTAAGAGAAGTATGGCAATGAAATGGGATCCATGCAAAGCTTTCACTGTCAAGCTTTTATTCCATACCACCTGCTGAGCAATCTTAATATAATATTATTATGGACCTAAGATACAACCATGAAGCATCTTATAACATTGTAACTAGTAACTGAATTAATGGATATTACATATTTATTTCCAAAGAGATTAAATGTAAGTAGAGTGCCAAATCACAGCCCCTCTCGCATTTCATGATGATCTTGTGCTATGATGCTCTTGGAAATTCCAACACAGATGATGTATATTGCCTAATACATGTGGGCCATAACCTCAACTGGCCGTAACTTTTAAACAACCTTGTTTGTGGCATTTTAGTCTGTTAAAGGAAGGAATCTCTTCAATTTAACAGTTAGCCATTGACTGAATTTTTTCTCAGATATAGATTTTAGTAAAGTCTTGCTAAAATTCTTGTTAAATTAATGTTCATTAATGCATTAGAATATCTTACTAGTTTTAATATTCATATATTAAAGATTTACTAACTGTGCCATTCAACAGATCAGATAATATGTGATAGTATTTGTTTCAAATCACACTCCAACTTTAGACCATAATGAAAAGCAGAGAAGAGCACTAATGTTAATGAGTCAAAATGCTTGTTCAGCAGAGCCCTTGTACATTTAAAACCAGAAAGTCAGCGTGGGGCTTCTCATGAATGCAGAATGAGCTTTGGCACCTTTGAATTTCTTTGATAAACAGTATCTGTCAGCATAGAGAAATTCCCTTGGCAAGCAGGGGGTATTAAAGGAACAGGGTTTTGATATTGCACTACTCATGAAAGTGGATGACACTTATTCTTCTAAAACCTCCTATAGAGAGTAAAATGCACGGCAGGAAATCTGAGAGTAAAGACACCAAAGGGCACACTGTTTAGGCACATCATGCAAGGCACAGAATAGATCCAGCTGTTCTAGCCCTTGTAAATTATCTGTTGTGCCGTAGGAGCGAGAGGAGCAGATGGATTTGTCACCATCATGAAGCAAAGGTAAGCAGAGTCATAGATATGGGAGTGGACAGGCAGAGGCAATTATCATGCCCTGGCAAAAAGCTGCAGAAATTCCTGGCACTCACCTTTGGATCATAGTTGTGTTTTCCTGAATAGGCTCCACTTGTTGAGTAGCGTGAAATTTTTTGAAAAGTTTTTGGAGCCAGGCACCTGCCTGAACTAAAATAATATGGTCAGACAGTCAGGGGGAGGCGAGACGAGCGAAAGACAATTCTTCTTGCTCAGAGCCATGTGGGAGGCTTAATGTGGCTTGAAATTTAAATTCTACTTTTAGAGGTAGTGGCACCTGCAGCCTTCACCTGTAAACCCATGAAATTGAAAGAAAATGCAACACTGCAGCATCGGTCAGGGTCAAAATTTGGAGTTGGTTTAATCATGCAAAAAAAAGGAATATATTTAAAGATGTTTCAAGGTTACTATGTAACTATTGGGCTTTGAATTTCAAATAGATATCGGTTCCCATTAGCATTCTGCATCTTCTTTTAATATGTCATGGCTATATCAAAGGGAGAAATGCATTAAGAAGAAAAATTTCTCAGTGACCTTTCCTTCCACTTTCCTCTGAAGGCAGATGTCCATTTGTCATCCCTGCCCACAGAGCAACATGAGTGCTGAACACGCTCCTCCGTCGAACTCCACATCCACCTCTTCCTCCACTCTGAAAGCACCTGTAACTTTTACCCCACTACTAACATGCACTTATCGTGCAATTAACCCCCATGTTCTGTTCACCTCTGAGAAATGGATGTCCTGTTGACCCAGAGCAGTTCTTTTGATTTTATAGTAATGCAGTTGTAAAAATATTTAAAAGGACACAGTATATATTTTCCTCCTCTCAATTATTAGCAATATAAAGAATATTTATGGAAATAGAACTCAAGTGGACTTCTCATGCTTAGGAATGGCAGGTGTGTCTGCACAGGTGTAAAATAGTAGGAATGTGACAGCAATTGAAATCACATTTTGTTTCACATTTTCATATTTAAGGCCAGTCATTTTATTTCACCTTGTTACTTTCATGTAATCTCTATATAAAAATATGAGGTTTAAAAACTGGAGGCAGAGGGCCTTGGACGCAAGTGTGTTTCTTTTTTAACGGTTTTCCATGCTGTGTTGTTGAGGTCCATAGCAGGGGTCAAAACACAGTGAGACAGGTTTATCAGACAAATCCATATCGTGAACAATAACACAGTAAAAAGGTCAAAACCAAAAGGAACTCTAACCACAATAAGGAAACTGGAACTAGGAACTACATATACTAGGTTATAACAAGGAAAACCTGAAAACTTGGAAATTATACAGCTAGGGAAAACACGTGGTGCAAGGCCCCATCGTTATTGTCACGCGCGCGGTTGTGCGGTCGCCGCGGCGCAACAGCTCACCCCTCCCGTCGTGCCTCCAAGCCAGAGGCAGTCACGGCCTGCCGCCCCGCTGATCGCGGCACCGCGCTGAAACTCTGGCAGCTGATCGCACGCACTGAAACTCCCCCCGGTTGCGCTTCCTCGGTGCTGCCACCGGAGCCAGCCGCAGGCGCAACTTGGCTCCGACCCAGCCCGGATCGACCGCGTCCCAGGAGCGGAGGGGCTTGGCTCGCAGGAATTTCTTGGGGGGGGCGTCCCAGAAGCCGCAGGAGGCGTAACCTTGATCCCTGACGCTGCGGGAGGCGTAACCCAGTTCCCAAATGCCGCTGGAGGCGTAACCTTGATCCCAGACACCGCTGGAGTCGTAACTCAGTTCCCAGATGCGGCAGGAGGCGTGGCCAAACTCCCTGATGCCACGGGAGGCGTGGCCGAGTTCCCAGATGCCTCGGGAGGTGTAACCCTGATCCCAGACACCGCTGGAGGCGTAACTCAGTTCCCAGATGCGGCAGGAGGCATGGCCAAACTCCCTGATGCCACGGGAGGCATGGCCGAGTTCCCAGACGCCTTGGGAGGTGTGGCCGAGTTCCCAGATGCCGCGGGAGGTGTGGCCGAGTTCCCAGATGCCACTGGAGGCGTGGCCGAACTCCCTGACACCGCAGTGGGTGGCCCCCGGGTGTCCGACGACATCGTGGAGGACGTCATCGTTCCGCCCCCAGGCTTTGGGGACGGCGACGGCACTTCGCATCCTGACATCACGGTGGGTGGCCCCCGGGTGTCCGATGCAGACGTGGACCGGCTGGCGGAGCTCTTCTGGGAGCTCGCTATCTTGGGGAGAGCGCCGCCAGTGGACCACGCTGGGGGCGTCACTGCACCGCCTCCGGGCTTCGGGGACGGCAACGCCACTCAGCCTGACACCGCAGTGGGCGGCCCCCGGGTGTCCGACAACACCGCGGAGGACGTCATCACTCCGCCCCGTGCTTCGGGGACGGCAATGCCACTTCGCATCCCGACACTGCTGTGGGTGGCCCCCGGATGTCCGACGCGGACGTGGACCAGCTGGCGGAGCTCTTCTGGGAGCTCGCTATCTCGGGGAGAGCGTTGCCAGTGGGCCATGCTGGGGGCGTCACCGCGCCGCCTCCGGGCTTTGGGGATGAGAACGTGCTGAGTCCAGCCCCGGCGGAGCACGTCGTCGCGCAGCTCCCTGGCGGAGCTGGGGGTCGGTGGTCCCCAGCGCAGGGCCGGCCTCTGTGCCACCACCCGAACATGGACATTGGCCCCACGGGCCCGGGACGCTGTGGGAGCAGAGCCGCAGAGGTGCCACGTGCGCGACCACGCGTTTATGTTGTATGTGTTTAGTTGTCCCTGTCACGTGAATTATGTTAAATGTTACCAGCTGTTCCTCGTCTGTCTCCCCTTGATTTATATGTGTTTAAATACCTGCCTGTTTCCGTCCTGTGTTGTCTTTAGTTCTGTGTGTTTAGCATGCCTGTCACGGCATGCAGTGTATGTTCAGTTTTCGAGCGATAATAAATGTTCTATGTTGAAAGTGGCTTCGCATATGTGTCCAGTTTCCGCTGCGCTCGTGACAGTTATGCGATTGTGTGTTTGAATCTCAACGATACCACAGCCATGAGAGCATAATTGGCCCTACACTTTGGGTGGGAAGGATGGCCTTGTTTCCTTCTCCGTCTTTCGATTAGCGCGAAGTTAGCTAGTCAGGACCATCTGTCCTTTCACAGGAACAGAATAAGGCAGTTCGCGCTCTCCTCCAAGGCAATGGGTTGAGAATTGGCAACAACTAACTGGGGGAAAACTGGGGAAGAAAGCGTGCAGGGCCAATTATATACATATATATATATATATATAAGGGTAAAGCTGGAACTGAGCTAAGCACGTGAGGTTTCGTGTTAGTAAAAAATATCAAAATTGAATAATAATAATGGGAATAATTATAATTTAAAATGGGTCATTTTGACCTGATAGAACAGAAAGGTTAAGCACTGCTCTTATATCAGCATCTGTATAATGACAGCGGAGAAGCAGCTGGCACACATCCCTCTCGGCTCAGATAACCCAGTGGTGGCATCTGCTGAGGTGGAGACGGCAATGAGACAGGTCGCTGCTTGGTCGGAGAATTCTCATTCACTGACACCATGCCTCACGGCACTGCCAGCTTTGCCAACCCCTGCCCTGCCTCTCACGATCTTTCTCATCTCCCCCACGCCAGGCTCTCAGTGGAGGCCATGTCAGTCGTAATGCACTGCTCAGCTTCTTTGCTCCAGGAAACATTGGTAAGGCCTGACAGCCAAGACAAGGCCTTCAAAATGGCGAGTACAAACAAGGGCCCTTCAAGACGGGGCAATGGTAATTATGTTTGTCATATCTTGGCACACTGTTTTAAACTTTGAAAAGGGAAGGATGTGTCCTCCGTCTGACCCCTGACAAACAGGGTTTTTTGTTAGTGGAGGGTAATCTTTCAGGACAGCTGTTTCCCCGAACCCTGAGTTTATATTTTCCCTGTGGAGTGACGCACAAGAGCAGGAAACACGCACTACATGGAGTGGATTTACAAAGTCCATGGGATATTTATTTCAGATACAAATGGTATCTGTATAATAATAGCTGTCATTCAGTATAAAACATTTCAAACTGAGCTAGAAATCCTTTTGCCACCAACATCCTGCTTTTGAAGTGAAGCCACACTTCTTCCACAGCCTCTCTCAAAGCCAGGATGATTTATGAGATAGTGGGAAAAAATAGTAGAAATAACTAACAATAATGCTTTAATACTAAGTAATATAAAAGCATGTAAATTATTAAAACTTTTTGACATGAAACTATGTTAGCTTTTTGATTTGCTGAAACAAACTTTATTGATCACCTTCTTCATCTACATCCATACACATATTTTTCTCAGTAATATCTGTCTTTTCTCATTTCTGTAATATCTGTTCATTTACTCATGAGACCAAAGTCTCTTTCTTCGTGTTTCTTTGATTCTCTGGATATGGAGAGAATCTCTGCTGCATAAAAAGGCTCAACCACCCACCAAACCACCCACCCAACACCAGAAGCGTAACCTTGTCACGACAGATAAGCTCCTTCAGCATGCCAAGTCCTCACCTCCTCTCTACTTCATCATTGCCATCTGGAAATTGTAGCCTCCCATGCTGCCGAGGAGATGCACTCCATGCATACTGGCCTGATCCTGTTATAACATGCGGAGAAGCTGACCGTCTCTGACCATCTCTTTTACTAACCTTTTGGATGATTCATCACTGAACTACTGCAGCTCCATGTATGCCAAAAGGTTCTCACACTGCAAAGTCGATGAAATTCACACAAGCCAACTTTTTTTTTGTGAAAAGTTATAAATGAGGAAGGTTAGAGCTGGGGCAGGTTGAGCAGAGTTTCCTTCTTTTTTTTTCTTTTTTTACAGCTTTTGCTGTATGCAATCTGACAAAATTGCTCATACTGGTTATAATTCCTGTCGGGTTCTATACAGGTCTATGAGCATTTACATCTGAAAAGCATACAGGATGAGCCTGCATCCTTTAATTTTTTTTTCTCTCCATTTAGAAACTGGTAGGAAGCAATGGCACAAATGTAGCAAAAACATTCCTCTACCTTAAAACATATGTAACCACTTATTACATGGCGCCTTTTTTTTCATCGTCTCAGCTCTTGTAACATTGACATTTGATTACTTCCCTCTTTTATTGGACTCACATTTTAGCTACCATTTTGTGGTGTTTTATTATGTATGAATTATGTATGTTTTAAAGATGGGGTCAGTGATTTTTTTCTTCTTCTCACATTCTGGCAGCTGCCAATAAAATCAGCTTGGAGGAGAAACTCTGGTCTGTTTGGTGCCTCAGGCTGTAAACAGGAGAAAAAATAATTATATGGACCACCAACATCCAACCAACCAGGACAAGGAGGCGTCTCTACTTGCCTGTCAGTCATGTTGCCCATCAATTCAGGAAGCTCTAAGTCTTGCACTAGCATTCAAGCATTCTAGCATACGCATGTGAGTTGGGAGTGTGGCTAAAGAGGAAACACTGAAGTGAGGGACTGTATTGGTTTGAATTTTGAGTTTCAAAACAACTAACTTCCACCAAAATCGCTGACTATCAGATGAGTCAAATTATCAGTAAATATGGATTTAGTATACATACTATGAAAATATGCTTTTGCTATAAAAGTGCAGTTTTCATTGTAGAACCCGAATTCTTCACATAATGGCCACTCTATTCAGAGCAGTTATATAGCTACAGTGGGGTCCAAAGGTCTGAGACCACATTTAAAATCTGGGATTTTTTCATTGTCACTGTATGGCACTCTAAAACACTTTGCCGAAACTGGATCAGTCGTATCCAAAGCACGATCAGGCAGACAAAAAGTGACCACACCATCAGAAGATCAATGCATAAAGCTTTGTTCACTGAGAGAGAGAACAGCAACTTCATCACAGATACAGAATGTGCTGAATAAAGAAAGAGAGA
>JAOUQW010000034.1:7426825-7440302 GCA_028565825.1 Olivaichthys viedmensis | reverse complement strand
GTTCTCTCTCTCAGTGAACAAAGCTTTATGTATTGGTCTTCTGATGGTGTGGTCACTTTTGGTCTGCCTGATCGTGCATGCTTATACTCAAATAACTAACCACCATTCACACAAACCCACTCTCACAAGCCCCATCATTTATAATGAGAGAGCAATAGGGCTGTGAAGGTTAGTCTAGACTGGTGTGTGTGTGGGCAAATGTGTCTGTAAAAGTTAACCTCAAATTAAAATTTAGCCAGTACCCACCCACTGCTGCCATCAGCAATATGGAAAATTACAGAGTTAATTAGTAACATGTGGATGGCAATTGCAGGGTTTTGGGTTTAAATGCACACATATAAAAAAATACGATGACAGACATTTAAAACCATATAGCCATGATATCAAAAACTCAACCCAAAGCTCCTAATCATTTAATTAAGTGTGTAGTTTTAAAGTATTAAACTAGCAAATTGAGTCATAATGCTGATACAAAGGGCTTTTGTGAATGATTGAAATGATAAAATGCATAAAATAAAATACTACTGCATCACTTTTTTATCATGATTAAAACCCAAAACTGAACAATTTAAGCAGTGGAGCTGAACTATTTAGATGAACTGTAAGAAAAGAAGAAAAAGCAAAAACCTACATGCAGCGATCAGTTTATCGCTGCAAGACACTGAAGATGACTCCATCTGCAAGGGTTTTCAGGTGTGTTTAAGCTCAGTGGAAACTGCTCCAGCGTCAGTGTGAAATCGAGTAAGTAGCTCCTAAAGTCTGTACTGTGCATTAGTGCTCCTTAGTTAGGTCCAAAGAGTTGTTGTAGTCCAGAGTGCCTGACAGTCATATATCTGCTGAGTGTGATCGGCATGCATCTTGTGATCCTGCTGCGAGCGGTTTGGCCAGCGTGCGTGAATTGCAGCATTGATTAAATGACTAAAATAGCAGCCATGAGGAAGGGTGGGGGGTTGGGGGGGTGAAGGTCATGAAGCAAACAGACCCACCATAAACATGGTGTTTTAATCATGCTGTATTTACTGCTGAACTAACTCGGCTCAGAACATCCTGTCCTAAGTGCCACAAATGTGCCAAGGATATTTTTGATTAACCTGTTATAATGATTGTTAATGTGATCTACTGCCGAAATAACTCAAACCCTCTCTTTCTAACTTTAATTGCAGACACATATCTGAGGACGCTAAAGAAAGAAAAAAAAACCTGTTTTATCTCTTCCGCTGGAAATGAATATGCGTTTAGTCAATTTAAATTAATTCATGAACAAAAAGACGACAGAAGATTACTGCAAATTTACAGTGGGTAATGTCTCTTTAGTGCAATCACAAATTCCCTAATTAGAAGTAACCATGGCACCCAAAATCAACGTTTCCACCTTAGTTTATTGTTACGGTTTCAAAGAATCCCTGCTGCAAATGAGCACGGAAATACATATCTGATTTACCTCCGATAAGAAGATAATTGTAAAATTAGTGATTTTATTTCTTGGCTCCTAATTTAGAAGACACCAAGAGGCAAAACAAAAAGTAATAGGAAGGTTAACTGAATGAAAAAACTCTCTGTCTTTCTCACGCACACATACAGTAATAAATCTTTATAGGGATCTCTATATAAAATATAACTAGCCTAAACTATCTATAATTGATCTAAATCATCATTTTAGAAAACATGTAGATGTTAGCCAAAGCAAATGCATTAGTGATCATTTGGTCTCAGTGGTCAACTGATGGCAATTGAAAGTTCATTACTCTAACCGTTGGATTTATTATCCAATTAAAAGATTAAATCATTGCTCAGAAAGCTCTTATTCTGTAAAGATACAAATCAAAGTGTGTTTGGTAACCATGAATTATGCATGAAGATTAGTAAACACTGCTTCACTCTGTTTCAGGGGCAAAATATTTCAATCACTAAAGAGCTCTCAATATAGAGGATTCAATAATTCCCACTATTACAGAGTTATCTGTGTTAGAAATGTTATTTTATTTTGCAAAGCACTTTTCAACCACTTTTGAATGGGAGATAATTCCTTTGTATTAAAATGTCCTGCTTAAGCTTGAGTGACTGTTCATTTATCCCTCTGTATTTGCGTATTACCAGTCCATATCTAAGAGAGGGAAGAGCTCATTGGAACTTGGACTAGAAAATAGGTCTTTCTCATTTTCTAGTCTTCCCACTGGAATAATATATCACAATTTATGATTCCATATGCACCATGTTACTATATTATTGTACCCAACTGCTAGGTCTTTGTTAAAGACCTAATTAGTAATCATGTCAACTGGCAGGCTTTTGAAGGACAACCATTAAATTCTACAATAAATCAATTTACCATGCTTTGTTACTAAAACTCTAAGCTGGACCTGTACAAATTGTGGCACTATTTAAGCAGCTCATGACTGAGGCTTCAAACATTCGTACACATCACTAAAACAAAACAAGCCTTAAATGTGCAATGATAAAAAAAACTATTTTTAAATTTTGCATGGTACAGTGTCCTAATAAGCGATTTCATGAACATTAAATGAAGCAGAACATCCTGTAGCATTTTATTACACTTTCAAATGGCAACGGTTCAAGTGTTAAAAAAACCCCTACATTCTCTATGTCCCACATTTCCCATCAGCGCGTGCCTGTGTAAAGAATTATGACATATAAATACAAATATAAATACAAAGAAACATGGCAGCAACTTCACAACCTTGCTTTTGTTCTGCTTGGGTGCGAACTGGTAACTTTCTTCAGAAATAGAATTCCTTCTCTATTGTATTTCCATTCACAATCAGAACCATTTAAGGTCATAACCATTCAAGCCTGCATGGTAGCTTCAGGCAAGTAAAGGGCCATCAGTGGCCATCGCAGGTTTATTTTAACACAGCATCCCTCTGAGAGAAAGCCTCCACTGTTCTCTATTCTCAGATGGAATGCCCTATATTTCCGTATCACGACACTGTCCCTAGCTCGAGAAAAAATGCCATCCAAGGAGCTATAACTATTAAAGCTTTTACGTTCATTTGGGTGCACACGATTGCGTGTCAAAAGCCGGATGACCTGTCAAGGTCAATCAAAGCTGACCAACCACATTGACACAGGGGCTCATTAGCGTGATGCCATTGTGTGAGACTCACAATTCAATTATCTGTTGATTGCGAGAGAGCGCGCGCGCGAGAGAGAGAGACCTTTTTTCTCTCTCAAGGTGTTGCTCTTGCTCTTGCTCTTGTGCCCTTGCTGCTTAATGGAGAAATAGATTTCTTTTAGATTACTGCATCTTTGCAACACTCAAGTTCATAAGTGTAGTACTTTAGAGACGTGTCCTCTTCCTCTCTATTCGTCACATCCAGGGCCATCAGTCAACCCAGACGAAAAAATCGATTCCATCTCCGATAGAGAGGAACTACTTTACTCATCCATTTAAGGCGTAGAGCTTCCGCATCCTACCAGTGCAAACGAGTAATGAGTTAGGCTTACAAAGCTTTTCAAGTATGATCATTTAACTTTGTCAACAAAACAACATTTCTTGTTTATGCTCTGTATCATGAAACATTGAACAAATAAATCCTACAAACAACACACTTGCGTTCGTTGTTACAGAGAGCGCAGGAGGTACATATTGACCAAATTGATTTTATCTTATGTTATGTTACACTTCTCGTGTATTTGAGCACCAATCAGACGATATCCTGTCTTTCCTCCTGGTGTGCAGCTGTAATCCAAATCAAAAGCTTGTCTCTCACTCACTCTCCGCTCTTCCTAGGGATAACCTTGGGAATGGGAAAAAATATCACAGTGGTCCATTTCTTCAGTCTCCTCAGTTTCTCTGTCTGCTGCCGTTTTTTTATGACCTTGCTTATGAGGCCCTGCTGGACCAAGAAAGACAAATAAGCAATGGAGAAATGTGATCCACATGCATATTCCGGAAAGGGTGGTAGGATAAATATGACATACTGTAATACAACTTTGGATGACATGAAAAATAAATTGATGCTCATATTGCTATGCATCCAATTACTGTATAGGTCATTTGTGTCAGTGTGAAGCAGTATATTATAGGTCGGACTGTGTTCTGCTAGCAGTGAAGGCACCACTCTCAGCTAAATAGTATATATGAGCTGTATGGTCATTTCTGTAAGAAGCAATGCAGCTCACATAAAAAAAAGTCCTCACTAACTGAGGACCCCCAGCAAGTAATCTGAGATTGTTTAACATACAGTGAACATTACTAAAGCGATTTGGCCAGCTGACCATAATATTATATAAGTAAACTGGCATAATTAGACATATACACACTGGTTAAGAATCAGAATATTTAATTTAAAAATAAATTAATAAAAATAAAAGTTGTGGGGCTGTGGATTTGTTCCCCTTTATACCCCCCCACCATCATAAACCAATAAGGTGTACTGTGATACAAAAATATGATGTTCCAATGCATTATTAAATGTTCTACTGTTTTTGATACATATCGTCGCTGTCCAATGAAAAACATGTTTCTCCACTTTTTTGCGTTTTTTAAACTTTTTATCATATATGGAATGTGGGCAAAAACCTACATCTACCCCACAGCAGTTAACATCTAAATGACCAATGAAAAGCTGACAAATCACACCGTGATTTTCGGATTTATTGTGTATGATTAATGATATGAAAAAGTGTTTTTTCGTGCTCCTGAAAAATTGGAATTTTGGAGATACATGTTTTTCATTGGACAGCAACGATATACAGCCTCTCTTACAAACAACACTGTCTGAATGGTAGTGTCTGTTAGATTAAATACCATACCATTACTGCAGGCTGGGATTAACAAGAATAGGGCTTGGTAATGTGACGTCACGCCACAGTGATATGCTGTGATCTGCCATACTTTAGGGTTAGTACGAGGCATTAAAGCAAGATAACTAGCCAACCTTATCTAATGATTTACTTGCTACTAATGATCTAGCTACAGTTAATTAGTCGTGGTAAATCATTTTACAGTTTCCTGTGTGAAGAAAAAAGAGGGGAGCAATATGGTTTCTATATACTTTCTATAACTGTGAAAGCTTTGTTACTTTCTATAACTGTGTTTAATACTAATTACTAATAATTTGTTTTGTCACTGTGGGTTGACTAAAGGCCTGAGGAAAATGCAACAGCTTGCAAGCTAAATATACATTACACAGCTAATTTACCTTTGTTGGAATGATCGTTCTGTCACAGTTTGCCAGTGTTTAATTAAATCTGTAAATCCTGTAATCGAGCTTCCAGTGATATTACATTTTTTAAATGCTTAAAAAAATAAGCCCTCAAGCCACACACAAAATATAAAATTAGAAGAAAAATAAGGTAAGAGGTTTAGTACAATACAACTGTTTCCCTGTGGGAATGCAACTGCTCATCTCCACTCCTGTTTGTGTAATCATTTTTTACCCTGTTTTACTGCTGCTGCCTGTCCAATCAGCTAGCAAGTTTGATTTATCCAGTCACTACAGGTGAGGATAATAGTGGCCTAATGTTAGCTAGCACACTAGTGGTAGGGTTGCAACCTGTTACTTATAATATGGAATTGTTCTGTAATTAAGAGCCTAATGTTGCATTCCTTATTAAATCAATAGGGAACGTATTCCCTTACTTGAGGGAAAAAATGAAAATTACTAGATATAATAAAACTATTTTTCATAAATTACTAGCTAGTAGAGCAAGGTTTAAGCAATGTTAGGAAAGGTCTCTCTCTCCCTCGAGTCTGTGTGTGTGTGTGTTGTCTAGTTGCGCAGACGCTATACTCAACCAGCTGGACGTGACACAGCAAGAAAAGTAAATGACCTCCGTTTATTATAATAGGGATGCAAACGCTTATGTTTTGGTTGTGTTTTAAGTTAAATCACCTTGCGACTGACCTTTATGAAGTAAGATAGTTTCCTGTATGATTATTGAATACAATTAGATTGATAAATCCATTTCAGCGATGCAATAGCAGGTTTTTCCTCCACAGAGGATTTAAACGGCCGCTTTTCACACACTACCCACTCAGAATGGTGTCAGTATGGTAAAACACAGTGCACAGACAGACAAAAGTTCTGTTTATTCTATATTCTGTAATCTGACTGTAAAACTGGCATTGCATCATAATCGGCACACTGCATCCAGAAACTGCACTGCTGAAGGAACGCATATTCCTTTTTCTGTAGCAAAAGCAGATCTAGACATTTTAATAAAACTTTGCTAAATTATTATCAGTTCCTGATTTTATATTCCATCATTTTAAAATTATGTTGTAGGCAATTTTCAACTCATTCAGGGATTTAAATAAAGGTGAAAGTATTTTACACTGCCACTTTGAAGGACAAGCAACTGCTTCAGGCAGCAAGAAGCAATGCAAATATGCATGGAAAAAACATGAGCAATAAAAATTCAGATGCTTTAAGCTTTAAGGCGGCTTTAAAAGCATTAAATTGGTTTAATTGAACTTTTTACAAAATGTTCCTTATATTTGGTAGCATGTGTAAAATTAGGTAATATTAGTTTTGCTATTGGATTTATAGTTGGATTTGCGATTGAGTACCTTGACTTACGTATTTTGTTCCTGGAATCTCTACTCCAACTTATTATTATTCGGCTATTTATATAAATATAACCGTATGTTTAGTCTACATAAGCTTTGCTGGCGGTTTCCAGGAATTAGGATCAGGAATCATTTGAGTTTTCTGTTATTTTTAACAACCAGAGCCTCTAAACCCCGCTCTTCGCATGCACATAACTTTGGATTGGATTACATATAACGTGTATGTAAACAGAGATGTTCTACAGACTGCTCAGTTTAGGATGCATATAAACAGTTAATTCAGACTTTGCAATCGCAATGAATTAATTTGCATCTTTGCATGTCAACATAGCAGGTGTGAAGTGAATCGGCTACACAAATTTACACTGGCTTGTGAATCTATTGAACTCCCTTGAAAGTTATCAAAGATTTTCTGGATTACAAATGATACTTTCACATATTTTTCCAATTAGTGTAACACTAAATTTTCAAAGCCAATATATGTTGTTTGTCAACAGATATTTAAAATAAAAAAAACTGAAAAATGCCTCTGTTTACATTTTGCTGCAAGAACAGCTTTATGTCTTGGTATGTACCATTTTTAAACAATGTTCAAGAGTCATTTTCTTCCTAATTTGATTTGCAGCTGGTTGTCCAGGTTGGTTGAATGAAGTTTATGAATTGCGGTTTTCAAATAGTACCACAGATTCTCAGTGGTATTAAGGTCAGTACTTTGACTGGGCCACTAAAGTACATTCACCTTTTTAGTTTATTGAGACACTCCAATGTTGCTTCAGCCTTGTGTTTTGGATCATAGTCCTGCTGTAAGGTGAAATTTTTATCCAAGCTTTAGTTTCTTAGCAGATTAAATCAAGTTTTATTGCAGTATATTTTGCACCATCTAGTTTTCCCTCAATTTTAACAAGATGCCTCATCTCTGCTGATGAAAGCATTCCCACAGCTTATAAAGCCAACACCATACTTACGACTGCAATACAAATGCAGTAAAATAGGCGCAGTACAACTGGAGTATCACTGCAGTACTATTGCAGTTTTAAGTACTGGCATTTTTTTTCAATGAAATACTGCAGTTTTTTTCAGTAAGATTACTGCTTCTGGGTCATTAGTCCACAGTGTTTGGAAGTTCAAAGGGATCGACATCTTTAATTACACTGATTTTCTAAAAATGTTTTTTGTCCTTAAAAGGTTTATCCATATAACATTCCTTATGTTTGGAGCCCTCCCACAGCATGTCATGCAGTATTTATCTGTCAAATCCAAACCAAAATACACTTAAACAGCCAAAGTTTAAATGGAGCAGATAATGTGAACAAGGAGCCTGGGCCGATAGTATGGCAGATCAAACCCACAATGCAACGGAACTGTCACGTGCGTGGCTGTGTGTGTGATCTAGCGGGTGGTTTCCATGGCGATGGCCGCCACGTGTGTGTGTGTGTATGTGTGTAATCCCTGTCACGTGAGTTATGTTAAATGTTCCCATCTGTTCCTTCTCTGTCTTCCCTTGATTTCTACGTGTTTAAATACCCGCCTGTTTCCGTCCTATGTTGTCTTCAGTTTTGCGTGTTACCACGCCTGTCACGGCGTGTAGTGTATTTTCTGTTCTGTGTGTTAATAAATGTTTATGAAAAGCTTCGCACATGTGTCCAGTTTCCGTTTGTGACCGCAACTTGACATTGATTCCAAAGCCCTATACTAGGTTCCAAAAAGCATCAACATTTTGCATTTGTTCCATTCAGTTAGTGAATAATAATAATAAGTTTATGATTTGGGCATGTAAATTTAGGTGTAAAAGTAAGAAAATCCCCTGGAGAATTGTGCAGGCAATTGAAATGCAAAGATTTAAAAAAAATAAAACAGCTGCATTCATTCATGCAAATCAAAAGTAGTCCATTGATCGGGAACTGAACTTTTCAGGGTATGAACACATAGGTATGTCACTGCATAGCTACCCTCAAGGGTATGTCTTTTGCAATGTATCTTCAACCTGGGAAATTGGAGTTTACCTTTAAAACTCATTGGGCTCTAGAGAGTAGTCTCTTTGATGGTACATTTACATTGTGTTTACCATATACTATATAGGAAACCTAGATGCCACATTAGCCGTTGCTGCTAACTACATCAACGGCCCCACCAAATTATGGCGAGATTTGCTCGTAAGCCAATGCAAGTCTATGGAGAGATGCAGGTCTACCCTGATAAAATCATCTGTTCTTTATGTTCAACTGATTTTCATCTGCTTTGTTACAGACGTCATAAATGTCTGCATATCGCAGGTGATGTAAATGTCAAAGTACATGCACTGTTGATAATTTGATTGAACTGCTAGAAACTGCAGCAACGAAATGGGATCCTAATGTAAATGAGAAAAAAATTATCATAAAACAAGACCTGCCATTCTTGAGCAAGTGTTTTACTCCTATTGATACTTTTTAATCTACTACACACTTATTAAAAATAACTATAATAATAGCCTGATAAACGGGAAAATTGAGAGGGGAGTTAAATTTTTTGATTCATATAACAGGAATCAACAATAACAAGATTACAAATCACAAAGTATAAGCTTCATATAAAAATACCTTGAGAACATTTATTATAAATTGATCAAGTAATATAATTACTAACCCTAACCCTAACCCTAACCCTAACCCTAACCCTCAAGTTAGCTTAGTTAACTTACGTCATGATAAACATAGCCTACCAGACAAACTAAGTCATCGGCACTCAAACATCACATGCACAACCAAATATCAAGAACATTAGCTAAGAACTGAGGTTGAGTTAAAGCTAAACAGTATTAAACAGTAATAAACAGTAAACTTACCTAGCCAGCCTGCCTTAACTCCTGCATAAAGTTCCTCAACAAATGAAAACACATACTGTCTGAGTTTTTTTGCTTTTGAGGTGTCACATACTGATTCATACGCGATTCATACACGATTTTAGCCCGGATGTGACTGTATTCTATACTATTCTATTCTATTCTATTCTATTTAATTCAGGGAATAATCCAAAGTTAAACCTTAAAAACATAATTTATTTATCATTTCAATCATTTTGGGATTAAATATATATTTTTATATATTTGGCTTCAGAGAAGGTAACAAGTTACCTCCTATATGTGTCCACAGAACATGTTTCAGTTTATGAAATTATGGTGCATAGCCATGTCCCTAAAAACAGTTTAGCAATTTCACATCATTAGTTTTTTTATATTAGTTTGACAGCTTGCATTCTAGCCATAGTCTGGTATTTCCAGCTACCTGTATTCCTACGCCTGGGTTTTTAAAGCCCTTAGTTCAAAAGCACCCAAGTCCAGTCCTGGAAGGCTGAAGTCCAGCACAGTTTTGAGATTTCTCCTGCTCAAAATCATTTCCACTCACCTCATCTTTAACATTTCACTCTCCACTCTTAATTAGTACAGCCTTTGAATAAGTTTCTTTTTATCTCTTGCTCCAGTGCTTTGCCTTGTCATCAACATAATTATTTTCTAGTCTGTTCTCTTTGTCATTCATATCAATGCTCTCCAATTTTCTTTCTCAACACCTCATTTCTTTATCCCTTGATATCGCATAAAGTCCTTTAAGTCTATGTTCTTTACTTTCAAGCCCTACTTTCATCTGTTTTCTTTCCCAGATGCCACTTGTTAAAGAGGGACTTTACAAATAAAAGGCACTAATTTCATGTTATACTGTCATGTCACCTTCACATGCTGTCATGGTGTAATCTCCCACAGATTACAGCTCATTCTGCAACTTCTATCTTAATTCTCTGTACATGTGTTGAACAAGCATGTCTTTCATTAGTACATTCCACCCTCACAAAATTTCAGGGAGATTAAAATATGTGTACTTAGTTATAAACATCATACTTCCAAGACTTTCACAAAAGGTCTTGTTAAAGTTTTTCTTTCATAATGGAAAATATGTCCTTCACACAAAACAGACACATGAAATGTCACTTTGTCATTAGGGCAAATTGGTTGGATCAACATAGTGGGGGTGGGGAGAAATAAGCTTGCTAAAAATGACAAGCTGTTCTGTTGATCATCTATCTAAACAGCTGCTAAAAAGCACACTGCCAGCATGCTAATTTGTTTTAGTAATCTGATCATTAACTTTAAATGGTCATGTCAAATCGTAAAGCAAGATCAATATCAGGTCAATATAGTCGTTTTTGTTCTATAAAGACCTGTTCAAATTACTGCATTGGTAAAAACTACATTCTCTTATGTACTAATTTAATACACATAAGGTTGTCTTCCTCCTTTTTTGCTCTAGTGTATAAGACAATTAGGGTTTGTAACAAAACTTGTTCTAAGAGCTATAGATATTCTAAGAGCATATCGTCTCTGTCCAAAGAAAAACATATATCTCAACTTTTTGCGTTTTTTTTACTTTTTATGATATATATAATGTGGGCAAAAACCTCTATCTACCCATAGCAGTTAAAATCTAAATGACCAATGAAAAGCTGACAAATCACACCGTGAATTTTGGAATTATTGTGTATGATTAATGATAAGAAAAAGTGTTTTTCGTGTTCCTGAAAAATTGGAATTTTGGAGATACATGTTTTTCATTGGACAGCAACAATATGTAAGTAGATCAGCATCACTCTGTGCAGTCTATATAGATCACTAAAACATGTATACTCTGAGAGTGATAAAATCTCTATAATAATATGCTTATTACCAGCTGTTCTTAATAAACAAATTAGATGAGATTTAATATCTGCTACCAATTTCCTATAAGAAGTATAACTTGCATCGATGCCTTCACAACAATGTCAAAGCCACAAAAAGGAATAGACAGTCTAATTATTCAGATTTTTCCTTTTGCTGTCTACGATGTCTTTGTTTTTGTAAATACAAGCTGTAAAAAATGTGGTTAAAGTGAGTGGTCTCTCAGACCAGTTGAGCTGGAAAAAGAACTTCCAAGCATTCAAATGTGATTGTTAGTACCAATGCAGTTGTAATGATGAGGTAGTCAGTTGCACCCCAAATAATAGTTTTACTAATAGAACCTCTACACGCAGGTACTTTGGTACATCAAGTAATGTCACCTAAGCCTTGTTATGTTTATTTCCCCTGCCGTAACAAGAGCAAAATCACACAACATTGCTGATGTGATGTCCCAGATTTCCCCAGTTGTATGAGGGACCCTTATGGTTCTTTAAAATAACAGGCACAAACATGATTTCCAATCACACTTGTCTGTACTGAAAATATTAACATGTTACTGTTTCTGTTTTCCATGTTTTTGTTCCATTATAGTTTCCTGTTTTTTTACTTCTGCCCTTATTCTGTTAACAATTATGGATTCCCCTTGGTTGACTTTGCCTGCATGTTATTCGAGCCCCGCTATTGACTATGACAATGATTATTGGTTTTCCCTTTCTAATAAACACGCTGAGTTTACGCACACCCACCGCATGTACAGAATAGTGACGTCATCGCTGTTCTCCCTAGCTTCGCGGATGACATCAATGCTCTGTTCCCTAGCTTTGCAGAGGACTGCCGCCCAGTCTCACGGACCTGCTGCCAAGTCCCGGGCCTCCCGCCCTCCCTCAGGTCACAGACATTTTGCCCACGGGCCCAGGGCTCCTTTCTACTACTTTTTCTCTCTTAGAAATGCACTGTGTGTAAGTCTACATTCACTTTATTTTAGGATGCCATGTGTAAAACTGTCACATGGTATGTCCTCACACATGAGATATAGTGAGCAGGTTTCAACTCAGCACTGGAGCACTTTTGCTTGACACCTTGAAGGCCTTGTCTTTACACAGGAAAATTTGCTGTTCATTGCCTGCTACAGCTAGGGCCTTGGAAAAAGAGCAATTAAAAGGCAGTTGATGAACATATCTGAGCTGTGGATCCTCATTAGTATCAGTCTGTTTCGTAGTTAGCATCATGCGTCCTTTGTATTTTTGACAGTTGGATGGCTGGGATCCGTAAGGGGGAGTCTTTAGTTCTGCATAATCAAATTAATCAAAAGGTTGCATGAGTGTGAGCCTGTGTGAAAGAGGGAGAGGAAGTGAAGGTAAGTGATGGTGTCTGTGATTGTTTCCATAGTATGGTAGGGATTTTAATGATGTGTTTTCTTTTTTTTAACATTTAGGCTATTTCGGCTTTTTTTTTCTCATGTTAGACACCCTGTGTATATGTGGCTCTGCGTGTGGACTATGAAATAAACCCCTGTGAATGTTCCAGGATATGAATAATGAATTGTTACTTCCTTACATTTTCCTTGCTTACTCCCACATTTCTCTTTCTCTTCTATTTTCTTACTATCAATTAATTCCACCCGCTGCATTGGAAGAATGTTGATTGTGTAGCTGTCACATGAGCCTTTGTACAGGTCCAGCAAGCCCATTAGCCGCTGCTGCTAATTAGCATCCAAGCTGGATGCGCGCTCAGGTAGTGTGAAAGAAGACAAACTGTGGGCTGGCATCCTATCTCATCCTCTCCTTGTGAGGATAGATAGATCACAGCATGCATCTTTCCATTCCCTCACATTTTCCCTCAATGTGTCACTGACCTCAGTGATCAGTGGTGGGTTCAGACAATGTTTAGCCCCACAATCAGCAGCTTCTACTCTCTGTGCCTGTGTTCCATGCTGTGGAAGTCCCTGTCCTGTGATTTCCCCTGCTGTCTCTGTGCCTTTGTGTGGTTGACAAATCTATTTGGTATAACGGGCTACAGCACTGGATTACTGTATTTCCAGTAGTCTTACTCAACCTTTATTGGCTTTGAAAAGTGAAGCATCTGACATTACTAACAGTGATTTTTTGGAAAACTTGATAATAAAGTAAAGCTATATCTCTCAGCTATGCATCTATTTCGTTTACGTACAGCTGTAAAAATAATGTATTTGACCAACTAGATGTATGAATACAAATGACAAAAAAAGTAGTTTGCAAGATGTACACTCATTATCATTA
>JAOUQW010000034.1:7390209-7404083 GCA_028565825.1 Olivaichthys viedmensis | reverse complement strand
CCCCATTCTGATGGTTGATGTGAACATTACCTGAAGCTGCTGGCCCGTATCTGCATGATTTTATGCATTGCGCTGCTACCACACGATTGGCTGATTAGATAATTGCATGAATGAGAAGGTGTACAGGTTCCTAATAAATTGCTTAGTGAGTGTGTGTATATATATATATATATATATATATAACATATATATACAAAAATGTCGTTGTTAATTTTTTAACTTGTGTGTATCTTTTTATTATCCTTTGGTGTTAAATCATAATTTGGTTCCATGTCTGCTGTATAGTAGGCTATGCACAGTACCAAGTTACGCTGCACCAAGTTCAAAACATCTAGCATATTTTTTAACATTGTTATATTTTAAAAAGGAGAAAAAGATGGCACTTTTTCGAGATTAGTAGTTGGCTAGGTTTTCAAACAGAAAGATAGTGAACTAGCTGACATCAGCTAGCTAGCTAAGCCAACTTTGCAACTAGGTAACATTGACTCGCTATAAATTCCACCACAAAGGTAAGTAGCTAGGTGGCTAATTAGCAAACAACTAATTACAGTACAACTAATTCCTAACTAAATTATCTTACCTGTTCAGCAAGAAAATCCCTTGAATCCCTTTAAATTCCAGAGCCGAGCCAAACCATGTTCAACCACTTTTATAGTAGCTGGACTTTCTTTCAGGCATAAGGTTGTGGCGTCAATCTATGATCACGCATAAGTCCGAAAAAATTAGTCAAATCCGGCCCGACAGCTCTGACTTATATTTTATATATTCTTCTATTGACTCAATAATGCTACCTCTTTCATGTTTAACAAAGCAGCTTTAAAACTGTGGCCCACACAGTACCAGGCCTAAATTAGACTCATCATATGACTCATCCTATAAGAGTACAAAAGCACATTACCAATGCATTATTACACTGATATTTAACATTATAAAATGCAATGTAAAAATACAGTTCATTTTAGACACACAATATTTTCAACAATATTATAGGTAAATTCCAGCTGGGAAAGTGTGAGCATAATCACACATAAATAATTAAACAGAAAAAGTGGCCAAGGCTCATAAAGTTATGTTCATGATGTTGAAATTACAAATGATAAACAGCTGTGCTCAGAAAACTGGTTCATTATGTTGAGGGGAGTGACAGCCATGGCTTTTGCACTTTATCTCCATCTACTGGCGAAGCTCCATTAGAATGCTGCAGAAGTAAACCGATTTCTGCACCCCATGGGGTTTATGGTAATGATTAAATAAAAAGCAGGGGAGGGAATCTGTGTTTAGCAGTGATTAAGTCAGTGCATGGTTCATTTATTGCTTAAATTGCTGACTTTAAAAGTCACCAACATGAAAATAACAGAGTGATTTGCTTGGATTCTGTGCAATCAATCTATCAATCAATCAATGAACAAACAAATTAATTAATTAATGACAGTAGTAGGTTTTAAAGCTTGTTTTCATTGCAAAGATAATTGATTTGGTAATGTCTCATTCTCTGTAGCCCTTATTAAATAAATGAATAATAATCATTATCATGGCTACTGGGCTACTGATCAGAAGGTCATGGGTTCAAACCTCTGCACTGCCAAGCTGCCACTGTTGGGCCCATGAGCAAGGCTCTTAACCCTCCCTGCTCCAGGGGCGCTGTATCATGGCTGACCCTGCGCTCTGACTCCAGCTTACTGATATGCGAAGAAAATAATTTCACTGTACTGCACTTGTATATGTGACAATAAAAGGCATTCTATTCTATTATTCTTTCATCTTCAGTAACTGCTTTATCCTGGTCAGTGTTGCGGTGGATCCGGAGCCTATCGCTGGAACACACCCTGGACAGGACACCAGCCCATAAAAAGGGCATCACACTCATTCACACCTAGGGGCAATTTAGGGCAGCCAATCCACCTAACGGCATGTTTTTGGGAGGTTGGAGGAAACCGGAGTACCCGGACACGGGAGAACATCTGCACAGACACTAACCGGAGATCAGGATCAAATCGCGAACACTGGAGCTGTTAGGCACCAACACTACCAGCTGTGCCACCATGCCACATAATAATACTACTACTACTATGACTACTGATAATAAAAATAATAATAATAATAATAACAACAACAACAACAATAACAATAATAATACTTTTTTACATTTTATTTAAAATTCAATGCCAGAATTCTGATACCCTAGTCCACACATATAAATTACATTTGTACCCCAAGGCTATTCAAGCTCATTAGTATAGCTTGTTAAAGGTTTTGTAAAATTGAAAGTCAATTATGTGAGCATTTGGGGTGATATTTCTATTCCTGCATTTGCTTGTTTGTGCGTTACCTATATGGAGTCACTTGTCAGGGCCTGAGTTACATCTCCCTCTCAGTGCCTGTGTGCGTATGTCCATTGGTGCACTCAGTTTTTGCCATGCTGTTACCTTTTGAGGTGATTGATGACCTGTGTTCCTCACGGTTACCCATATTACTGACTTACTGTTATTGGGATGATTTATTATTGCATCAAGGTTGTGGGCCAAGATTGTAGCTTGACTGACTGTTTTGTCGAGCACTGCAGAGTACTAGCACTTCCTCCAACTCGGGTTTTGCTCTGGCTCTCTCTGTTCCCCCTACAGATCTCTTTGCACTCGTTTCTAGTTAAACGTGGCCTTTAACAGCTCTATGATAGGAGGACGGCCTGCCAAATGAATTTCCAAATAAATCCAAACGAATGCGCGCCAATAAAATCAGTTTGTTCATTTTTGTGCCATTTTGCAAACCCAAAAATGCAACAGTCGATGCCCTCCTTTTTTCTCCTTTCTCCCTCCCCTAGGCCTATGAGGCTCTATTTTAAAATGAAGAGGACGCACAGATGTTCATAATGCAGATGTTCATAATGCAGATGTTCTGGTGCAGCTGTGTTCCTTTCTTCAAAGCAGACCGATATGGAAAACCGAGATGATTCATTTAACAACCAATCAAACGATGTGGTCCGCCAAGCCGCCCAATCACATTGCCCGGTGGGAGTTTACTCTCGCGATTAGGCGGGAAGCTTCACTCGGTTGACCAATCGCGTCGCGTGATGGGCGTTACCTTTTGCCGAAGCCACGCCCTCTCGTCGAAAAATCGTTTCTGAGGTTGTTTTCGCCCGATGTTAGCCAATTAGCAGGCTAGCATGTTACTGGAGGTCTGGCGCCTTGGATGGATGGTTTTTACCGCACTGTATTTTTCCCTCCCGTTCACAGATCTGACGTTACACTACTAAACGTTTACGCGGTTGTTGTTGTTGTTTTTTCCCCCTACACACAAACAAAACAGGAGCGATTAGGCGCGAACTTAACGAGGAGACTTTGTTGTCCGCGGTCGAGGTGAGTTTTTTTCCTCTTGATGTATTCACTTGCTAGCTCGCTAACGCTCGGTCGCTAGATTTGGCTTTCGGCGCGTTAGCGAGCTAGCCGCAGAGATCATGCACGACGTCCGCGCGCGATTTGTCCTTTTATGGGTTTTAACAAGAGGCTGTGCACGCGATCGGAAATATTCACGCGAAGTCGGGCACGCATGACGCGGCCAGCGAGACGGTGTGCGAGCCCCCCGAGCCCCCGAGCGAGCTAACGCGCTGTACACGCACACAAGCCTGCACGCTTGCCCCCCGATCTCATAGCGATTAGTGGAGGCGTTATCGCTGATGCTCTTTGAAAGCCGACCGCATAGTCAGGGTCGTCGCGGTTTTTTCTGCTGTGTTGCGGGACCGATAGCTAGAACTCGGTCGTGAGGACTTCCTGATTTTAATTTAGCATGTCTGCTTTCGCGGTAAGCTAGCAGGAAGCTAGTCATGAAGGACGCCAGCGCCGTTAGCTACGCGTTTAATTGGCGTTTTTTTTTGTTTTGTTTTTTTAAACTAATGCCGTTGCCTGGTAACACGGAGATAAGAATGTAAAAAAATAAATAAAAAAAAAAAAA
This sequence comes from Olivaichthys viedmensis, assembly GCA_028565825.1. Taxonomy (NCBI): domain Eukaryota; kingdom Metazoa; phylum Chordata; class Actinopteri; order Siluriformes; family Diplomystidae; genus Olivaichthys; species Olivaichthys viedmensis. The sequence goes on along the minus strand of JAOUQW010000034.1, from coordinate 7,400,138 downwards.
ACCCAAGTACGCAGTGGCACTGTAACGTCCCTTGTACGGGTATCCACGCTAAACAACCTTGCTTGCTAGTTAGCTAGCTAGCTAACGTTTGCCACGGAATTAGCCAGCTTTGCTAACTAGCTAACCCGCACTATGAGAAATATGCATTTATCTACATATTTATGCCCCCCCTAAAAATATAAAAATAAATAAAAAATAAGACTTATAATAATAACGAGGGATGTAGGTAGTGCTCGTACACCTAGCGCGAGGCGTTTTGTTGGTGGCGCTAGCTGCGAGTCGCATTGCGTTAGCTTAGCATAGCGCGCGAACGATAACGGATTCCGTTAACATCCCGGGGCGACGTCCCTTCGTTTCCGGAGCCGTTGGGACGTTTATTCGCGTGTTTATGTGTTGCAAAACGGTTCGAATATACGTGCGGTGAGAGGTTTCACGTTTCCGTGTGCTGGGGAAAATGAAAAACTCGACGGTTCACTTTTAGCACGCTAACGTGTGGTGTTTTTTAATGGTTGCCAGCTGTCTCAGTCGTAGGCCTGGAACACGGAGGAGGAGGAGGGAGGAAGAGGAGGAAGAGGAAGGAGGGAGGGAATCAAACTCTTGTGTACAACTATGCAAAGTTTGGAGAAAAAGAGGTTTCGTGGTTGTCCGTGTCGGGGGTATGGGTTCTCTGGTTTAAAAGACGACGACGACTCTAAAGGAACAAATGAGCGCTTGCGATGTTTGAGCAGCTCTGCTCGAAATGGAAGCTGTAGTGCAACGCAGAGAGTTGGCTCCCAAACCTCGCCCGCAGTCCCGCTTGTTGACGTTGGCTGCTGTGCTGAAAGCGTGCTCTCAAAATGTGCCTCAAACTCGCTTTTCTTCCATCTTCACAAAAAGAAGAAGCAGCTTGACGGGTCCGCAAGATGTCGTACTAACCAGGTGGCTGTCGATAAGGTAGCGTTTCCGTCTGCTTGCGTCCTTATTCGTCTAGGGTTCAGAGTCTCAACCATAATGGTGCACGAAGTGCGGTGGGAAAAGAAGAAAGTTGAGGTGTTGTAGCTCTTCCGAGTGTTCTGGTGCAGAAATGTGGATGGTTGGCTGTCATGCGATCAGACTTGAATTGTTTGGATCGGGCTGAAACGGAGAGCGAAAGTAACGAATCATGCAGTACAAGAACCTTTTCAGGAGCCGAAGAGCGACTTCATTTTGTTCCTTTGACTTCCTGTTCAGGTTTTATGCAGCATTTGACAGCAAATTTGACAGCACTTTTTTTTTCTTTCTGTTCCCATAATCCTTTTTGGTTTGCATGTTTGTTTGTTTTTAATGCTATTGTGTTGTAGACTTGTCTGAATCCCATTCTCTCCCCCATTTGTGCTATTATACTGTCCAATATCAGAGATTTGCTTATTGGCCAAAACCTCTGATATTGACATCTCAGCGACGAAGCCAACTCTCTGCAAACTTCTGCGGGTGTCTTGTGTTCATGTGCATGATCCGTGTCGCGTCAGTCAACATCACGGACGGTCACGCCGTAAAAAAAAAAGGTCAGCTGATCGGATCAAGAAAGTCAAATCAGATTTGACACTGTTCCTGCGTTTCGGGCCAGGTTTCTAGCCGTTTCATATATCGTGTCTCGTTACGGATGTCTGTTAGGGGTGAGCAATATGACGGTATGTTATTGTGATGAATTATTTTACAATAGGATCGTTGGTATTGCTGGTACTTCTGGAAACATTTCGTTTCAGATATCGTGCTGTTACGTTTTTTTCGCCACATCACCGATCTCTAGTCTCTGTCGCCTCTTTGTTCTGCTCATCATAAATCGACTTGTATCCACGGCTTCACTGTTTTAGATTCCACTGAGCTGTGGAGTATGAGTACATAATGAAGCGGCGCTTGGAGGATCAGGACACAGCGTTTGGGTCTCAGCGGCGGCTCCCCGGGGGTGCGGAAGGCTTTCAGCACCGCGTCGTTTCCTCGGCATCTTCCGTCTACGAGCCTGCCTCAGACAACATGCAGCCTGCTGCCGGAGTGCAGTACTCTCAGGTCCCTCAGACCTATCAGGTATGTGATGGGTGCTGTCTGCAAATGGCTTTAAATAGATAACACTCAGATAAAATATACAACCGTCAGCTTTGTACTTTCTAGCAAATTTGCCTTGATGAAAGATACAATATGTATCAGCCTAAGATTTTCACCCTCCCTAAATGATTATTGAATCTACTATTGCAGAAAATTGCACCTGAAAATAATGCAGATTGATATATATTCTTATACCGAGACCTGAACACGTGCTGCGACAAAAGCCGCCTGCACAGTTCATTAGTTTATTTAAAAACTTTCAGTGTACCCATCTTCATAATCTGCCACCAATGATTGCAATATTGGCTTTCTTAGTTAAACAAAACTATGCCTCTTCAGTACTTGTTAAGCAGGCTAAGAGTTACAGTTTTCTCAATTGCCTTTTCAGGTGCCCTTGGCTCAGAGCTCTGGAGGACACGGACACAGCGCCAGTCCCGCGGCGCACGCTGGCGCACATCATCACGGCCCTGTGGTCCAACCTACAGGCGCCGCTGTGGGTCAGGGTCACTCTCATGCCCCCCCTGCTTCTGCTCCAACACCAGTCCAGCAGCAGTTCCAGAGGCTTAAGGTACGGCCGCAGCCCAGTGGTCCATATGTTCCCTTTGTAATGCACAGTAAAAGATCACAGCAGCAGTAAAACATCACCGAGTCGTTTCTGCCAGTGTGAGTGTAAGTTAATAGCGGATTGAGTTCAGGGCTGTTTGTGATTGCGCTGTTGTGTTTCTATGCTGACAGGTGGAAGATGCCCTTTCCTACCTTGATCAAGTGAAGCTCCAGTTTGGAAATCACCCTCAAGTGTACAACGATTTTCTGGATATAATGAAAGAATTCAAATCTCAAAGGTCAGCTTGACTTGACTGGGCTGTCATTAATATCGGGTTTCTTTTTATCATTTTTAGCATTTATAGCATTTATAGTTGTTTTTATTATTGAATTATTGTGAGTGTGCAGACTGGTCAAAGTGTAGAATTTGTCACTGCAGCGGGTTTTATTGCCTCAGTGGAATAGGGGCGGGTGTGTGTGTAGGGTTGGTGGCTTTTTCTAATTTGCATATTCAGAGAATCTGAATTTCTCGATGAGGCTAAGAGTGTAGGCTCTTCTATGCCCTTTTCTGTTGGCTAATGTTTTCGTGGAACCGCCACGGCAATCTCTATTATTTCTATACAAGTTTTGGGTGACTTTAAAAGAGAAAAGATTCAATAAATATGCTTACATGGCACACAATGTGGTTTTGCTGTGTTTTAGGACAAGCATTCATTAAGTAATTACTGTGCAATTTACATGCCAAAGACTCACGCACTTACTCGTTGAGTTGATTCAATGACAACTAACATGTGTTTCTGCGCTTTCAGCATCGATACACCAGGCGTGATTAACAGAGTCTCGCAGCTGTTTAAGGGCCACCCAGACCTCATCATGGGCTTTAATACCTTCCTGCCTCCCGGCTACAAGATAGAAGTGCAGACTAACGACCTGGTTAACGTAACGACCCCAGGCCAGATCCACCACATCACCCCACACGGTGTTTCAGTACAGAACATCCCCATTACACAGCAGGCTCAGCACCAGAGCCAGACATCGGCCCCCACCAGCACTGCGGCTCTCCCCATGCCCAGCCAGCCCACACCTGCCAAGATCAGCAAGGTAGCGTCAGGAATGTGCATTGTGTTCATCTGTTCAGTCTCTGGTTCTATAAATTTGTGACACAGTTGTACGTTTTTGCACATTGTATTTTAACAATTGAAATTGAGGGTTGCTTGAATCTTTATTGAACTTTATTGCTCAGATAGACCTGCAATGCCTGGAAAGACCTATTATTTCCAGTTCCTGCCCATTTCTGTTTCTTTTGTTTTCACTGTTATCTTCATTAAGTCAAGTTGTTCAGTGGGATTCGGGTCTTTTGCGATCGATTTAGCGCGACAAGAACAATCAAATTTTTGGCCTTCATGCTTGCCTTTTCCTCTCGTACTGCTTTACTGGCACTGACTTTGGTCTTCATGTTGAAAGACAACAGCAGCATACTTTTGCAAATACCACATCAGAGTCAACTATGGACTTTAATTTTTTTCTCAGCGGACTTCTGCATGAATTAATGATGAAATGTATTCGTTTGGTAGACACGTTCATACAAAGCGACTTTCACTTGAGACAGGATTACAATCCATGCATTTACGGGCTCCGCTCAAGGATGCAACAGTGGCTCTGTCAGTCGATCGTTTTTCCGCTTGGAAACGAAACAATTTTCATGAGCCAAATACTTACAAACCTACCAGCACGTTCGTATGTTATATTATTTCGATTTTTCTTTTCTAAAATGATATGTTCCCCGCAGCCGATGCAGTCTCCTGCTCTGACCCCAACCAGCCAGCACAATCCGTCCATCCCGTCCTACGCCTCGCCCCGCTCCCCCTCAGTCCAGTCTCACACTCCGGTGAGCAGCACGCCTGCCAACGCCCCCCCACTGCAGAACAACCAGCCTGTGGAGTTCAACCACGCTATCAACTATGTCAACAAGATCAAGAACCGCTTTCAAGGCCAGCCAGACATCTACAAAGCCTTTCTGGAGATTCTGCACACATACCAGGTAAGAGGATAGCCAGCGCAGACAAAGGGCAGCCTTGAAGAGGGAAGCCATTTGTGTTTAGAGTATGTGCTAAGACGAAAACGTTTACTTTTTGGTACACGTGGTGTAGGCTCTTTGGAACAAACATGTGCTTGACATACCTGCTACTTTGTAGTAGCTAGCAATTGGGCGATGTAGCCACGATTTAACAGCACGGTATTTTTTTTAAACATTGGACAGTAATGCTATACCGCGGTAAACGCATTTTAATGGAATTTTGGATGACTCTTTTGACTTGGAATCTTTTACAAACTTGAGGTATGAAAAATTGTCCATGTACTGTTCTACGTCAACGTACTTCGAGGAGTGTTATTGATTTCAACAGCCTGCTAAACGCTTCCCATCACCAAGTTTTCCAAGGAACAGGCAGTGTGTTACAATCGGCAGGTTTTATTGATGAAAAGTGTAAAACTGAAAGTGGATCGGATTTATACACATGAGGTATCTCGTGTATTCAGAAAGTATCTTAATCATGACAAGAATGGCAGTTAAAACAAGAAACTAGAATGTTACATTAACGTGCTTGTTATTACGGAATAGATAACATGGGTAATGTATTAATATGTTCATAGACTTACTGATAATGCTGTGTTGAGGGCTATGAGCCAAAAAATAGGAGCAGATAGAGACAAGCTGATGTTATTGTTCTGCGTAATGGAATCCCGGCACACAGCGCCAATGCAGATGATTGACTCCATTCAACAGATCATAAGTGTTCCGTAACAGTAAATCTTTTTTTTTTAAATGTATAGTGCAATAAAACAAATTAGATGATACATTTACAAAAGAAAACAAAGGCTTAATGTTCTTTATATCCTATTAAAAGTTCCACAATTTTATTCGGCTGTCGGTCACTGTGTTTTTGAAAATACTTTTCGATCACATGGACCATGCGCGCCGTCCCGTCGTTGTTCATGTGACCTTTTAACGCGAAAGCAGAATCCATTTCAGAAAACACGCCGCTTCCGCACCACGTCCAATCAATACCCATATTAATCAATATGTGTCTTCATACCAACTGCAGTTACGCAGAGCTTCACCAGCGGTCTTGTGAATCTGAAGCAGTTTTGACACATACATGTGTTGTGCCTCTTGCGTAACACGCACACAAAAAAAACACAGTTTACTTCTGCAGAACTGCTATTTATAGATTATTGTAGTTTGACAAATTTGTAACGGTGTCTCATTGTTGTTGGTATACCGCTCGCCACGAGTAGCAGCCATTACCTACATTAATACGTATTGTTTTGTCGAATTGAGAGAAATGTTGTTTGTGCAGAAGGAGCAGCGGAACGCTAAAGAAGCAGGTGGAAACTACACTCCGGCTCTCACTGAGCAGGAAGTGTACGCTCAAGTGGCTAGACTCTTCAAGAACCAGGAGGATCTGCTGTCTGAGTTCGGACAGTTCCTGCCAGATGCCAACAGTTCTGTGGTAAGCAGTTTGCAGAATAGTAACTTTGCATGATTGTGCTCGTCGTAATTTTAAAAAAAAGGATGATGTAGGCATGCTTGTATTTTAATGCAGCTCTTTTCCGTGCAGTTACTGGGTAAAGTGACTGCAGATAAACCCGAGTCTGTGCGTATGGACCCCAGTGGTGTGCTGAAGAGGCCTCAGCTCAACAACAAGCAGAGATTTAACCAGAATGGCTGCCAAATTCGCAGACACTCCGGGCCTGGTGCTACTCCCCCCTTAAAGGTAAACTTTCCTCACTGGTGCAGGTTAAATGTCAAGATTGAATGTTGTGCTTGATTTTTGAACGAGGATGTCACATTTGCAGTTGAGGGCACTTTAACAACTTGCAACCTTTTTTTTCTCTTCATGAACAGAAAAAGCCTAAGTTCATGGGGAAAGAGCATTCAGCGGCTGAAGGCAGCAAATTTGGAATCGGCACTGAATCCTTGTTTTTTGAAAAGGTAAGTCTGTGCAATATTGCTTTGTCAGTCTTCTCTGTATGTAGTGTGGATGAGGGAAAACGTAGCCTTTCGAAAAAACGCTGGCGTACGATTGTCATGTGAGCGCCACAATTTGAAGATGGCGGAACCCGCTGCGATGCTGTTTTATGTATTAGCTATTTTAATTTCATGTTTGACTGCTTTGGATAATATCCAAGCAGCAGTGTGGCGTGCAAGAAAGCGTCTTTTACGACTGCAGCAACAAAACAAAAATGGCGGAAATGACGTATAGGTAATGGGTCAGACACCCAGTGTGCGTGCCCAGCATGCCGTTTTCTATCGTTTTTTTATCGTTTTTTGCGTTTCGTTGTGGACGGGAAACTTTTGGGAAACCGCTAGTGTGGCCAAAAACACAAAAACTGTGTTTTTAAAATGTACCTGTGTACCTGTTAATGTGGCCTGAGATGCTCAATCACTTGCTGCATTTGTGTTGCGAACGTGTGCTTTGAAATGTGTAAAATAATGTGTTATTGGTTATTTACTACAGGTGAGGAAAGCACTGAGAAGCGCAGAGGCCTACGAAAATTTCCTGCGTTGCTTAGTGATCTTCAATCAAGAGGTGATCTCACGAGCAGAACTAGTGCAACTGGTGCTACCTTTCCTAGGGTAAGTCAGAAGAGTCGCTAATACATCAGAGGAAGGCTGTGCTTTGTGATGTGACTTCTACGTGTGTACTGCATTACAATGTTTATCAGGACGGCACCTTGTATAAAGTACATTTACATTTATTTATTTGGCAGATGTTTTTTTTTTTTTTATCCATCCAAATGGAATTAGAATTGAGAGAGGATACAATGCAAGTGTACAGCTGAGCAGTTGAGGGTGTTGGACCCGAACCGTCTGATAATCCGGTTGTAAAGGACTATTATTATAATACTATCATATTCCAATACAACGAATGTCTGCTGTTATTACACCGGTTTTACGAGGGGAAGTGTGCGGGTACGGGTAGGGTTAGGGACGTTTCCAGTTTGCAAGAATCTGGATTTCTTGATGAGGGTAAAAGTGTAGGTGCTTTCTGTGCTGTTTATTGTTGTCGAATGACTTTTGTGGAAACTCAACATCTAGAAATGTATTATTCATTTTCAAAAAAAAAAAAAGGCCTCTTCAGAACAAGTTGGTGATTTTAACAGCCTTGCTAATGGGGCCCATCCGTGGTTCTCCAACAGTCTTAAGATTTGAGCTCACAAGCGCAGAGGTTTAACAATGAGATACCACTGCTCTAGGGGGGAAAAAGCACATGGTCAGAAACACCAGATCTTATTTAGCTCTCCAACATGATTATAATATAAGCAAGGATAAGTTTGTGAAAAAAAGAACATGTTTATTTATTGACCATCACAGTAACGTATAATTATCAAGTAATGACGTGTGTTGTACCCGATCAACAGTTCGTGTACCAATTTCCGATGTCTAATTACTCACGAACTCTCTCTCAGGAAATTCCCAGAGCTGTTTACCTGGTTCAAGAACTTCCTGGGCTACAAAGAGTGTGCCCAAATAGAGAGCTTTCCCAAAGAGCGGGCCACCGAGGGCATTGCCATGGAGATTGACTATTCATCCTGTAAGAGACTGGGTTTTAGTTACAGAGCTCTTCCCAAGAGCTTCCAGCAGCCCAAATGCACAGGGAGAACTCCACTCTGTAAGGAAGTAAGTGACGGTGAATTATGGGTTCTTCCACTCGGATACCTGTTAAAGTTTACTTACTTATTCCTTTCATCTTTAATGGCCTGCTTTCTGCAATAGTCCTGTTGACCTGTTATTAATTTATTAACAAATAACGGCAGTTGTACAGTTTTTAGGGACATCATCACTCGTACTACGATTATAGCAAAGCTTAAATTAACTTGATTTTCAATGCTTCAAAATTCTCAGGTGCTAAACGACACGTGGGTGTCTTTCCCATCCTGGTCTGAGGACTCCACTTTCGTCAGCTCCAAAAAGACTCAGTATGAAGAGCACATATACAGATGTGAGGACGAGCGCTTTGAGGTAAGAGAGCCCTCAAAACTTGTAGCATCATTCTACTTTTACTATGTTTATAGCATTACACTACTTATTATATGTGCATTTCTGGGCAGCTCGATGTGGTGTTGGAGACGAACCTGGCCACCATCCGCATTTTGGAGACTGTTCAGAAAAAACTTTCGCGAATGTCAGCAGAAGAACAGGCCAAATTCCGGTTGGACAACACCATGGGGGGCTCCTCCGAGGTCATTCACCGCAAAGCCATCCAGAGGATATACGGGGACAAAGCTGCAGACATCATCGATGGTCTCAAGAAGAACCCCGCAGTCTCTGTACCGATTGTTCTGAAAAGGTAAGCTCGATTTATACACCTTAAAAAAAATAACCACAGAGGACGAATACGTTTCACTTTGCATTTGATGACTAAAAGTTAATGTTTAAAAAATAATAATAATAATGTAGTGAACTTTAAAGCTATATGATGGGCACCGATGCTGTTACTGTGTTTCCAGACTGAAAATGAAAGAGGAAGAGTGGCGCGAGGCTCAAAGAGGTTTTAACAAGATCTGGAGGGAGCAGAACGAGAAGTATTACCTCAAGTCATTAGACCACCAGGGCATTAACTTCAAACAGAACGACACGAAAGTGTTCCGCTCCAAGACACTGCTCAACGAGATCGAGACTCAGTATGATGAGGTAAGACACATCCAGTCACTTTTTAATAACCCTCTTCTTTTTTTTCCGAAGCGAGTATATGTGGAGGGCTGCAGAGAGCAGGATTTCGCATGCATCCTAGAAAATCTGGAAACGTACAGGCTATTTTTTCAGTCATGGGAAATAAGAGAAGGGATTTATAATGTACTGGAAATATTATTGAGGAATTGCAAAGGGTAAAGTCGAGCTGCTAAAGAGATATTAAATATGTCTGCATATTATCTCCTCAGCTGATTGTTGAGGTTTTTACAATGAAGGGCAATTTCTCATGACCAACTGACAAACATTTTAAAGAAAGGTTGTTTTCATTAGGTTTAGAGATTCTCAGGCTAAGAAACTGCTCATCACCTGCATCAGCTCGACTCTAATAGGTTGTGCTGCCTCACCCCCAGCACTCTTCCTCTCTGCCTCACCCCCAGCACTCTCAGCTCTCTCTTCCTCTCTGCCTCACCCCCAGCACTCTCAGCCTCTCTCACCCCCAGCACTCTCAGCCTCTCACATCCCAAGCACTCTCAGCCTCTCGCACCCCCAGCACTCTCAGCCTCTCGCACCCCCAGCACTCTTCCTCTCTGCCTCACCCCCAGCACTCTCAGCTCTCTATTCCTCTCTG
>JAOUQW010000034.1:7311906-7334642 GCA_028565825.1 Olivaichthys viedmensis | reverse complement strand
TCTGTGTGTGTGTGTGTCTGTGTGTGTGTGTGTCTGTGTGTGTGTGTGTCTGTGTGTGTGTGTGTCTGTGTGTGTGTGTGTCTGTGTGTGTGTCTGTCTGTGTGTGTGTCTGTCTGTGTGCCTCACTCTTTCAGAGAGACACTCCCAGACCCCTCAACTGTTGGGATTCAGAGACACCAGCCCTGTCCACATGCAGCAATGCCGACATCTTTCGCAGGATGAACACCATGCTGGGTAACTCTCTGGACCTTACTGGGGTGTGCACCACTCCCAGTGGCAAGACCAAACGGGAATCCTTGATGGGTAATTCTATTGGTCTTTAGATCAGGAGGTGTAAGGGTGATCCTAGAAGGCAGGATTTCAGCACAGTTTAGTAATTTTTCCTGTGACTGACAACTTGACAGGTTGAGTAGGTGTCTTGGTCAGTATTTTAAAGTGTACTAGTTTCTGGACTGCCATGGGCTAAAGTCCTAAGAAAACTGGTGGAAAGTGTCTGCTGTAGTTTGAGAGGTATTGTCACACAACTTGAGTAGTAAAGCTCCTTTAGTGTAGCGTAAATAAAGGGGTAAAAATGCTGCTTTGCCAATGATCCTGCATTGAGCTGCTTGAGCTCTGGGTTCCCACATGTCCTGGAAGACCTAGGAATTTGTATGCTAGTTTTCTGGTTCTGGGAAAACATCTGGAAGGGGCGGGAGAAGTAAATAAGATGTCTTGGAAATATTAGTGAGGTCTTGCAAAAGTGAAGTTGGATTATTAAGCCACTTTGGTTGCATATGATCACAGCTGAGGAGAAAATTTGTATATTTTTGCTTATCTCTAATTGCTGTTTGCTAGGTGCATCTTCTATTCTAGTAAAACATGTTGGTCATCAAATGATTTAATTATTCTATCAAACAATCATGTCCCTGTGTTTCTCTGTAAGGGGTACTTATGAGGTGTGTAACTTTTAAGGATGTTGGCAGATGAGCCATTCTAAGATGACCTTGAGTGAGTAACAGCAGTCGTGTGTGTGTATAAAAGTCAGGAAATCCTTTACCAGGACATTTTCCATAAGGAGTGGGTACCCTGATTAATACCCTCACTCTGTGCGGCAAAAGTAGTTGCATAGGGTTTTTTTTTTTTTTTTTTTCACTTGGGCTTCAGGTATGCAAATTGCATCATCTAGTGCTGCATTGGTCATGCAACGTCAAGCACCGGAAACGTGCGCTGAGGCTGCTGAATCAGGCCTGGAGCTGCTGGATGGCATCCAGCTCAGAGGGAGCAGTGCAGAGCTCCCATCCTTCAGCCTCTGGCTGCCATCGTTTTGTGATTCGCCAGGCATTTCTCCCTTCTCTCTTCCCCCCCAGCCTGCAGCTCCTGCCTCATTTCCCTCCCTCAATCCAAGGACAGCAGCCCTGGGGAAGGCCGCACAGCTTGTTAGCCTGCAGGAGAATTTAGCAGGAATTCGGTGGCGTCTCGGGAGCTGTGGGCTGATATCATTAGCAGCAAAGTGTGAGGGCATCAGCACCTCAGTCACATGTCGCTGCATGGCATCTGCAGCGGCCTCGTGCAGCCCGGCTTGCCAGCTTGCAGATTCATTCTGTGACAGAGCTTAGAGAGAATCGCTGTTTATCAGTAGAGGCTGCTTTGAGCTGCGTGTCTCTTTTTTTAAATTCCTGCCGGCTGATGCAGAGCATACACATACTTTGTCTTTTCATTCTCGGCCGTGTTAACAGAGCGTGCGGACTCAGATCTGTGCGCCGTCCGGAGCAGAATGCTTTTTCCCAGCAATGGGCAGGAGTCATCACGCGCTCTGCCCGATGTCACTGAGCTGGGCCTGGGCCTGCAGTCCCTCAGCTTATCTGGCTGGGAGAGGCCATGGAGCAGCCAGGACTTGGAATCATCAGCCCCAAACAGCAACCCCTCAAGTGAGTGACATGTCTTGTAACTTCTGTTTCTTAAATATTCAGTTATTTTTGGGCATGTTTACACTGTTTTGTTCCTCATATGTGGAAAAAAAACCCCACTGCTGTGGAGATTCTGTTCCATCTTTTTATTTATTTATTTTCTATTTAATTTGTAGACTGCCTGCGGTTTCTAACTTGTCACTCTTGTAAACAAGGGCTTGCCTATAGTGTTGATTTTTAATTAAAATTAGTTATTTCAGTCCTATATAAAATGTGTTTTTAATTTGAGAATTTTCACTTGTTTGACTTGTAGGTTGACATCTTTGGACATTTTTATAGTTCGTCTGACCTGAGCTGCTGATATATTTTTGCAGTAGCTATTAGTGAGGCTAAATTTAAAAGGCAGTTCATAACGGGCTTATAAAGTGAGTCAGAGCTTGGTGTGGAGGCTGTGTCAGATTCCCTGCCTGCCTCATGCCCTGCCTATTAGTTGGGGGGCTCTTTCTGTTTCTCTGTATGCTCTTTAAATAAGTCTTTACCACCAAGATCCGTGTCTTGAAGGGTTCTAGTTTTTTCACGTCAGTGGTACCTGACATTCACCTCAGTATTTACATTAATGATTAATGCTCTTGTTCTCCAGTGCTTGGAATGTTGGGAAGTCCCCTGGGCCAGCTCCTGAACAAGCCTCAGGGCTTCAGCACGAATGAGTCCAATACAGGGGCTTCAAATTTCCTGGAGAAGTTTCCGGCCTTGGCACGCATGAACTCTCGTTCCCTGCTGGGCTCCCACTCCAGCAGCCCTGTGGACTCGGAGACCAGTGGCTTCAGCTCTGGCTCTGATCATCTTTCTGACCTGCTGGTGAGTTGGTAGTATGGCCTCTATGCTTGGAAAATATAGATCATGTTTACTGATGCTATATTTGAGATTGAAATCTCATTCTAATGCCCTTTGTTAAATCCTTGCTTTTTTTCTGTGCAGTCCTCTTTGAGGATCTCCCCCTTCATGTCCAGCATGCAGAAAGACCCACTAAAGCTGAGTATTGGCCCCCGTATGGACCATGACAGTTCTCCCCTGACCCCTCCACCCAGCGTTCCCCCAGGCAGCAGTGTGTCCCGCCGCTGGCCAGGAGCCTCAGTATGGCCTAACTGGGACCTGCTTGAGACCCCAGACGGCCCGTTCAGCATAGAGAGGGAGGCTCGCCTCCACAGGCAGGCTGCAGGTATGCCAGTGGCTTTAGATCAGTTTGCCCAGAAACGACAGCTGATTAACCCTTTTCTCTGAAGTCTTGGTGATGCAATATTACTCTTAACCTCTTAACAGGTTATAAAAAGACTGGGTGTCTCTCACTTTCTGACTAACTACTGTAGAGTTTATATGTTACCTAAAAATGGAGAATGCTCCCTCATTAGGATCACACATTGCCCAACTTGTTACTGAATTGAAACATGCACAATTGTACGTTTGTTAGTAGGATACTGCAAACAAACATGGAGATATCACCTAATTGGCTCAAGGCTTTGGCAGTTGCTAAACCAGCCCCCCTGTCATTTTCATCCAATCGAGGAGCTCCATTGCAGCCAAAAATGCTTCTGCTTTTTTTTTGTATTTCCTGTATTTACTTTTTTCTAGTCAATTTTCTTTGGCTATTGAGGTCTGTTAATTTTCTTCAGCATACACTACCATAGTAAAACTAGAATTTAATTGAGGCAAGAAGTTAGTCTGTGCCCCCCTCACTTTTTGATTGTGCTGAGGATTGGCTTCGACTGCCCTGAGCATCTGCAGACTAGGTCCAACTAGCAGAGACTTGTGGCTATAATCAGGGTAAAAGTCATGTAATGTAACTTCAGTTTCCTCTTGGGACTTGTCTGCCTTGTGCTTCCTGATTTTATTTGTCTTTGAAATGTTGATTTGATGCTTGTTCTGACCTCCCCTTCATGTACCAGCAATTAATGAAGCCACCTTCACATGGAGCGGCCAGCTTCCTTCCAGAAACTACAAAAACCCTGTGTACTCCTGCAAGGTTTTCCTCGGAGGCGTTCCTTGGGACATTACTGAGGGTGAGGTGCTTTACTTGGAATTTGCAATTTAAATTTGTGCAAGAAACTGTTTGTGAAACTTGATGGTTGACTTGAATTTGTCTTCTCTCTTTGCCTTCAGCTGGCCTGATTAACACATTTAACTGTTATGGCCCGTTGAGTGTGGAGTGGCCTGGTAAGGATGGCAAGCATCCTCGCTGCCCTCCTAAAGGTAATATGCCCAAAGGTAATGCAGTGGGTAGGTTATTCAGTTTATTTCAGCACTTTGGAGATGGTTGGCACCAGCAGTTGAATGAGAGGCACTTGGGGTTTTGGATAACTGGCATTAGGAGGTAGAAATTCACTTGGTCTGTGGGATTTAGGAAACACTGCATGCCATGGCTGCACTCGTGTCAAAAACCTGCATGTTTTGATTTCCTAAGAATGTGCATGGGTTTTTTTCCCTTCTCTTCCACCCAATGCCTTGATATCTTTTATATTAAGTTACCAGTCTCAAGAAGGATTTATTTTTTATTACCTTGGAATGAGTGGCTTTTTTTTCACTTCACAATGAGTCTCATGTCTGTGCGGTGATTGAGACTTGTCTCTCGTAGGTTATGTGTACCTGGTGTTTGAGTCGGAGAAGTCTGTGCGTGCTCTCCTGCAGGCCTGCACTCAGGACCTGCTCCATCCTGAGGGCTACAGCGAGTATTACTTCAAAATGTCCAGCAGGAGGATGCGCTGTAAGGATGTAAGCATGACTGCATTGGCTCACTTTATCTTTTTGGATATCGCACCATGATTTCTTCATACATTTTATGAAGATGCATTTTAAAGGCCTGCTCTTAAATGCATGTATACACTTTAATCCTGCCAAATTGGAGTACTAAATTGGATAATTCATCATGATTCCCTGCTGCAAATTTCTTGCCATATGGTGTCCATAATGCACAGACCTGACTGACATTCGCTTTTAGCTTTTTTTCTTTTTGCACTTTTCCTTTCTTACATGCTGTCTGTTCCATCACTTTGTTCCATCTTATCAGATGAAGCATGTTGCCACATTGGGATTAGCAAAGCCTCCTTGAGTATAAAAATATAAATGAACCATAGCAGTCACAATTTTTACATTTCACCCTTTGCGTCCCCTAGGTGCAGGTGATCCCGTGGGTGATCTCTGACAGTAACTACGTGCGCTGCCCTTCTCAGAGGCTAGACCCCAGTAACACAGTGTTTGTCGGCGCTCTGCATGGCATGCTCAATGCTGAGGCCCTGGCCAGCATCATGAATGACCTGTTTGGCGGCGTCATGTATGCGGGGATCGACACAGACAAGCACAAATACCCGATTGGTGAGATTATTAAAACACCCAGGTTCAGTGGTTGTTCCTATCTGTTTTCACTTTGGTGCCGTGCCAGACGCTAAACCTGAGCAGCCCGAGTCATGTTCCAGATACTTTATTTTTCATGTTTGGTAAATGTTCAAAGTAGTCTTGGGCTTCTTTTATTTATTTTATTTTCTCACTTCTCCCCAGGGTCTGGTCGTGTAACCTTTAACAACCAGCGCAGTTACCTGAAGGCTGTTAGTGCTGCATTTGTTGAAATCAAGACCCCCAAATTTACAAAAAAGGTATTCTTTTTTTTTTTCAACCTGATCCAAAGTATTATTTGATTTAATGTGCCAATTATTGACTGTTTAATTTCCCTAGAAATTAACTATGAGGGGTGAAGTTAAGAAATGAACTGAAAAATGGATTTGGTAAATATAATTTGTGCTGATAAATGCCAGTTTATTTAAAAAAACAAAAGTGATTAATCGAATCAAATGGCTGTTAAACGGTGGAGATTTGATAAATGAACCCAGCTCATATTTTATCACCATGATCTTTCCTTCGTATTAATCATTCACACCACAACTACTGTTGATGTGCAGGGTCACACGGAAGGAATTAACAAATATTTTTGATTAAGGGTAGTGATGAAAGAAGGATGATTTCTTCATTTATTGAGTAATCTGTTAACTCTGTGTTATATCATTTGAAGACCCCCTGCGCTCAGATGTGCTTTAAAATTGTGTGTAATAAAAAATAACGGTTCATGGATTGTTGATTATATAGATTGGTGTTTGATTTCCATCAAACACTTGCACAGCACTTCGGTAAAAAAGTTTGATGTGCTACGTATATTAGTTTGTTAAGATAGCTTAACTATCACGGGCCAATATAATAGTGGGCAAGGGGTGGAGATTTTACAGCACAGGATGTGTGATTTATTTATTTTTTAATTATATATATTATGACTTCAGCAGGTACTTTAAGCAAAATTCTCCCTTCATCCTTTGACCTGGGTATATGCAGCGCTGCTGTTGCTCCTCGGCCAATCACGTTTGTTCAGCACATGGCTCAATTAACATTAATGCCCTAGAACCTCCAACTTAAAATAGCTGCTAGTCGGCAGTAACAAAAGTGAGGCGGCACTAACAAATTACCACAGCAAACAATAAACGAGGCGCAAGTAACACATACTGATTATGAACAAGGCAGACCAAAATGCTTGCTCAAATGAAATGTTACAAAAATGACTCAATAAAATGATAGATGATCAAACATTTCTAATGATGGGTTTTTAATTCACATCCATTTTTCATTCTGTCTTTCTTTTATCAAAGAATATTTGTTACTTCCACCCTTCTGCATGACAACTACCATTAGCATGCAGGGTGTTGTGGTGTGAATGCTGAAAGACAATGTGGGGATAAACAATGAACATGGCTTATTTTATCAAATCTGAGCTGTTTTTAAACAAATCATCTTTGAATTTATCAAATCAAATGGCTATATGTCACCACATTTTTTTTATTCACTTAAATACATGTTGATCATCTAAATTTTTGCTTAACATGCATTTTTATCAAATCCATTATCGATTACTCACCCCTCATATTTAACAGCTGCATTGATATTGAGAAGGCATCTGTCAAGGCTGTAAAAATGAATATTTAGCCTTAATGTGTAGTCTTGGGATTAAGATTCCAAGTGTCTGGTCTAATTTTGACTGGAGGCTTGGTTTCACCATTTTAGGTTCAGATTGATCCATATTTGGAGGATTCCATGTGTCAGGTGTGCAGCCGCCAACCTGGACCCTTCTTCTGCAGAGACCAGGTAAGATGCCAAAATTGAAGCCCGTCTTGGAGATGGATAAAATGCAATGAACGCTATATTACACATGTACATAAATTCTATCTGCTTGGAGAGAGAAATTGAGACTTCAATGTACCAGGCGTTACTTTGCACAACATTCTGTACTGCTTCTAAAATGGCACTTTACAGTGGACCTTTTAGTGTTCAGCACTGTATTTATTGAGAAGGAGAATGCATCAGTTATCTTAATCCCTCTGAAAAATGTTTAAGTGCACCCTTTTATGAGGTCAAACAGCCATATTTAATGTTAACTTTGTGACTTAACAAGTAGATTTTGTCCAATCGCCAGTGCTACAATGTTAACTTGCGCTTGCAGGGTTAAGGGATTGTTCAGTGTTTGTGCCAAGCTAATGGTAGTAATGCATCACATGGGGTGGGAGTAGTATGTCTATTGTAAACACTAACAAATTGACATGTTACAATGGGCTAATGAAACAATTGTCACTTTAAATGTATGTCGCTTTGCTGTAGAACATAAACCAGTCTTGTAGTTTGGAGCATATTCAATGTGAAGTCCAAACCCAAAACTTGACAATCGGACCAAACTCTGCCTCTGATTTATCTACTTATTGTACGCAGGCCTGCTTCAAGTACTACTGTCGCTCATGCTGGCACTGGCAGCATTCCATGGACATCCTGAGCAACCACCGCCCTCTAATGCGCAACCAGAAGAACAGGGACTCTAGTTAGAGGCCTTGCTCAGCACGGCAGCACCGTGCTCCTGCCTGGACCACCACCACGCCTCCTGGGCACAGCTCCAGCGCCAGGCCTGCAGCAGACATGCCCAAGAGTGTGGGTTTGCGCAAGCGCTGTAGAAAGTTCACTTTGGCACTTTTCTTTTTTATCTTTTCTTTTTTTTTTCTTTTTTTTTTTTGGCTTGTTCACTTTGGCACTTTGCACAGTGATATGATGGGTTTACAGGGGCCCCACACATTTTGAAAGTCCCCTGGATTTTTGGGGGTGAGAAGAATAAGGCCATGGTTCAGAAGTTTTGTTTTTTTCGGTTTTTTCTTATGGAATTGTTTTTTTTACTTTGCAGGTTTTTTTTGTGAACAGTCATGCAAGTTTCATCTTTAACTAACCGAAGCCATACAGTGCCTTTCAATTAGTTTCTTTCTAGCTGCTTTTCCCATTGCAGTTAGCTGGGCATTTTTACTTTAGAAACAGATACATGATGAAGCCCAACTTTCATCTTCCAGACATTTTACGCAGTTATTTTTACTAATTTTTTACATAAAACGGTTTTAAGTCATGACAAGGAAAAGGTTGAACAGAAATCTACGTATTGGCTTTTTAATTTTGCTCAGTTTTTTTCTCCTTCTCCACAACTTTTTCTGGAGTTTTTCCCTTGTCCAGCTTTGTTCTGTGCAACAAGGGATTTGGGTGTAATGTTATCACCAACCCAGATCATTTTTAGTGCATGCCACAAGGAGGCATTGCTTTTACTGGGTTGCATCAAGTCTTCAGATCAACTCAATCAGAAATGCGAATGGCCATAGATTGCACATAGTTTTATTGTTGCACTTTTTAATTTGCACTTTGGGAAAGGGTAGGTTTTTAATCACTTATTTTTGACTGTCAGCAGGTATTGCTATGGGCATGACCTCAAATTTCCAACAGCTGCTTGTTGAATGTAAAACTCTAAACTTCACTTGAATGTACCATAGGAGCCTTAGTAGACCAAATGCAGATGTCACTTTATTTCCAACCTCTGGACCATCAAAAGATCTGAAATTGCATTCACTGTCATTTTTCCATATTAATTCCTTGCTGAGCCTCTTGAGCCTGGCTGCTTTGTCTTTTATTCTACCTCATTGTGGTCTGCTGAGTGAGTACTTACAGCTGTGAAGTTCAGTTTTTTGATTGGGCACAATAAAGGTGTTTAAGCATTCATATCGCTCTAGTTTGGTTTCTATGTATCTTACGCTGACCATTAAGCCTGCAAAAATGATGGTAATTCAGTGCCTTCAAAAGTATTGAATGAAAATTACCTTTTTATTTTGGATGTTTATTGCTATTTTATTCATTAAAAAAAAGCCTAGCAAGTGAAGTGTTTGGAAGCTGTTTGGTTGAACGCTTCCTGTTATCCACTAGGTGGCAGTGCCTCCTCATCCTACCATAATGGGCTCCTGACTAATATGTATTTAGGGACAATTATGAGGACTTGAACGTATCAGCAGACCTGTGTTCTCAAAGGGGCACCCAGGGTTATATTGCTAGTGTTGGAAATCTAGACCACACAGCTTCTAATGGTGTAAATGCTCATATGCTATTTTTAGCTTGTTTGAGAATTTATCCCAGAAACCAAAAAATGGTGGTTTTATGCCGTTTTCTTAGGCGTTCACTACTAAAGTAGCTAGATGTGTTTGAAGGTTAAGCACAGTTTCAATTATTGCAGACTAGTAATTATTTCCTTGGCTTATAGCATATGGTTGCCATATCAAGCGGTGTGGGTGATGAGGCACGTTCTCTCCTCCTCCAACCTCATTTTCATGATGGTCACACAGGATTAACTTCTATGCAAGAAATGGTGGGCTTTTCTTTACATGCTTCATTGTCCTCCAGAGTCATTAGTTAAGAGAAAGTATGTGAACTCTTCAGAGTTGTCTCTGTATTTCTTTCTGTAAAGAAGTGAGCCAAAATGGCTAACTACTGCACAGGACTGATTTAGGAGAATGTTTTCTTGCTGATAATGAAGGTTTAGTTGTTATATGTAAGGTTTTTTTTTTTTTTCTTCCAAGGTTTCCCCCTTCATTATTCATACCAATTGTACATATCTGTACAATTGTCATCTATTGGGTTCCAATGTGGACACTTGATGATCTGTCTACAGCTGTAGCCTTTAGACAAATGCTGTGCCCAGATTCTGAAAGTGATCTTTCGGTTGCTTCAAGTAGGCTTGCCGAACCTGGCAGCGATGAGTGCGTCACTGGCTTTTAACACTTCTTCCATGCATGTGGGGGGGGGGGAACCCCGCAGCATCTTCCCCCAACACGCGTCACTTCCATTCCTCTCGTCCAGAAGTGGCATTTTGCAGCAAGAGGAGTTAAACTGGACTGAAGTGTTGTACAGAGGTTTTTAATCCATGTGAGTCACTCAAGACTCATCACTGTGGAGGATGCTGTGCGTATGTCGAGCTTTATGTAAGCTCTATGCTTCCTATTTCATCCAACCTCGAAGTCTGGAATAACCAAATCCCCACATACCATCTGAACATCCTTCCCACGCTGCTGTGTCATACATGATGGATGGATGCATGGAGGGAGCCAAATACACTTTGCAACTTCAAGCTGGAGGCCTTAGTAACTCCTCCAAGATCGTATCTCCTTATTAAACTTCACCGTGGAAGTCTTTGGAGGGAAACTGTCTTCTTTCTGGTGTGTTGTGCACCTGCAAATATAAAATACCTGAGGCAGGAAGGAGGCCCTGTGTGTGAGAACTGAGTGGCCGGGGGCATGCAGTGTTACTCGCTGGTCTATTTCTGGCCAGAGAAGGAGGCAGTGAAGTCTTTCTGAAAAGTGAGCAGGCAGCAGGGTCTCTCCCACTATTACGTGAGCACCTTTTTTCTTTCGGTCATCCCTCACTGTCCATTACATAACCCAGGGTGGTTGTGTCTAAAGCACAGAGTTCTTGCTGTATTGTGTTCTGTTTTCTATAGCTGGATTTGGTCCGAGTCATAATGCCCAATGTGCCTCAAGGTAAAAACGCAGCCCAAATGCTCTTTTATGAAACAGTTCAGTTTAAGCAAATTTAAAAAGCCACTTAAGTTGCAGATGGAAATTGTATGAATTGTTAGGTACTTGACCAGATAAAGCTATGTTAACCCTCTCTGCTCTGCAGTAGTGGCAGTTCATGCTGTTCAATTGGGTGAATGAGTAATTGATATGGAAGCAAAGCTGAATTGTGGAAGTGCCCCTTTACTGTGACCTCTCCCTTCATTTGTAAACTTTAACCTCATAACCCACAGTTTCCTAGGAGTGCTAAAGTTCAGCTTTCTCTTTGGCTGAGGCTCTCATTTTCAAATAGAGGCCAGCTAAATGAGTGTGGGAAAGCGGATGGGCTCAAACAGGATATGCCACCCCAAGAAAGAAGGACGTAACAAGGCGCAACAGACTCGTTTGAGCTGTCAGGGTGAAAGAGTGGAGCGGTAGTGGAATTTTTTTTTTGCTAAAACCCATTCTTTTTCTCACTCTCAAAGTCTGATTTGATGACCACCTCAAGGTTATACTGGCCAGTCCTGATCCATGCACAGGACTGACAGACTCTGATTCGGGGGGCAAGTACGGCCGGTTTAACTGAGCATTAACTCATCCAAGGTCCCATCCTGTACCCTCAAGGGTCATTCCCAAGGGCTAGTACACTAGGCCTCTGTCCTGAGAGCATAGATGGGGAAATGGTGATTTATAGATAAATAGCTATACAAGCAAGCAACAGGGTTTTGTTTCTGGCCCAGAATTCAAGATGGCTACCTTTTTTTTTGGATAAATTATTTTAAATGAATTGCGAAATGTGAGGATATGTCGCATTTGTACGATGTCCTTGAACTGCATTAGACAAAATCCACCCACCTGTCCACTGACACTTAACTCTCTTCATTTCGTTTCTTCCTTACTACTTTTACAGGACTGGACTGTTGGTGCACCAAGTCAACAGCCAAAATTGCTCCGCTAATTGCTATTATTGAACCGAAACACCCACTTGTGCCTGATATGCAACATTTAGTCATTTTGAAGGAAGACTTGGAGGTCTTGATGTAGGGATTGGGTTAATGGAGGAGAGAAACATGAGAAAGATGTTGCCAAGCATGCTGATGATCGTCCCAACGTTCCAGCCAGTTGTCATGGAGACTGCACAGCTCCTAGGCCTGGTTGGTCTTTGGGATGTGTGTAGAGACGTAAATCGACTTTGTCCACGTCTCTGCGGTATAAGTGTGTCTGCATGTTGTTGTTTTACGACATAGTTGTAGCCTTTTCTTTAAATCCACAGACCATATGGTGATAGGAAATGGAAAAAAAAAATGAGATTGATTGATTTAAGGCTGATACAAAAGAGTGCACCAGCAAGAATCAAAGAGGGGGATAATGTTTAGTGGAAATCCTGGCTTCAGCACAGGGCAGCTTGGCTTCAATCGTCCTTCCTGTCTTAGCAGTTGCTTTATCGTCTGTGGTTTGTCACATTCCCTGAGATGGGGACAGCAAGAACGGGATAGTGTGTATTTGTGAGATACTCTATTGCCAGCTGGATGTAACCCCCACTGTGAGGAAATATGACCGCAGAGGGTTGCAGAAACCACAACCGACGAGGCCAACCAAATGCGGTAACACTGCGGCCACTGTAAGCTCACTGTCTCATCATGCCAAGATCACAGTAAGAGCGAAGGAGCCCATTAGGTTCAGAGAAACAGAAACATGATCACACCATAGACGGTACAGCCAAAACACCTAAGAGACCACAGTCAAAACAAGCATGGAAATTTACACTTTAGCTTAGTTTTGAAAAAGGAAACGAGTACAACTTCCATGGAAGTGTCCAGAAGGTTTGAAACCTGACTAGGGCGTTTTACTTCAAGCAGCCTCACTTCAACAATATAAAACAATCCTTAAGTATGATTAATGCTTGACTTAACTGTTTAGCAAGTCCTGTATCCATCAGGAATAGTGACAGGTCAACAAAGAATTCACTACCAAAACCAGAAGGAGTTGAGACACTCTTTTGCTAGACATAAGAAGCTTTAATGTGGCAGTGACTAAGTCTAGAAACTTGAGTACATTTGTTTCTCATCACTTACTAATGGTGGGATTAAAACAAGAAGGCCAAATATCACATTAAAATCACTGGCCACTGATAGCCCCATGGTTCTTCTTTGTCAAAGTGCCTTAGTATCTCTTCCCAGTATCTTCACTTACCTATCTGGGTATCCTTTCTCAGGAGTGTATATCCTATCTTCTCTTAGTGTTTTTTCTTAGTTGTGTATCTTCTCTCTCCCCCAAATATACCCCTTAGTGGTGTATCTCTCTCAGGTGGGACCTGGGATTCCAGTGTTGGAAAAGACTCAATATACCATTCTCCTCACTTGGGCCCACTAAAGGAGGAGCCTGACCTTATCCTACCAAAAATAGGGCACAATATAACAATTTTAGAGATGTTCCAATCTCGGCATTGTTTTTGATAAAATACTGCAGAATAATAACTGACGAAGAATTCTAACATTTTCCCAAGCCAAATTATTTTACATCGCCTCTGCCTAATTAAATGTAAGTTTAAGTTGTACGCAGATACTGTGATATACTGAATCGCAAGATTGAATTGAATGGATTATCATACTGAGAATTTTGCATACCTTATAGCTCTTATATGTATTATTGTTAGTTTTACCACAATTTATTTCTGTTGACCTGAGAAATGTAGTAAACATGGACCCAGATGTTTAAGCATCTTTTCGCTGAGTGGCTCAAGTTTGGCTTGATGAGCTCAAGTGGGCTTGAGTGAGCTCAAGTCTCCAGTTCATTTCACTACAATGAGTAGTGATGGTTCACTCCTGCAGTCACCAGCCTACAACCTTTCTCTTATCTCTCTTTCGATTGTCAGCAATTCAACTGTGAAATGTCACTGAGAATGTCTTGCTCTCTCTCTTGAGGAGCGATGGAGCAGACAGACAGTAAGGCTCTGGTTCAGAGTGAGAGGAAACACAGAAGAACTGCGGTCCCAAGTGACCACCTCAGCCTGCAAGAAAATAAGGAGTCATGTTAAGAGAAAATGTTAATATATAGCCAGATACTGCCTGAGTAAATGATCTGACCTGTCTCTAATTTGGGGGTCACCTCCATCACAGCAGGCACATTCTCCATTCTGTCCTTCCAGTAGCAGGATCATGACAGCTAAGGAAAATGGACCTCTAAATGTCTTAACCACTGGTTTACCTCATCAATGTGCATGCAATAAAAACGTCACTGTGACTTTGAAATAAACGTGAGAAGACAGAGAAGAATAGCTTTATTCTTAATGCCAATATAGCTACATAAACACACACACACACATTTCAGCAGATACCTTCCTGAGGTAGCTAAATAAAGCACATGCAGGCCAAGGTTATCCAAGGTTCTGGTGTGAAACAGGAGATTTTATCTTTTTAATTGGGACCATGACAGCCAGAAACAGAATGGCATCATTTAGCAAGTCCAGGTGGATATGGGACATTATTTTGGTGTTTAAAAGTTAGGGCATTTCTCCTCTAATTATTCAGTGTATGAAACATATACTGTAAAAATGACATTTTAAAGTACTAACTAAGGACAACTTCATATTATTTATATACTTTATTGAAAATTCATTGTATATTTGCCCATGAAGCTGTGGCATGAATACACTTACTGTACCTGCTACTGGCCCACCATCCAGTGGTTGCTGAAGTGCAAATTAAATGAGGATAGGAGATAGGAAAAAGGAGATGGGATGGATGGGATAGGATGGGATAGGATGGGAAGGGGTTATGTGGGATGGAAGATATGGGATGAGGGTATAGAGGACATGGAGGGGATGGAGGAGATGGGATAAAAGGGAAGGGGAGGAAAGAAGGTGGGATGGGATGGAGCAGATGGGGTGGAATTTAGGATATGAGATGGATGGAGGAGATGGGGTGGAATTTAGGATATGAGATGGATATCGGGTAGGATAGAAGGGGGATGGGAATGAATGAAAAAGCAGAGGAGAAGGGGAATTGGGATGGGATGAAGGATATGGATTGGGATAGAAGATATGGAGGGTATGGGATGAGGGGGTAAAGGATATGGATGGGATGGGATAGGAGAGGGGAAGGGGAGAGGGATAGGATAAGGTGAGAGAAGACAAAGGAGTACAGGCTGAGGAGGGAGAGAAAGAAAGAATAGTGTTCAAATTGAGATGCGTCTCATTTTGTGGTTGAGTGAATAAGGAACGGGTTGTTGGCCCTTGGGATTGTTGGTCCTCGGCTCATTACCACAGAGACCCTGCACTCACGGGGAGGACAGGAGAGGAGAAAGAGACTGAGGAAACAAGGTGAGAGGGTAAAGAGGTGGGGGGACAAGTGAAACATTTCTCCTCCTTTCTCTCAGTCCTTTTGTTCACCTATTGTGAGGCGTTCTTGAGTTGTGCGGACTGGTGGGAAGTCTTTTGATCTGCCCTCCATGTGAACTGTCTGAAAAAGGCCAAGCATAACCCTCCATCAGTCCCTCTTGCATGTACTTAATGTCTTTGTTGATACATTTTTGTCCTGCTCATTGTTTCTGTTTCTCTCCTGTCTATCTATCCTCTTGTTGTTTTTTCCACATTTCTCCCTTTCTCTCTCAGCCTGTTTTTTGTTGATACATTTTTGTCCTGCTCATTGTTTCTGTTTCTCTCCCCTGTCTATCTATCCTCTTATTGTTTTTTCCACATTTCTCCTTTTCTTTCTCTCAGCCTGTTTTATTTCCTCTGCTTTCTTTCAGACTGCTCATGGCTTTGATGTGAAGTGGTGTGCTCTCCTACACTGCTACTGCTTTGTATCCAGGCCACGATCCAGACCAGGAAAAGGTGTTGATGTTTCTACTAGTGTGACTAATATGCACTCTAACCAAGTACAATTTTTATATAACCACACTAAAAATTAAAAGCTCAACAGTGAAAAAAAAGAAGAAAAAAAAAAGAAAAAAAAAAGAAGCTCACAGTAAAAGGAATAAAAAGTAAAAGGGAGGTTTGATGTGAATCTACATACTTAGATAATTGATCATCCTGATCACTGTTAATATTTGCCCTTTGAACATGTTGAAATAAGAAGATAAACTTACTTATATCCTGCTTTTAGCGTAAATGCCCTCATTTTGGTAAGCTTTATCATCCGTTTACCTTCATTTCGTCTGTTTCTGTGTCAGCTTGCCTGCAGTTCTTTTTTTCAAGTCTCAAGAGGATAGTTAACCCATCACCTATAAATCTTTGAATGTCAATGTGTGTGCATGAGTGCAAGTGTGTGTGTGTGGTGGGGCCATTAGCAAATACACTAGGGGCATTGCATTAGGGGCAGTGGTAGCTCAGCAGTTAAGATTCTGTGCTAGCTACCAGAAGTGGGAGTTCAAATGCCAGCATTACCAGAGAGCCACTGTAGGGCTCTTGAGCAAGACCCCTAACCCTAAACTGATATATGCTTGCATTTGATTCTGCCTCACTACCTCAACATAGTGCATACAGTACATGGTACATACACGGTACACCCAAATGCTATATACATAGGCACATAGTGTACACACACGCACATACTTTTGGAAGTATGGTAATGAGAACTAACAGTGTCAGCTACTTGTCGCAGTATCATTCTCCATGCAGGAGTGGGAACATGGGGACATTAAAATTCTGTTACTGTGCCCAAGCTCATATTCAGAAGCCATGTACTGAGTCCATTACACCCTTCTATTACGGTTACATGGTAGTATCATGACCAGTGTGACATACATATGGGAAACTTTTAACCATATGGTTGTTAGTTGCTTAGGAGAAGCATTTCACCATTATGCCTTGTCAAATGAGCTATCAGATGAGCATCTTGGTTAATATTTTCCCCAGCAGCAGCACATATGTGTTCCATGCAAATGAGATATTTGAACATGTATTATGCATTGACTCTTGTGGGAACCCCAACTCATGATTTATTTAATAAAAAGAATTTTGATTAGTGTAAATACATACATGAATATATGAGACCTGTCAAAGTCGTGCATGTGTAGGAGGGGGCAAGGGGAAGAGAAAGAGTGAAAGAGAGAGATAGGCCTGTCTTAACCTTCTAATCTATCCCAGAGGGAGATGGTAAGAGGGGATTTGTCTATCACAGAGGGTCTAACATCTCCAGCCATGATGGCCCCCTCCACACACACCCTTCTTGGGCTCTCTGAAACCCTCCATGTCATCAAAGGAATGAAAGCTACAGCCACAGATAAAGGATTTGAGGGCTGAATAATTCCAAATGAGCAAACGTTCAAATGTAATAAATGCATTCTTTTTCTGCAGACCTCCACTTCTTTCTTCCTGCTGAAACCCCCCCTGCAATTCTTTATACCTATAGATTTGTTGGTGTAATATCATAATATAGTATAACATTCCTTGGTGTGTTAATTCAGTGGACACTGAGCCCAAAAGTATGTAAGGAATGGACAGGTCATAGAGACAGCGTGTCTGTGCTGTTCAAACATATCGCAAAATGCTCTTTGTTTGGCTCATAGGTCTGTTGACACTGAGACAACAGCTCACTTGTGAAATGGCTTTGTCATCTGAGTGCAGTTCAGAATGTACCACAGGAGTGTGACCCAACTTCAGCCTGAGACTTTTCAGCAGAGTGAGGAGAGTGAGACAGGGTTGAATCATGTCTTAACTTTCCAACATTTTCATTTAAACTCTACACTTGAAATTGACTTAAAATTACCCTTTAAAACATTCAAATCACTCATTCAAATTAGTATGGAGTTACTGCATGGAGATTAGCACCTACTAATACCTTTAAATGCTGATCGAGGATGTTCTCCTATTCCAGTTCTGTGCAAAAGCACAGTAACACACAGATCTGAGATAAGTAGCTCCATTCAATGTTCATTCCAGCTCAGCTTACATTCGTATATCACAATAATAGCCTTACAAGTGCTCGTTCAGTTATTAAGCGCAAACCTGATGTCCTTCATTCAGAAAGACTTCTAAGGTTGGCTACCTTTACCACATTTATTGGATTCATCGATATATAATCCTTCAATTATTATCTACACCATCATGGATTGGCCCTTAATTAGATTTATGTTGAGATTAAATAAATAAAACAAACATTATGGCCAGGTATTTTCAATAAGGCCTGTCTGCAAGTTGCAAACCACAGATTTTTAAGTCATAAATGTTCATAACCTTCACTGCTAACATTACCTAACTAGCTAACCTGACAGTATTTCTGAGAGGATTTTTAAGTATGCCTACAATCTGCACTGCTAACTAGCTGGATGGCTAACACAAGCTAACCTGTTTACAATGTTTACTGCTATTGCTAGCTAGATAACAAACATGACTGGATTTCTAAAAAATATTTGTAAGTGATATTCATGAATGTTTATCATTTTCACTGCTAATACTAGCTAGATAGCTAAATGAGCTAATTCACAGGATTTCCGAGGGGATTTTAAGTTATAGTTCATAAATGTTTATAATCTTCACTGCTAACATTAGCCATATAGCTAACATGAGCCAACCTGACAGCATTTCCATACTGCTAACACTAGCTAGATGGCTAACATTAGTTGACCTGACAGAATTTCTCAGAGGATTTTAAGTCATATTTATAAACGTTCATAATAGATGGTTAAGCTAGATGGATAATATATTTCAGAATACCTTTTCGAGTGCAATAAAACCACACCTACTCAGAAATGTTTAAAGTGCGTGTCTCTGAGTCTATACATGGGCTCCATGACGCGCTCATTGGTACGCAGTCTGCAGACAGACCGTACCTACGGTATTTAATGCATGAAGTTAACGTGTGTCAAATATCAGCATTATTCTGCTTCTGTTTATAGTAAGCATTGGGTGGATATACCTACTACCCACAGGGAATCATATATTCGTGTCTCTTTCTGTCTTGGAACATTTGGTATTGTTACACATCATTTCTGTGTGTGTGTTGTGTATGTTCACATGCTTTGAGTGTGTGTTTCTGTGATGCCTTAGTAACTGGGGCAGAACTGATTGCTGCTTTAGGCGTTTAGAGACCTACATTCAGTGACAGAAGAGGACAGAGAGAGAGAGAGAGAGCAGAAGGAGGGGTGGCCTTCATAGAGTCTAGGCTTAGAGTCCAGAATTGTGGGCCTTTTCCGTTTTAATATCTCCCTCTTCTACTTAGTAGCTCATGGACAAAGAGGACAGGGAAGGGTACTGACACAATTGCTGCCTTTTGCAATAGATGAGAGAAGGAACGATTAAAAGAGACTGAGTGCGAAAAAGAGGGGGAGAAAACACCATGATGCTCAGATAGGTCACTCACTGGGGAAAGGGACAGACCCATCTGCTGGCCTTCAATCACAGAGAATTATGCATGCAGATTGGCAGAACTAGTCCATCCTCTTTTCTACTCTCTCATCCCATAAATGCAGACTCAATCATGCACGGATGAGAGGACCAAAAGAGGAATAGGGGATAAACCAGAAGACTGAGAGAGTGGTGTTTGTAGAGAAAGAATGTTAAAGTGAGGAAAGAAAAAGAGTGTTGCTGATTCATCCGGGGACAGTGATGCAGGCTGAAGGTGACATTTTGTCCTAGTGACAGGTGTTTGTGTGTGTGCACGTGTGACAGGAGACCACCTGTGTAGAACAAAGCTGTGCATTTGTCATTCCTTAAATGTAGCCAGTCCTTTCTGTATAAACCTCCATGACTATAAGTTACCTTTTCCAAATTAATGCATTTATTCCTGCTGAACACAAGAGTGAGAAAGGCATTTAATCAACAGAACAGAAGCATTGGATGTATGCTTGGTTGACAAATTTACAATGCATACAGAGCACATTTACTTCCCAACTATGAAAATATGTCAAATGCAAATTTCAAAGTTATAGTTTATTGTTATCTTAATAATCTTTTACTGGCTGCTATATTTTCTCAAAGATAATGGGTTTGTTCATAATTGTATATTGCAACTCCTCAGAATACAACAAGTTGATAAGGTCCCTGATCCACGTTCAAAAGTTGGCACAGACTCCAGCTTCCACGTTTATTGTGTATCCGGCTTTTTTTTTTTTTGTTATTTAACTTATTTATTAATTTTTACTTTTTTACTGAATATTGTAAATGTACATATTTTCTATGGCCTGAGAAATTAACCCCGCCCCTCTTTACTTTAAAAGGCAACCCACATACATGCCTCATACATCGTTTTAACAGATGGGGTGGGGTCAGTTAAGGAGAAGGAGAACGCTTGTCAATGTTTTAATTGCACTTGCAATTCAGCTTGCTGGTAGCAGAGGGCTCTAAAAATGACAAACTACTGCTTTAATGGTTGCATAACCACACAACTGTAATCTGTTCCTTATTTGGCCAAGGCATATTGCTAATTAGTTGTATTGTCAATACATTGTAGATTACCGTACATTTACTTACTGTTGAGGCAGTGGTGGCACTGCCAAGCTGCTGTTGGGCCCTTGAGCAAGGCCCTTAACCGTCCCTGCTCCAGGGGCGCTGTATCATGGCTGACCCTGCGCTCTGACCCCAGCTTACCAACAAGCGAAGAATGAATTTCACTGTACTGTATATGTGACAATAAAAAGGCATTCTATTCTATATTCATTTAGTGAAGTCTATGGCGCTAACAAAGTGAGGTAAGCTAATAAAGGCTATAGTGCTAATCACGTGAGCTAAGCTAATGACAGCCGTGGCGCTAACTGAACAAACTAAACTAACGAAGGCTATGTGCTAATGAAGGCTACTGAGCGAGCTTAGATAACGAAGGCTATAAACATCATTGGGATATTGCTTTGTCCTGAATTTTGTAATTAAAGACACAGAAGCACAGCAGGAGTGAAGTGAAATCATGCGCTTCAATAATTATCACAAAACACAGATGTTATAAAGAGCAGAGGTCACCGAATTGTAGCCGTATTTTTCAGAAGTGTTATAAAACCTGTGGTGGAGCGACTTACACATCGAAGTCTATTGGTTTTTTATCTAAGCAGACAGAGTTGATTGGGCCGTCTTGTACTCTGGAGTGACTTGTAGTCTAGAAAGTCGGTATCTATTTCAGATTACGACACGGAAAAAATGGCACATTTTGCACTCACAATAAGGTTAACTTGTTTATGTTTGCTCAGTAAGACCTGGTGAGCAAAATAACTACGCTGATGGTATTTTTCAGCCATTTTCCCATTTAAGTGACGTGTCTTCATTCTCATTATATCAGCTTTGAAACAAGCACTATATTGTATATAGTACCATACTCTGCTGCTAGTACTGATTACGCTTAGTGAGGTGATTTGCTGTGAGTGTTATGAGGCTACAGGGAGTGCATCTCGATGCTGAAGCCGTGTGTTTGCATTTTGGCCTCCTTCGCCTCCTCCTGGATACAGGAGGGACACTAGCGGTCTTTGCTTCTCGTCCTTGTTCAATTAAGGCTCGCCACAAAAGAAACATTAAGCCACAGCGATGGCCGGGCCCCATTTATAGCACTTCAAGTTAATATTTCAGGATCCCGCAGAGCCCCGGCGCAAGGCAAGCAGCCATGTTGAATGTTTAGTTAATGGAAAACGCAGACGGCTGGGAGCGCTGCACATTCAGCAGCGCATAGTAACACAGCAGGAAGGGGGAAAAAGTAGGCAGGGTTTTAAAAAGCAGTCATCTCGGAAAAAGGTGCATAAATCCTGCGCCGGCCTTCCATTCCTCACGCGTTCCTTAGAAAACACTACTTTCCGGAGCCCTTTCTCAGAAATGAAATGAATCGCCTCCATTAAATGAGCAGACGTGTGCTAAGCCCGTGGCCCAGGTTTTTATTAAATATTGATTTGATTTGTAAAAGGCCAGATGCGCAGAGGTTGAACAAATGTTCCGGACTTCCATTTTATTTCTTTTTTTCTTTTTTTGAATGATCAGCTCTACAAAGTAAAAACCAACAATAGTTTTGGCCTTTTGTACAGCCATGTCTGGCCTAGTAAACCTGAATCCAGTAATATACAGAGTAATATACATTTCGGATATCAGTGGCGCAGTACAGATGTGCTAGTAGCCTGTTACACCATGAATAGACGTGTGCCAATGTTATTTTTTCCTGTCACGATAATTAGCATAGCATTGAATCAGCGTTTATCTTGTACAGCTTCGCATTGGGCAGCATTTTAACAATCAGAGTGTCACGTGCGCGACTGTGCGCGTGACCTCGCATGGCGGTCGCCATGGCGACGGCCGCTACGTGCGCGGCCACACGCTTTTGTTTGTGCTTGATTGCCCCTGTCCCGTAATATGATTCACCCCACCTGCCTCTCGTTTGTCTGTGTAATTACTATCTGTTTAAATAGCCATCGTGTCCCCATCCAGTTTGTCTCGGATTGTTCCATGTTACGTGTAGTCTGTATGGCTGTCGTTGAAATAAATGTTTAATGTTGATTGGCTTGCGCCTGTGTCCTGCCTCCGCCGCTACACACCGTGACACAGAGGCTACATGTTTCTCCATGTTTTCCAAACCTTAATACCTTCTCCGAGAAGTATGCATGTGATTCAGCGTTCAAATTTGTTCAGACTTTATCGCTGGCCAAAATGCTGCCTACCTAGGCAGCCTCCTCCTGAATGGAACGCAGGGATAGTGACGGTACTTTAAAGTGTCTACAACAACAATATTGTGTGTGTTTCTTTTGGCTCTGGTGCATCGCACTACAGCCAATCAGAGGGTCTTATTTAGAAGTGTGAAAAGTGTTTTTATCGGCTCTGGTCGGGGGAAAACAGTAAATCAAAGTGTTTTCTAACTGACAGCAGAAACTCGTCAGGTTGGTTCTGTGGTGAATCTTGTGTGTCAGTTGCAGACCGACTATGTCAAAGACATAATGTTTGACAGCCCTGGAGCAGGGAGGGTTAAGGGCCTTGCTCAAGGGCCCAACAGTGGCAGCTTGGCAGAGCTGAGGCTTGAAC
>JAOUQW010000034.1:7286378-7308478 GCA_028565825.1 Olivaichthys viedmensis | reverse complement strand
CACAGTTTGTTATCATTCCACCCTTTTGGCCCCACCTCCTAGGCGAAATTGTACCGGAAAGCTGGAAGTTTGCAGATTATAATATAGTTCCACTTTGAATTTAGATTTGTAAATACAGACTATTCCTGCTATTTTACGAAATAATTGTAAAATGAGATTACACAGCATAACAATGCAGTTTGAAGCAAGCATATGAAGATTTGGGCATGTATTTACAAAAACAATATTGGGTGAGATAGACTTCCATTACTTTTAGCAACATTAGCCTCATAGCGCCAGTGCAAAACTGAAAAAGCAAACACCAAATGTGTCTTGGCTGATTACATTTGAGGTAAGTGGTAAATTGTGTTAAAAAAAAAAAAAAAATATATATATATATATATATATATATTTAATTGCAATGTATCATTAATGAGGCACTGGTTTATTAATAATAATAAAAAACCTTAATGAAATTAACCAGGTAAAATAGACACAACAATAAAACAATCAGTTACAATCTGACCTATGCATAGCCATTTTAAATGAAAGAGTCCATGTTTCCTTCAAGTTTAATAAAAGGCTACAATCAGCTTTCACTTTTATAAATTCTTGGAGGTGGGTCATGGTGCTTTGCAGTTTATTTGAAACACACACACTCTGTTTCTTAATTTAATTTTTTTTACCTATCAAATCTACCATGCAAAAAGTCCCTTCTGCTGGAATATGAGCTCCATGGTTAGTGTTGGAAGGCAGATGCATTATGGAACAAGCTACATTTTTAAAGATTACTGGGCAGTGTCATATAGTGTTCTGTAATTCTTTGTTGGCTGGGCAGGAAATTAAGAAAAAGGAGAATGTCTTACTCAGATTCCCTTTAAATGTTGCAAGGCAAAGACAGTTCACACATAGCTCTGTTTATAGTGGTTAAAGGCTAGGTGCCACAGTGTATTACGGCAACACTGAGCAGCACAATACCAGCACACAGGCAGTATTAAGGCAACACTGATCAGCACTATATTCATTACGTCCAAGGTGAAAAATATAACCAAACTTGTAGCACTGTTGCAGCATGTAGCATTCATGATGCTTTTTCACTTTAGTCTAAAGCAGCATGGTTGCAGGAGTCATCGTTAGCTTTTTCTTGGCTGATTTTCAGCCCTGCTCTTCTGATGCCAACAGCCTTTCTCGCTATTCAGAAGCCTGTGGGACAATCCAGTCATGAGTGTGCGAAGTGTAGGCAGTCTTGTGGTGTCTAGCACAGGCTGCTGCAGGGGAGGAGAAGACACACAGAGAGGGAGAAAGTGTTGAATGACTCATTCTGACCCAGTTTGAGGAGCGAGATGGGTAAACAAGTGTTAAGCTGAAATATGGTAATGAAAACAGGTTCTCCCTTTCACGCCCTTCAGTTTAAGAGAGCACACGTCATTAGAGGTAAATTATTTAAAGGAATACCTCAATGTTTTTCAACCTAATCGCTATTCTCCGCGTCTGTAGCGTATGCCCGATTACCACGGATAAGAATTCATATTTACAAATTTAAATTCAAAGTGGAACAATATTATAATCTGCAAACTTCCAGCTTTCTGGTGCAATTCTGCCTAGGAGGCAGGGCCAAAGGAACATGTTTCTCTGTACATAGAAAAGAATGGAATACTCATAGGTTCAAAATTCACTTATAATGAAAGCCTAAGGGCACCTGTTGATTTTGGTCAACACTCTTTTAAAACACACAACTGTATAATGCAAATCCAAAACTACAATCGTTACTTTCTAACAATGAAGGTCTTAAGCTGGCTGTATACTTCAAATGACGAAAGAACTGAACGAAAGGGCTCCCGAGTGGCACAACAGGAAAGTGAGCGCCCTATCGTCAGGAGATCACAAGTTTGAATCCTGATGATGCCATGGCCATCCAAAAGGGTCTAATTGAGCCTGCTCTTTGGGTGGGAAAGATGGCATTAATCTCTCTCCTCTCGATTAGAGTGACACCAGACAATTTTGGGCGTCTGTGAGTTAGAAAAGTTTGAAAAGATGTGGTGGCTGGCTTCATGTGTCTCTATGTGTTAGCTCTCACCCTCTCTGCTTGGTAGCTGTCGTGCGATAGGGGAGAACTGGCTATTGGGTGGGAATTGGCAATGACCAAATTGAGAGATAATGGGGTAAAAATCTGAAAAACAAAAAACAAAAACCCTGCTAAACAAACGCCGACGTTGGTGTACTCGTATGTCTTTATAGGACACTCTACACTGCTCGGGGGCGCAGAATGGTTTGAGGGTGCTGTGCATCATAACATTGCAATGTTGCAATTTTGGGAGTAGCAACCCTGTCAAACAGAACAAATAAAAATAGAGGAGTTGGTTGTATTGTTGATTTATTTTGCAAAGCAAAAAAACCCCTGATAAAAGACAGAGAAGGAGGTGGTACACGTTTTACCAGCTGTTTTCACAACCACAAGCAAACAAGCAAACAAAGGAACCAGAAATCAGACTGCCACTCCATGCAGTGATACAAGCAACAATGTTATATTTGGGCCAATTGCAGACAGGGGGAGGTATAAGAACTAAAGACGCAGTGATTAGGAGTTCTGTTTGTAAGCTCGCGCTCACTGCGGCGTGCAAACTCACATCACCGGGTCTTTCTTGCCTTTTTGCGACAAACGTATTTTTTTCGTTTGCAGTATACTATCAGCTTTAAGATGAGACAGGCATTAGTAAATGTAGTTTTATGCAACTTTCCATCACTGGAGCAATACAGTAAAATACAATTATGGTTACTTTTGCTTTCCCGAAGGTTTTGTGGTAACCATGTTTGCTAAGGCAGAAAATGAGGCACTTTTACTTTTATGTGTACTTAGCTACGCTGACTATTTGTTTCCCTCAGAAAAAAAAGTATTCTCATCTCTAAAAGGATGTATTATACAGATTAAGAGCTTAATTTACAAATAGCGCCCCAACAACTGCCCTTAGACTTCCATTATAAGTAAGGTTCAAGTAAACAGGCTTCTGTTCTTTTCTCAGTATAAGGAAATGTGTCGAAATTATTGTCTGTGGTAAACGTACATAAGGTAGATTTGTGTTAGATAGAGATTAGGTTAAAAAACGCTGGTGTATTTCTTTAAGCAGGTGGATCAACAAATCTATTCTGTAATGGTTAGATTTTATCAGTCTTTTATTTGGATCTTTATAAAAAAACATTTTAATTATATATCTGAGAGACATTAACCTTAGCTTCTTTGACCTCGGGCTTATCAACAGCCATGTTCATGCAAGCAATTAAGGAAACAACCGGAAAATGTTCTGCTTATATTGGCGACTAGCATGTCTACAGGCCAACAAATGCCTATCACTGAAATGGGAGCAATCACCTCATCTTACTCCCTAAAGCTGTCATTCAAGCTATGGTTTATGTGTTACTATAACCTTACCATATGCAGCACATGTCTATTTTGGAGCAAGCGTCTCTCAGGCTCTGTAATAGCACTCTGTTGGCGACTCTTAAATCGGAAATTCTAATCCCAGCACATGAGTAGGAACAGAAAAAAAACTGAACACTGTCAAAATGCCCTGCACTCCAACTCAAGAGCAAGTTAGCGGCTTGTGGTTGCACACAAAGACCCCTGTTATTCCTTGGAGTGAAAACTAATATTAGCACTACATAACGCAAGTGGCGCTGGTGAGCTTGGTGAGGAAGGGATTGTTATTTTTCATAGCCAGACGGTTGAGTATGTGCTCTCAGTGATATGTCAGAAACAACTCAACTGTGGAAAAGACCCCAAAAATAAGTAGAGGTTTGCTTTGGCTTATGTGGTTATAAATATTTTCCATCGATATTTGACACATTTAATCATTTTGTTATTTCATTCTCTCCCAGTGATGGCATGGATCCAGGAATGCAGTTTGGCAATGGTTTCTTCCTGACCTTTGGAATTAATCTGATGCAATTACACAATATATTTGGAATTCAGTTTTGACTGAAGCTTGTGTCTGTAACAGTCTGCATGAGACAAAGCAAGAGCATATAGGAAGGGAGATTTTGTAATTCACCCTTTAATGATCTTTTTAACACTACATATTGATATTTTCTGTAAAGATCTGATTATAAGATTTGTGGAAACCGTTTCCCAGCACTGATTGATTTAATTATCGCTGCTATAAAAACTCTAAACTGTCTCTGACTGATGGGATGCCATTTCCCAAGGTCAATAGCTGAAACCCAGTCCCAGCAAGACCCACCCACATACACACACACACACACACACATAGAGAATATAGCAGTGTGACACATAGAGGGTCACATGACAGCTGTGTGGCTGAAAGTCAAGGCTGACCCTTGACCTGCTCCTTGGGCTGATTGAATACGAGAGCTTTTGAAGTAACTTACCCCAAATGTAGTCAAACAGCCAACACATGTTTGGTGTCTGAAGTTTGCTTCTGCAGTTTTACACTGAAACTACAAGGCTAATGAAGCTAACAAGTAAGAGAGGTTTATAGCTGCTAGCTTAGCATCTCGGATCATCACACACACGCCTCAAACTGTATCAAGTTGTTAAGTAATCTCAAATACACTTTATACACTCAAATACACTGACACTGTATGACAAACTGTTATCTATTAAAAGTATGCAAGCATCAGAGTCTTGTAGGACGTGTGGCTGTTAGATTTTCAAAATTTGAAGGCAGAATTGTACATAGCCGTATAATTGAGTTATATATGGTTCCAATTTGGACTTTTTCTGCGATTTATAAAACTGTTTATGCACAACTTTTCAGGTTAGTGTGTGATCATTTAAACGTAATACTTTGAAAACAAGGGCGATGTGGTTGAATTTTGTTCAATTTCATACGAATTAAGTAAGAGAAGGTACAAACACCAACCCTGCCCCAAACTCTGACCTTAACCTTCATAACTTTTCATACAAATTGAGATGTGCGAATAGCTATAAATTAAAACTGTGAGACCATGTTGGATGATTTAGACATGAGGTTTGCACAATGCTAAACTGGTAGTTATAAGCTTTCCAAACTTGTCAGCTACATTAGCCACATAAATCCAGTACAAAACTAAAGAAGCAAACTTTGGACACCAAGCATTTGGGGTAAGGGGAAACTTGTGTAAAGTAGATTTTTGGCTGAACTGTTCTTTTAAGAAATTCAGACAACATGTAAATACAATTCTATAAGACATTCTAATTGCACTTTTGTTTCTCAGGCACTCATTACACTGATCCACACTGGTCCATGTCTGACTTCCCATTAGTACTTCAATTACTTTTCATTTATTGATACATTTGTTTGTCAAGAGTTATATCACAACATCTCTGGATGTCTGGCAATGTAAATTTAAATATGCTTAAATATTCCTGCATTCTTCCTTTTTTTCTGTCTCTGATCTTCTTTCAGAGGACATGTAAATCTCATAATTGATTCCAACAGTCCAAATTCCTAAAAGTATACATGTTCAGTAGGATTTCACATTTCAAATCTTCTATCTTCATGGATTCTCCTAATGAGTCATGTTCTTCCTCTAAGTCCTTATCTTTCTCTCTCTTTCTCTCTCTCTCTCTCCATGGACCCACAGTGCCCCTGGTGTGATTTTCTGTTGTTTTTTATCCAGTGAAACTGCAGTAGCATGTGGACCACATGTTATCAGTTTAACCTGCTTTGTCCTGTCCAGGCCCCTCTGTCCATCTGCTGCACTTGACTGCAAAAAATGGTAAAAGAGGAGTGGAGTGTGGAATGGATGTGACGAGACAGTGATGTGGCAGGATGTAGCAGGACAACGTGACAGCAATGAAATTCCTATAAGAAAGAGAAAAAGTGGAGGCGAATCAAGTGCTATTTTTCTTTCTAACTCACTTTACTAAATATTACACTAGCTAATCTGCCCTTAAAGG
The DNA here is from genome assembly GCA_028565825.1 of Olivaichthys viedmensis. Lineage (NCBI taxonomy): Eukaryota > Metazoa > Chordata > Actinopteri > Siluriformes > Diplomystidae > Olivaichthys > Olivaichthys viedmensis. The sequence goes on along the minus strand of JAOUQW010000034.1, from coordinate 7,302,603 downwards.
AATAGTTGGACCAAAAATAGAACATACACCTTTTTCCTCTTATCCGAAATATAGTTAGTCAGCCATGACATGTTTGGTGTCTGAAGTTTCCTATTTTTTCCTTCCAGTTTTGCCCTGGAGCTGTGAGCTTAATGTTGCTAACAAATAGAGGAAGCATATAGCTACTACTTTAAGATCATGCAAACCTAAATCATCACACACAGCGTTAAGTTGTTATGTAATCTCAAATATACTTGCTTATGTTGTTTCTGACACTGTTATTTATAAAAATGAACAAAAGTATGTTACATAGCTCAAAACAGGAGTAGCAGCCATTTTGAAGCCGTAATCACTTTCTCAGCACTTTAAACTCGGGTAGGTAGTGTGGCCTAAAGTTTGAAGGCGGATTTGTACCTTAGAAGTGATTCGGATTATAATAGTTTCAGTTTGGGTTGTATAGGCCTATTTAATTTTTTGAATACAAACTTATTTTTGCTGTTTTATGAAACCGTTTATGTACAAATGGTGTTACCGAGCCAAACGATGTCTTTCGAGCTGAGTGTGTGATAATTGCATTATACAGTTTACCCGATGCTAAATTGGTAGTCATAAGCCTCTCTTAATTATATGCAACATTAGCATCATAGCTCCAGTGCAAAACTTAAAAAAGCAAACTTGAGACACCAAACATGTCCTTGGCTGATCGACTACATTTGGGGTAAGTGTAAATTTAATTTAGTCAGAAAAGAACATATAATATATTCGACTTAGATCATATTGAAAGTGATGAGAGATGAGATAAAAACGTGCAATTCAAGGACTTGGTAGATGGGGCTGGCAGTTTGAGTGGCAGGCCTGGGCCTGCTGGATGAGCTCTGTGGAGACTGGTAGGACCGTGTGATGCTGATGCCAGCAGTTTCCATCAGGCTGAGTAATGCATGCCCCGGCAGGGGAACCCCCCAGAGAGAGTAAGTGAGAGAGCTCAAATGTGACTAAAAGACAGAAGTGAAAATGCTGTCCCATCAAAGATGATGCATAGTAAACTAGTTCTTCTCTGTTTCCTTAATCCCTCTCGCTGTGATCTCTGTCTCGTGATCCCTTACCCTCCTCAAAGTCAGGTGACCAGCCATAGTCAGAAGTTGGTTTCTTATTTATATTTTATTACCCTTCCTCCATGTATATGGAGCACTGATATATGTTAATTGGTTCTTTTGTATTAGCTCTGAGCTGTCATGGCTCTCATAATCTACCCATAGACTGGTATTACATGCCACTCCTGATGTTGTGTGGGCTTTAGGCACGTTAGGGCTTTGGCAAGCCTGGGACATGAGAGTGTAGTAAATAGGCCAAGTTCTGTCACAAATAATAACCCATAGTTGCCTTTTGGTATAAGACGATACAACATTATGATGTTCCATTTTAGACAATGCAGGTGTCTAAGGTTTAACCCTATTATTGGGTTTGAGTTTGAATTCCGGTGGGGCCACAGCCACCCATAGCCAAGAAAGTATAATCTGCCCTGCTTTGGTTGGGAGGGATGACCTTCCTGTCTTTCCCTGTCAATGTTGTGGGCATCTGTTAGCTCATGTATACCAAATGGGACAGTGAATGCTCTCCTCCAAGAGCATTCAGCTTCCCTATGACGCAGCATAAGCAGGTAATTGTTCACCATGCAAGAAAATATGTAACAGTACTGAATAAATTCTTTGTGGATCAATATTTCAAGCACCCATTTAAGCGCTAAATAATTGATACACTACTTGATGTAAGTCTGTTCTATTCATATAGTATGCGCAAATAAAACAGGTCTACCATGGAACGTTCTGATTCAAATAATTTCTTGGATAATCACATTGTTTCATGCCCCATGGCTAGTTAGCCACTGTAGCAGTCCATCTGCCTTTGTGAGATAAAGACAGTTTCTGTATATTTTATTTATATTAAAGCTGTCCTGATTATTTGAAGATCCATCACCCAGGATGAGTAAAAATATCCTTGCTCATTGCACTGGCCTCCTTCATGAATTAAAGAGTAACAGAGTTCCTCATCAGACTTTAAGATTATCATGATGCTAAACTTGCTACATGTTAAACACAAGCAAAGTGAAGAAAAGGCCTTTTGTTTTTAGATACCAAATATTTTTCTTCCCTTACACATTTGTAAGTGTTTTATTGTTTCCTACGTTGATCACCATTTTGTTGTTTGTTAAAAAAAAAATCTGTAACCAGGTATGATATCGCTATTTTATTTAATTGAATTTCCTATTTTTATTTATTCATTGTTTATTCATTTTTGACCTTTATTGTCTTGTCTGTATTGGCATTGTCATTTTATTATATCTTATTATTATTTTTAATTGTATAATACTTGTATAATACTTTGTTTTTTAAGTTATTATTATTATTATTATTATTATTATTATTATTATTATTATTAGTTTGTATGTCTGGGTATGTTTTTCTCTCTTTGTAGGGACTAATGTCTCCAATTTGACTTGGCCAGTCCCCTTGAGGAAAGCGCTTTTATTTTTAAAGACAAAACTTTAGCTTTTATATACATACATACATAAAAACTAAAAGGCTTGCTTTTGCTTAATGAGGTTATGTGTGTAGGCGTAAAATGAGGTGCAGCACTATTTAGCTATGTTAATAAACAAGTCAGTGGAAATGCCCCACAAAAATAGAATTACAAGTGCGTGCTTGTGTGCGTCTGTGCGTGAATTTGCGCGTGCATGTAGCCCCCCACCCCTTCACGTGAACCCCTCCTTCCATTCCCATGGCTCGGATTACCGCCTCGCTCGGTGTAGCTGCAGCAGTAGCGCGCGCTCCCGCCGACCCCGACCGACCCACGCGCACTGTCCGCGCACTGTCCGCGCACTTGTCCGCGCTCTGTCCGCGCTCCCGGCGTTTCTCCGTCACTCCATCAGTCCGGCTTGCTTAGAGAAAATGACCGTGATTCCTGCGCTGCCATCTGCGAGCTTCACCTCCTCGCGCGGGGGCAAAAGGGAGTGAATCTCTCTTTTTCCTCTTTAAACCGGGGAGGCAGTCGACGCTCAGCACTCATTCAATCCTATTCGTTCGGTTCTATTTCCCCCCTCTCTGCCCATTTACCCATCTCGTACCCCAGACCGCACCGTTACCCCCAAACGGAAGGGAATAACCGGGACATCGTTTTCGTGTCAGGCTCTGGTCTCTTTATTCCTTTTCTTCTTTTTGCTCCTGATCATGGAAAGCATAAATGTGGAGACGGTGGAGAAGGAGTGCGGCGCGCTCGGCGGACTCTTCCAGGCGATTGTCAATGACATGAAGGTGGGTTCTATACGTGGGTGATTAATATGCATGCGTGTTTATTTAGGGCTGTGCGTGCAGATCTGCCAGCCGAGATCCGGAGATCCGGAGATCCCAGCGCCGCATATCGTTCGCATGCATGCAGTGTTGCGTTCAGTACGTGGAGGCGCAGGTGCTTGGGCGCATGCTGGAGCTTTGATAGAACCATCGCTGTAAGAGCCGTACTGGTGAAATCAGTGACGATGCATGTTCTTATCGCAGCTGATTGAGCTGGTCTAAATCCCTAGAATCCTCTGATTTGTTTAGTTCAGGTGTGAGTTGGATGTAAGCTCTCTGCAGGTAGGTTGGTGACTAATGCGGCATGCCTTAAGGGGACTGCTTTGTGCGAGAATTGCAAAAAGAGGAAGCAGTGAATTCTGAAGAAAGCAATGAAACAGACGCATCTGGTGCTGAATAAGCAGACAGAGCACTCACCATTATGTGCCATCCAATCGGGGTTGTTGCTCTCGTTCTCTTGCGCACTTCTTCTCTCTTCATTCGTGCATGGCATTTGGAAAACTTGAAACCTTGGGTCTGTCAGTTTTGCCTGGATTGGGTCTCATTGTCCCTTTTCAAGACAATGCGCCGATGGGAAATACTGAATTAGAGGCTGTAGTGAAGCAAATGTACCATCATACAGCAATAAATCATGCAATGAGCTTTTGGTTCCACTTACAGATCCCAGTCCTCCAGATCAACTGCACTCAAAATAGGCATGTGACACACTCCATCTTTCTTTTTCATGCCCACTTTCTCTATTCCCATTTGGTCTACGCTTTGACATGCACACACGCTGATCTTGTTCACTGTTTAGCTCTGGATTCTCCAGATTGCGTGCTGATGGCACCTCCTATGCACCAGTGGATTGCAAAATATGGGTCGAAACATGACTCACCACATTCTGCTGTGTGTTAGAATAGGTTTGGTAGACTAGGTCGCTGGGGTCAGTGTTTGCATTGAAGCACCAAATTGAGGTCAACCTAAAATGCGGTCAGTGTTCCGCTTAGCAATGCCACTGGTCACTGTGGGAAATGCCACATTCAAGCTTTCATTATGATGACCTTTGTGCCAGATTACTGATCTATGTATCGGCATCAGTTTGACCTTTTATTGCATGTCCTATTAAATATTGGAGATGAATGGTGTTAAATCGAGATCTTGAGTGAGCTCTGCAAAAACGTCATAGCACATATTTTAGTACAATGATAGAGCAAGTGTTACTCTAAATAGCATCTTAATGCAATGTGTTTTTTGAAACTGGACCCCTTTCTCCTAATCTGACATGCTTCATCTACCATATTCTGGTTCTCCTCTTGAGAATTTCCATATTTGATAATTCATCAGCGGATGTATTCTCCCTGGTAAGCATGGTGACATTTCAAAGCTCTTTGAAGCCTAAGCGAGGAATTTTTTATGATCAGAAAATCAGATGGACCCATAGAATGCTGCTTGTTCATTGTGGTGGCGCTTGTTCTTTATATGAATGCTGGGATTGCTTTACAACCACAGAGGGGTTATTAAATGTCTTACCGGACGCTGCAGTTTCTTGGTGATTTCTCAGAAAATTGAGTAATCAGCCATCTGGTTTCTGTGGATGTGCAGACTTCAGCACCAGTGTTTCCTTTGTTGTATAAATGAAATCCATGTTCTGTATGCATGCATAGTTTGTCTGGTCTGCTCTATGAGTCTGTAGCTCTGTGCCCGCGTTCCTTTGTTGCTGGGGGTTGGCACCCTGAGGGCATGACTGCTCACTCTTTATATGTGTCTGACAACCAGCATGCTGTCTGGACGGCCTTTGTTCTGGTGGAGGAATACAGTAGGAACCCCATCAAATTACTGAACTGTGGCCTAAATCCATTGTATTGTCCAATTTCCTCAAAAAAGGATGCAGTTGAATGGCTGTGAAGGAATGAGTATTGACTATGACCAAATAAAATAGGCATATTGTAAGACCTTATTATGTATTGCTATTGAGAACATGAACTCCATTAGACCAGATGTGTGGGTTTATGTGGGTGACCTTGTATCTGTATTTGAATGTGTTTGCCTTGAGACTGTCACTTTGAAGGGAGGGCACTGTAATAACAGCATTGCTAACACTGTGTTGAATGTGAGCTTGAATTATTGGGAAGAAAGATCAGATTTTAATGCAGAAAGGAGGGAAGCACTCTGGGTTAGCCATCACCTCAACCCCTGTCCTTAATCCCATATGTCTTTGGTAGAGGGAAAATGCAGGGGAGCATTTTGACCACCGGGGATAGAGGTGAATGATGCAAGTGCTCATGTGTTTGCCAGCTGGACCTGCCATATATCACTCCTGTTTACGTTCACAAGCCTTCTGCTGAGATGTGCATACCAGCGTACAGAGGAGAACACACAAAGGCAGCTCAACTATGTATGTGCTGACTGTAAGTTTAGCCCTGAGTCGGCACTGGACTGATCTGAGATGTACCTTAGTCATCCTCTTAACTTGTCATATTTGCTAAGAAGGATATTATATACAAATCGGCTATGATTCAACACCAATAGCACATTAAACCATGGCTCTAATTGGCTCTAATGTAACCTGAGCTGTCCAAAGGGCTTACTGAGTGCACAATATCCACACAAGCAGTGCTATTTGGAGGGCTGGCGAATGTGTGAACAGGAGCATGTGTTCCCCCTCTCAGTTCCACCCAGTTTTCCCCCAACCTGCAAGATTGATAATCGTGGTGAGACCGCGCGTGGTCTTTCACTTATTTATTTAGTGTTTGGGGCAGCTGTATCATTCGAGCGTGTGTTTCACTGGCGGTTCCTAAGACTTATTAAAAATAAATCAGCTCGTCTTGGATGGAGGAGTTGTTTTGGAAACGTGCCAGCTTGGTTGAGGCATTGTTGGACCTGTCAAACTCATTTTATCTCCTCTGTCTGCTGACTCTTGGGAAACCTCGCGAAGAGTGATCATTCTGTGTAGTAGTAAAATAAATATGTCTGATCAATGTGTGTGTTTTTAAACTCATTTCAAGGGTTATAGTATGGAATCAAAATACCGTTTCCTGTCAGTAACATTTAGGGGTGTTGATGTGTCTCGCAAAGATGGCGTTTTAGACTCGGGCCTTTGTGGCTTTCACACAAACAAGTGTGAGAAGGAAAATATATGGTTTTCCTTGAGGACATTTCTTCTCCCAACACAGTGACAAGCTTTCATTATACACTGCATCTTTGTATATATACTTTAATTTTCAATTAGTCATGTGCTGATAATCATTTATGATATATCATCATATTCAACATACAATATTGTTATTGCAGACACCTCAAGTTACCTTCACTACTCCTGCGCTCCATTTAAGAGCAATTTTGGGCAGCCTTTGTGCTCATGAGATAAAGTCTGTCCCTGTTGTATGATATTTCAAGGACAGTTTTATTTGAATGTTCCAATTTGAAGGAGCATCGCATGAATTTTTCTTGGTGGAGGCAGTCCCACAATTCTGTTCACCTGTTCAAGAAAAAAATCCTACTGTTTACTGGCTACACCTAGCATCTTCGTTTTCACTTGACATGCTGTGTTTAAATGCAAGATGATAGCACATTGATGTAGCAGTAGAGTTACAGTATATGACAGCTTTACTCTGCATAACATGAACTGATTATTTGTCTCAGTTTTGTCAGTGTTTTCGCAACCATAGTTAGTTAGCTAGTGTCACATTTTCTCCTAAACCTAAGGGGTTAAAGCAGTCCAGTCTCTCACTCTGAATGATCAGCTGTCTCCTGCCCCCAATGACATATCAGACTGCAGTTCCTGCCCAAAACCACTCTAACCAATGATGGTTATGACTCCTTCATTCACACATTTATTGTGTTGTTATTTACATTTACTCATTTGGCTGACGCTTTTATCCAAAGCAACTTATAATTGAGACAGAATACAACTGAGCAGTTGAGGGTTAAGGGCCTTGCTCAAATGACCCAACAGTGGCAGCTTGGTGGTGCTAGGATTTGAATTAACAACCTTCCGAGCAGTAGGCCAAAGCCTTAACCACTGAGCCATCACTGCCCCTTTTATGATTGTTCATTGCAGTTACTTGTGAGTACTTGAGTACATATGCACTGACCAATTACTAACAAACAAGATGATGAAAAATATAAATATTTATGAGATACCTGGTAAGGGGAATCAGAAGAAAGTCAGCTTGTCTGCTTGGACCATTTCTGACAGAAACAAATGAAAGCAGTTGGCAGCTTAAGAGATTAAAGACATAAGAGAGAGCAAGGAGAAAGATAGGTTCTCCATGGTAAGTGGTTTCCATAATTCAGTACAGCATGGCCCTAGGCTGCAGTTTTAAATGTAAGAGCTGGAGATGATTGATTTGCTCCTCTCCATCATTCACTCATTCATTCACACCAGTGAATAGGATGTACAGCATAGGACTTCAGCAAGCTGCCTGTTTTCGTCTTCAGCCCAGAAATGCACACTGCCAAACAGTAGTGGCTTAGCAAATCCTAGCAATATCTCTCCCCCAAACAAGTCATGTGTCCCTCCATTCCCTCATTCATTTCTTTGTCCATTTGTGCAAGTGGTGGAGGAGGGGTCGTCGGGAAAGGAACGCAAAAACGACCCTCAATATATCTTCTGCTGTGCGATATCAGCAATGTCAAGTTCAGGAGACATTCTTATCAAGGCATATCAAGGTCTCTTAGACAAAGGCCCACGGCTCTTTAGTCAAAGGTGAGAAACCAGTAATGAAGGGGAGAAAAAAAGATGAATAAATTCATGTATTCATGTCAATTTTTTCAATGGGGCTAACAATTGATCAGACCCAGTGTCACAAGGCATCAACATTATCATTGGTTTTCATTAGTGTTGCGAAATCGGGATGCTCCCTTCGCTCATAAATGATGCATCAATCTCTTCTTTTCATCTGACAACAACTTACTGCTGTCTGCTAATGTAACGTGAGTGGTGTTTTGCCAAACACAGTGTTTAAGAAACCTAATGCACAGTGGGTGCACTGTTAGCAACATTGCTCATGTACTGTTTCCGGTCATGTAAGTTAAGACTGTAGTTTCTGTTTATGAAATTACAAACGTTGCCATGTCACTTTAGCATGTTATTTCTCTTAGCATCTGGTGTTGAGGGCTGGAATGCAAGAATTTTAGCAACAAAGACATCCGGAGGATCTGCAAAGATTTTGTGTGTACATTTCATCACACCATCACATGGAAGTTTGCAAGCTGCACACATGCTTCATATATAAATTGTTGGAAAGACATTATGTAACAAGACATACAGATGGCATGTTCACACAGAATACTGAACCGTGTGGTGTTTTTGATCCACCTACATTAAGGCCATGCAACCTTGACCACCCACTCCTGATTTCACAATTGTTTTTAACCCCTTTAAACATATCAACATGCTTATAATTAAACACTGGCCATGATATTTAGTATTCTATTGTAAACATTAAGCGTATGAATGCAGTTCAAAATGCAGTTCAAAAAAACAACCCATTGTTCCTTTCATATGTGCTGATGTTTGAGTGGCCGAACTGGTTCACGATCTGGGGAAATGGAATCAGGCTAATGTAGTTTCACTCATGTCTCCCTGGATTGCCCTGAAATCAATAGGAAAGAAGGGAGAAATTAAGCTGTATAGTGAGCTATTCATTTTAGTTGCAGAAATGAAAATGAGTCTTTTGAACGCTGACAGAATTAGTCTTTTAAGCTCCCAGGCAATGGCTGCTCAATAGCTTTTCATTAGTGGAGAAGTAAGTGGAGAGAGGCTCTTTGTTTGGGAAGATAAGGGATTGTAGAATCAGTCTTTTCTGTTGGTTATGGACAGTTATGGGCAAATGAAGCCAGAGACGGCTGTGCAGTGATTAACACTGCAGAAAGAACACCACTAAAATAAGAATTATTCATAGTCAAATCTAAAAGTGCATTTATCTAGATCTGATATTCACTCTTCTGGAGAATGGACCATGATATACAGTACTGTACAAAAGTCTTAGGCCACTCAAGAAAATTATGTTTAAAGCAATTTATCTTGGTAGCAACTGTATTAGCTTGAAATAACACCATACATTATTGGAATAGAAATAATATAATACAGCCATAATACATACACCGTGATACATAATAAACATAACAACCCTTAGTACAATAATAATTACAAGAATACCTTATTTATTTAGGTTAATTCATGCTAACACCCTTAAGTATTCTTCAGTTTGTCCCTCTGGTGGAATTAAAAGTTCTATGTTGAACCCTATAACAGACCTTTTCAGAAACGGTTCCAAGTAGATCCCTTTTAGAAAGCTAGAACTATTAATAACTCAAAGAACCCTTAAGGAACCTTTTTTTTCAAAACATGTATTCATGTATACTCTTAGAAAAAAAAAAGGTTTTATCTAACATCTTAAAGTTCTTTGGTTTGTCCCTCTGGGCAAACCCTTAAAGACCCCTACAACAGGGGGTTTCTCTTTCAAAAAATGTTCCAAGATGAACCCTCTTAGAAAGCTGTAACCATTACCCATCCAAAGAAACCCTAAGGATCCCTTTCTTCTAAGGGTGTAGACCCTCTTAGAATACACAACTAAGGTAGTGGTAGGGCAAATTATTTCAAACTGCTTTTCCTGTTCAAATGTCTCCAGTCCTGTTTGCTTTGTATTTGTGTGGTCAATTCCAAGTCACTTGATATAGCATAATGAATCAAAATCTGTTCATAGTCCTCAACATTTATAATTTCATTGTTCGATTTATTATTTAATAATTCCAGATCCTCTACAGCATTTGTTAAAGTGCACCACCAGGTCAGTACAGAGCCATCTCCATGATTCACAGAAAACTGGAATATATACAGGCATCAGTGGGCTTCTAACCAGCTCTTCTTCTGACACACTGACACCTTTGTGAATCTCAGATTTGGACTCCTCCTTCCATAAGACATTCTGTCGTGCCATGATTATAGTCTTTAGTGTACTAAAATCTCTTTTGCTTTGAATTCAAAACCATTGCTTATAAGACATCTTCTCGCGGTCGAAGCATCGAGTTTGTTGCCAAATGTCTCTGCTAGATACTGAGCAGGCATCTGACTTAATTTGGTTCTGTCCCTTAAGGAAGTATCCGTTAAGATGGAAACAGTTCTTGGGTCTTCTACTGTATTTCTTTATTAAAGTTAAAACCTCAAATCTTGAAAATTGCTCGTTGACAATATTATTGTTGATATAAAACTACGATTACATGTCTGTCATTGTGGTTAGCTTAGCCGTGCTCAAACCACTCCTCCATGAACCCTGGTATTTATAAGTACCATTTAATACACCCATGTATTTGCTAAAATGCACCACTAGCAGACCTGGCTTGGTTAGTCAATGTCTAATTAAGTCATCCAGATGTGCTGGTGGTGGATTTGAACAAATATTCACGCTTAGAAAGGGTTCCTCCAGGGTTCTTTGGCTAGGCTTCTTAGCATCCTAAAGGGGTTTTACTTGGGAGCAGAGGAGGTTAATTATTAAATTATTAATTATTTTAATTATTTTATTGTATTAATGTTAGGTTGCATTTAATGTATATCGTGTTTTACAAAAAAATATACACTTAACACTTAATTTAACATAATTTTCTTGGATGGTCTCACACTTAAAATTGCAACAATAATTTCCTAGAGAGCACCTTGAGAGCATTTTCTGACATGATCTTTGAGTTTTTACTTATCATTTTAAGTAGTCTTGATTGAACTTTATAACATGAATATTTAGCTTAGGCTGAAAACATTTTGGGGTGCATCAAGGACTTGACCTATGATGAAGTTATGTAATGAAAAGGGGCTGTATTTACACTCCTGTCCTAAGGCTGATCTATACAAGCATTGATTAAACAGCAGATTGACCCGCTGTGAGCTTATAATAAAATCTATGGATTATTATGTGTTCCTCAACATTTGAGGAACCTACCATTTTTATATATATATTTTTTTCTCAGGATGTGTTATGTGCAGAGTCTCTGGCTTATAGTGATTCTGTTTTTCTCACGAACGGGGGGCTGCCAAGCAAAGCACTATAAAGATATGCCTTTGTCTTATCCTTTGCCTTTTTCTTTGCCTGCTTTATCATGTGTTACCCTTCTGGCTGTTTCTTTGCCCTGATTAAAATGCACTTGTAATACCTTTTTCTGCTCAGTTAAGCTAAATTGAAAATAGCCCGCTTCCTTTACGGCCTTACGGCATCTCTTGCTGCAGAGAGTGCATGACGCACGCAGGTACTTATCCGATTGTTTGTGGATCGTTTGGCAAGTCAAGAAAGAAATAGGGAGAGTGCAGAGAGGATGATGAGACATAACAAGAGTGAAAATGAGCCAGCTGATGCTCTTTGCATAATCGGGATTGCCCAGCTCTCAGATTAGTCCGGTGAATATGCTAATGAGGTATGAGAGAAGGTCCGTAGATAAAGAGGGTAAGCCATGTCTTGCTCTCTCTTATCTCTCACTCACAAGCCCCCTTTAGCATGATGGACCTCAGGCCTGTACCACAGAATAGCGTACTTCAAACAGTGTGTGTATGTGTTTAGGGTTCCACTGGGAATATCACGCGCTGGCTTCAGAGTGAATTAGCTGACATGAAACGCGTGAGCGAGACGGCAGATCAAACGAGATGACTCCAGTCTCGGCCTGTGCATCGGCTGCTTTAGTGCCATCACTATTGACTGTGCTCTCATCTCTTTCTCAACAACCGTTTTTTATTCTCTTCTTTTCCTATTTTGTCTCCTTTATCTGATGTCTCCTGTCCTCATGTGTCTTACAGTCATAGTGCTTGCAATATTTAGTTCTGTCTTCTATCTCTGTCCTGTGTTAGTTTACTGTCATTATTAACATTCTTTTTCATTCTTTTTTTTTCCCTATTTTGTCAATTTTTATCAGTTTGTCCCCCATGCCCATGTGTCAAACCTTTTCCTTTTGTATTGCTATCAGTCCTCTCACATGCCTGCTTTTTTCTGTCTGTCTCTCTCTCTCTCTCTCTCTCTCTCTGTCTTGTATTGGTTTACTGTCTTTCTTAATGTTATTTATATTTTCTTGTTTTTCTATTTCATCCTTTTTTTCGTGTTTGTCTCTAATCCCCATGTGTCTGAACTCTTCTCTTTTTTTCTTTTTTTTTTTACATCAAAATCATTGCTAAGAATTGCTCTTTTTGTCTTCCCCTTTTCCCCTCTCTTTGTCCTGCATTGGTTTATTGTCTTTATTAACATTTTTTTAATTTACTTCTTTTCCAGTTTACCCTTTTGGTGTTTGTCTCCTATCCCCATGTGTCAGAACTTCAGTGTTTGTATCATATCAAAATAATTTCTATCGACTGCTTTGTTCCTGTCTCTCTTTCTGTCTCTTTTTATATCTATCTCTCTCTGACTTGGGTTGGTTTGTCATCTTTCTTCTCATGTAATTTTTTATTCTGGCCTTTTCTTATTTTTGCTGTTTGTCTCCCCACATGTTTGACCTCTACATCTCTATTACTTGTTTTCTTTGTCCCCCACCTTTGATCTTTCTCTGTCTCTGTCCTGCATTGGTTCACTGGTTTTCTTTAACATATTTTTTCATTCCCTTCTTTCTTTAAATTTGTCCCCATTTGGTGGTTGTCTCTCATCCCCATGTGTCAGAACTTTTGTTTTTATATTAAAATAATTGCTGTTGACTGCATTTCTCCTGTCTCTCGCTTTCTCTATCTCCCTGTCCCTCTGTCTCTTTCTTTCTTGTGTTGGTTTACTGTCTTACATAATGTCCTTTTTCATTCTCATCTTTTTTGTCACTTTTTAGTGTTTGTCTCGAATCATCTCATCTCTGATTGTAATTCCTATTACTTGACCTTTTTTACTTGCCCGCTCCACCTCTCTCTGTCTCTCTTTTCTCTTTCTCTCTCTCTCTGTCTTGGGTTGGTTTATCATCTTTCTTATTGTCCTTTTTCATTCATTTTTGTTGTATGTCTTCAGTCCACACACGTCTGACCTCTACATTTTACATTGAAATCATTCCTATTACTTGCTCTCATTGTTCCCCACGCTTTCTCTTTCTCCATCCTGCATTGTTTTCTTTTGCTTTTTTCATTCCTTTTTAAAAATTTGTCTTGCTTTGGTGTTTGTCTCCCATCCCCATGTGCCATTTTATTCCCCCCCCTCTCTCTCTCTCTGTTTTGGGTTGGCTTACTACCTTTCTTATTGCCCTTTATTATTCCCTTATTTTTATGTTTTGTCCCTTTTGGGTGTTTGTCTCTCACCTCGTGTCAGATCCTTTCTTTTTATATAGAAATCATTCCTATTTCTTTCCCTCCTTAAGGGCACAGCGGTTTTGGGCTGAGGCAGGAGGGGGCACAGTGGTGTTGGGCTGAGGCAGGAGGGGGCACTGTGGTGTTGGGCTGAGGCAGGAGAGGGCACAGTGGTGTTGGGCTGAGGCAGGAGGAGGCACAGTGGTGTTGGACTGAGGCAGGAGGGGGCACAGTGGTGTTGAGCTGATGCAGGAGAGGGAACAGTGGTGTTGAGCTGAGGCAGGAGGTGTTGGGCTGAGGCAGGAGGATGCACAGTGGTGTTGAGCTGATGCAGGAGAGGGAACAGTGGTGTTGAGCTGAGGCAGGAGGGGGCACAGTGGTGTTGGACTGAGGCAGGAGGGGGCACAGTGGTGTTGGGCTGAGGCAGGAGGTGTTGGGCTGAGGCAGGAGGATGCACAGTGGTGTTGGGCTGAGGCAGGAAGGGGCACAGTGGTGTTGGGCTGAGGCAGGAGGGGACACAGTGGTGTTGGGCTGGTGAGGCGAGGCAGAGGAGGACACAGTTTTATGGGTTTGGGGTGGTGTTTGTGAGTTCTGACTGAGCTATTCTCTCGAGTAAGGCTAATTTCACCCCTCACCACACACTGTGCCACTAACACAAAACAAACCCTGATCAAACACACCTCCACATCTCCTTCCCTCACAGGTACACAGAGCAAGATATTAGGCTGGATATTGTACATTCCTTACTGCAATATGCTGTAATTACAAATGGAATTGGGGACTTGAACAAGACGGTAATCAATTCTAGATGCTAATCAGTAGGTAGAGTGTTCCTGTGATCTGGCTTTAATACTGTGTTTTGCTAATGGCTGGGACACGTTGAGGTGCTGCTGTCCTTTATAACACGTCACAGGGAGCACTGCACCCTCTCTGTTTCCGTGGTAACCAGGCAGATTCTTATCATGGGACTGTTCTTGCTTCAGGGCAAAGCAACCCCCAAACCCATACACACATACACACACATTTACACACCGCCACACAAGATGTGTAAATCACACCTTGCATGACTACACTTGCCTCTCTGATCTGCAGCTAATGGATCCATCAAGCTTTCTGTTTGAATTTGTACGCATTCACATCAACACAAATGTCACAGCCATAACCCTCTGACCCCTGTTTCACCCTAAAAGTGTTATGAGATACAATATATCAGCGATGGAGTCCCCATTTAAGGCTTACAATGTTATCAGAATTTACATAAACACAGATCTGCTTAGCCTAACGTGGACCTTTGTTCTATTGCAGTGTTCATATCCTGTCTGGGAGGACTTCAGTGCCAAGGCTACTAAGCTCCATGCCCAGCTCCGGTGAGTGCCATCTATACCTGTCATTATGAGACGACGGCAGAAGTCTTATTATTGCAGGCTGAGAAAAGATAATGTCATCATTTAATCCACTGTCATGTCATCAGAATGTCATCATTTAATTCTCCATCTCCTTCCTTAGAACCACTGTGCTAGCAGCAGTGGCATTTCTGGATGCCTTTCAAAAGGTGGCAGACATGGCAACCAACACACGAGGTAGGACTGTGTGTATGTGTGGGGGTGGTGTGTGTGTGTGTTTGTGTGTGTGTGTGTGTGTGTGTGTGTGTGAGAGAGAAAGAGAAGGATTTATGAAAAAGGATCATGCTGCAGGGAACCTTGCTGGAGAGGAGATTTGGGTTTTTCAGAATTATAATTTATTGGAAAGCATTGTATGGACCGATCAGTCTAGAGTCTGAGTGGCGTGTCCAATTTTTTAGACATGGGGCCAGAGCACAATTAAGGGTGGCATGACCTAATTATGACTGGTGCAAAATAAATGGCCACATAATGACATTATTGTATTGGCTTCAAGGGATTTGGTCAAAATGCCTATACTACAATGATGACGTAAATTAACATGAGCTGGATATGAGTCATTAAGTCTGCATCAATAGCATAGGAGTTATAGTTCTCTCAGAGATGTGATTTGGGGTGGCAATTAGGGTGGTAAGGCTAATTTCCAGGCTTATTTCTGCCACCCTGTGCCACCCATGAGGCTCCACCCCTGCAGAGTCTCTGGATTTGATGCTCTTTATGTGTGTGTGTGATACCGCCCAGTGGGAGACTGACTGTTACTGCAGTGTGTGTTTGAATGAAGACAGAGAGAATGTGTTACATGTTTATTTACACACGTGCGTGTGTGTGTGTGTGTGTGTGTGTACACAACTCTCTCTCTTGTGTCAATTAGCTGCTTTCTCTCTCTCACACACACACACACACACACACTATTATATATATTACACACACACTATTATATTACACTGTAAAGTATCGTCTGTAAATAATAACGTGAGCTCCCAGCCTGTAGACCAAGTGACATCAGGTCTAATTTCACTGTATATATATATACATATTTATATATTTAAATATATTTATATACAGCACTGGGCAAAAGTCTGAGTAAAGAAATTCTGGAAAGCAAAAATGCTTTTTTTATTAAATAATGAAAAGTTCCTGAATATATAAAAACACTATAAAAGCAGTAAAGAGTAAAAAAGTAAAATCAGTGTGTTGGTGTTTCAGCCTTTATCTTTAAAGCTGCATCAATTCTCTTAGACACACTGTCGTGCAGTTTTATAAGGAAATCAGCTGGTAGGTTGTTCCAA
>JAOUQW010000034.1:7274209-7286289 GCA_028565825.1 Olivaichthys viedmensis | reverse complement strand
GTGGAGAAGGTGAAAGGGGTGTGCAGACTTTCCGGCTTGACTGTATATATATATATATATATATATATATATATATTATTTTTTTTTATTTTTTTATTTTTTATTATTATTCATTCCCTCCATCTTTCCATCCGTCCAACATATCTTTCTTTCTTTCTTTCTTTTATTTATTTATTTTCTCCATCCTTTCTTTATGGGGGGAGCCATTTAGGGAATGGAAAAACATGAGAATATTGAATGAAAGCTGAATTTATTAAATGAAACCCAAGTATTTGCAGGGCTGTGGACCTGGTACAAGTGTTGTAGCACAAATTCAAGTTCTGTAGCACTGAGATAAAAACCTCCCCGTAAATGCCTCTAATCCCCATAAGTGATGCGATTCGTCCTTTAGCTGAGAACGAATGTAAGGGGTTTGAATTTTGATGCTCATTTTGTTAAATGCAGAGATAATTGATCAATACAAAAAAAAAAAAAATGAATTTTTCCTTTTCACATACAGATCATTGAAATATAATTTATCATCTCCAGACACCACAAACAAAAAACGGCATATTCAGTCTTGTTCGTTCTGTAACAGTTCAGGGTTATATCTTTAATGCCTGGCTGTCACGTGCACGCCTCCTCGCGTGGCGGTGCGCGTGACCGCGTGTGGAGGCCGCCACATGCGATGTGTTTGTTGTCTGTCTAGCCCCGCTTTGTCTATCCCATAAATGCTTCCAGCTGTTCCTTGTTTGTTATCCCTATAAGTACCCTCGTGTTTCAATCCTGTGCTTTGTCTCGCTTTGTTCTATGTAAATGTCATGTGTCTGTATTTACCTGTGCTATAAGTTTGATGTTCAAAGAAGTAAATTCAATGTTAAGTGGCTTCGCGTTTGTGTCCAACCGCACACCCCCGACACAGAGCGTGACAGAAAGCGAGACCTGATAATGGATATAGCGAGCCCAGTTTCACTCCGTGGAAGAGGGGGAGGATTATCTGCTGGCAGCAGAGCTCTACGTGCTGCTCAAGGCGAAGGATCCAGCACGTTTGGCCGTGCAATTTCCCGCTGAAGACAAGGCGGCGGAAGCAAGGGGAGCTCCTTGCGGCAAGGGCCACCGACGGAGGAGGATGCCCGCTACGGCTAAGCCCGCTCCAGTGGAGCCGATCCGGGAAAAAGTCTGCCCGGATTTCTGAGCGCCCGCCAAGAATGCAATGAGCGGGTACGAGCTTTCCTTGGAGCTCAGGGAGCATTGGCGGAGGAGAGAGTTCCTCCTCGCTGTCAGCATGGCCGTCACCGCGCAGGTGTTACCGCGCCCTCCACGCCGAGCCTCCGAGCCCGCCGCACCAGGTGCTCAGAGCACAAATGGTCCTGTCCTCAAGCCTCCCAGGAAAGGAGGAGAACCCGCCCCTTGAAAATTTGGGGGAGGGTAGCTGATGCAGCGGAGGGCATCGCCCAGTTCCCTGATGCCACAGACGGCGTTTCCTCGTTCCCTGCCGCCACAGAGGGCATTCCTCAGTTCCCTGACGCCACAGAGGGCGTACCCCAGTTCCCTGATGCTACAGAGGGCGTTTCCCAGTTCCCTGATGCCACAGAGAGCGTTTCCCAGTTCCCTGATCCTGCAGAGGACGTCATCGCTCTGGCCCCGGGCTTCGGGGACGGTGACATTCCACCACCTTCCGATCCTGCAGAGGGTGTCATTGCTCCGCCCCCGGGCTTTGGGGACAGCAACGTTCCTCCACCTCCTGATCCTGCAGAGGACGTCATCACGCCGCCCCCGAACTTCAGGGACGGCGACGTTCCTCCCACCTCCCGATCCTGCAGAGGAAGTCATTGTTCCGCTGCACGCCTGCGCAGATGAGGTCTTTGAGCTGCCGCTTGCCCTTTGCGCCACCGCCCGCTTGTGCGTTGGAGGGGGGTAATGTCACGTACACGCTGCCTGGCGCAGTGTTGCGCGTGACCACGCGTGGCAGCCGCCACGTGTCACGGGCCATGTGTTGTGGTGTCTGTCAAGCCCTGCCCTGTCTATCCCGTAAAGGCTTCCAGCTGTTCCTGGTTTGTAATCCCTATAAGTACCCTCGTGTTTCAATCCTGCGTGTCTGGTTTGTTCTATGTAAATGTCATGTGTCTGTATTTACCTGTGTTATGAGTTTGATGTTCAAAGAAGTAAAGTCAATTTTGTTAAGTGGCTTCGCGTTTGTGTCCAAACCGCGCTCCCCCGACACAGAGCGTGTGACACTGGCCCACACTACAGGATAATCTGTCTGATTTCGAAGCCCATCCTGTTGGTTGCAAAAGTTCGGGACGATTTCAGGCTGGTCTTAAACGATTATTCTGTGGTGTATAAAATCGATCTATCCATCTGTATCCGCTGTAATATTTGCACCATTCGGTCTGTTCTGCTACAGAAGGAGAAATGAGAGAGAGAGAGTGTTAGAGCAGATTTGGAGGACAAAGCTGGCGCTTTGGAAGTACTGAGTGTGTAGGCGGGCGAACGAGAGAGTGATAGAATGGGAGAGAGAGAGGGGTGGTGAAAAAAAAGGCTCCAGCACTTCATCACGACTGCGTCCCCTCTTTTTTTCATTCTTTTATTTCATTTTGTAGCATCAGTAGAGTTAGAGAGAGCGAGAGAGACAGACAGAGAGAGAGAGAGGGATAGAACTCCTGTCCTGTGCGTCTCTGCGTTCGGTCTTCAGCATCGGTGCATAGCGTGTGTGTGTGTGTGTGTATGTGTATGTGTGTGTGTTTGTGAGTGAGCGTGTTTCCGATCTGCTCTGGGCTCAGCACTCGGTGTGTAGGTGTTTGTGAGTGTGTGTGTGTGAGAGTGTGTGTGTAAGTGAGTGTATGGATCAGTCATGTCGGTCCTGAAGCGGAACCGAAACCGCAAACGCTCGTCTGAGTCCATCTACGACATGCTGCACCTGGTGAGCAACATACACACACACACACACACACACACACACTTACTATTTGATTTTTACAGCTCTGTTCTGCATTAGTGTTGTGTGTGTGTGTTGGTTTTTATAAGATATAGCTCCAAGTGTATGATTTAACATTTAAGGACATCAGAAGAGTATATACAACTTGGTGTGTGTGTGTTGTACGGTTTAACATTCGAGGACATTTGAAGAGTATATATAACACTGTGTGTGTGTTTATACTCATCTGTTTATGGAGACCTGATTACACTACTGCATCATGAGGACCTAAGACAACCTGTGGACCTGTGGAAGTTCTCCAGAGCTCAATGAGCGCTTTAGTGTGATATGTGTGTGTGTGTGTGTGTGTGTGTGTGTGGGTGGGCCTAATAGACATTATGTTACTGTGTCTGTGCTTTGTAAGGTACCACTGTAAAGTTATGTGTGTGTGTACATTTCTTGATAGTGACTTGTTCATACACCTACATTGTGAGGACCAAAGATGTCATTGGGACAAAAGTCCTTATGAGGGAAATTAATTTGGATATATAGTGGATACTGTGTGTGTGTGTGTGTGTGTGAGGGAAAGAGAGAGAGACTTGTGAGGTCTTGTGAGGTTTGTTTCTCAGATACACTTGTTACTGTGCTTATCTGGTCCCCACAAGTGCAACAATTCAAAAAGAAGTGTGTGTGTGTGTGTGTGTGTGTGTTTATGTGGGTGTGGATGTTAATGGTACATTATGCGGTTGGTGTCCCATAAGATCACTCATGCATTAAAGTTCATTTTTAGAAAACAGGCTTTACCATTAATAACTTCAGCTTTCCCTTTAGAAGCTTTTCTCAGCCATGATAATTATAGTCATTGATTAAAAAATTGCAGCCTACTTTTGAACCCTTCAGCTATAGTAGTTATGGAAGTTTGTAGAATTTTGACACACTCATTTAGCGACAAAAAAAGTCTGACAATATGTTGTCTTTTAAATAACTGGATGACATGTATGAACGAGAACAAAGCCTTTATTCGAAGCTGGAGAGAGAGGTCGTGGGCACAAGGGTTATTTTTGGCTGTGCCAGTCATTGTTATGAAACGGAGCCAAGATCCTTTAGGGAAACTGGCTGATTAAAAAAGTTGGTGGTAAAAAAAAACACTAAAATCACCACTTATGACCTTAATAGTCTGCCTTGTTTCCGTTGTGGGGAGGTCCCTCATTCGTTTTTCTGTCATCTCATTTTAGGCCGCCTGAGGTTATGACTATATCCTGTCCTACTGAATGGGTGTGTATGTGTGTATATATAAATATCTATGGGGCCGCGGAAGTGTGTCAATGAAATGAAGACAGGCTGAGAGTTTTTTAATGAGCTAACAGGCTTTAGAGCTTTGCCTGAGCGTCCTGTTAAATCAGCGAGGTACTCGTTCGACCTCCTGGGCAGACCAAAACTGCAGATGGAGGATGTTGAGAAGTAAAAAGGAAGAATATGAAAGGAAAGGAGCATTAAACAGTCAGGGGTGTAGAGATGCTGAGCATTGTGGCTCTCGTGTCTCGTCGAGAATGATGGTACCGAGTTGAACTAATTTCCTGCTGAATAAGTAAAGACAAAACTTTGTGTGTGGAGTTCACCATAACTTAGAGTTCTAGCTGAAGATTAACTGAGTTGACTTCCTTAAGGATGTTTGGTGGACATGAGAGGTGTTTGTGTGGAGTATACCTATTATTAAGGTGTATGCTTAACTTAGACAAAGCCATGGCCACTGATTTTTGTGTTGTCGAACACCCAACCTGAACCATGGACCATAGTGAATATTTACTGTAATTCCATGAATGTAGGTCAGAGATGCAAGTCTACAAAAAATGTACTCTGGGTCCATTGGCATTTGGAAGGTCTTACCTTTGCTCTATTGCAGGGTCACTAGCTGGGTCACTGATCAAATGGCATTTGCTGAGAGAAGGCCTGAACTGAGTCAGTCTGAGATCTTGTTCATCTCTGACTCACACTCGAACCCTAGGTTCTGCTCAGAGAGAGACAGGCAAACAGACGAGAGGTGTGATTCGAGACCAGGATCCCATGGGACCCAACAAAAGGAATACAGGACATTTTTAAACTTGAGTGGGCGGAAGCGGGCAGCCAGAAATGATGATTGGGGGACAAACAGAGATAGGACATAGCCAGCATGACCCCTGCCTAATAATACCATTTTTTCAGAAGAAGTGACGACAACCTGCCCTCTTGTTGTCGACTGGCTCACACTTCCAAGGTTCATGAAAGTTCACTTAGATGAACCTGACACAAAGCTAAATTAAACAAATTTCTGTGGGAGCGGGCTTGAAAAAAACAGTCCTGCGCACAGCTCCAGAGACCTCATCTTGGACTTGGTGTCAAGCTGCGCAGTTGTCCTCCGTTGTCCTTTGTTGTCCTTTCACTTTCCCAGAAAGTTACTGGTTGCCCTAAGTGGGCAAGTAGCTGCACGCATTAACGTAATTTTACAGTCTGACATTTCAATGAACTCAACTTCACTCTCACTCAGCTCCAGTAGATCCCTGCTGGTTCAGACATTTTATCGGACCCGCTATTAAGGCTTAGGTGATGCCTTAATTTGATCATGTGACCTGATAAATAATCACACAGGACGCTGGGAATAACATCAGAGAGAGAGAGTTATTTAGGCTTGGGATCAAACAGTCTGGAGGAAAGACATGGAGAGCAACTAAGAGAGAGGAACAAAGCAGAGACACACAGTGAAGACAAATGAAGGTGAGGTCAGAGTATTGCATAGCACAGAAGGCATTAGTTCAACTTTGGCTAATGAAATGTATGTATAAAATCAGAAGATTCTTTTTTGTTTTTTACCTAAGTGTGTGTTAATTGAAAAAAGCGAATTGCAATTAATCCAGTGGCTCGAGAAAAAGATATAGAAGAGGAAACAGCTTCAATCTTTTGGAAATGTTAATGAAAATAATTATTTTATTCTTAGTCACAATTGTTTCTGGTGGGAAACAAAGTCAGAACTTGCATCAGTTGATTAACGAGAGCCAATCGATCAATTAAAATTTTAAACCATATAGTAATTCAAATTAACCCTCATTCCACTGTTTGGGCTTGTACATATTTACCAGCAAGAAATAGTGAAGAAACTGTGACCCTTGACATGTTTCCATCTCCATGACCATGATATAAATGTGGAAGGTCAATGTTATTAACATATTAATAATATACCCTTTAAACATTATATGTACTGAATATGGTAGCTGCACTATAACATGTTTTACTGACTCCCTTTTATAGAAACTGTGATGTGTTTTCTTTCTCAGGTGCAATAAGGAAGTAAATGGTCTGGTCATTTATACCACCCACATGAAATTTTTCATATAAAATTAGGACAACCTATAGTTTTTCTAGTTTGGTTTTCAGCGACAAATACAACAGATACAAATAAAAAACAAAATGTGGGTTACAGTTGTGACCGGTGGGATTAAATGGGTTAATCCATTAATTTGGCAGTATCCGGTCCTTGACAGAACTGAGTATCCCTGCATTATACAGTTCAGAGCATTGGGCTCTCAGTTTCACCCCTCCCAGTTCCATACTGCCACGAAGCATAGAGGTAAAATAGCAGTCAACCACAGTGTAGCAGAAATAAACACACAAACACACACACGCACACACTCCAGGCCTTCATCCTCTCAGTGGGGGTCTGTAGTGGTGAGGACGGAAACAAACGCTTCCTGCCTTTAACTGCCTTTAATCTGCTTCTCATTTGCTTTCATTTTACTGCTCTTCCTTTGCCTCATCCCTCCTCATCTTACTCATCTCCTTTGCTGCTCCACTGTTTGGGCTTGTACTGTAGTGCAAAAGGATATATTCTCTTACTCTGCCTTGCAGCAGAGCTGTAAAGTTAAAAATAATCGTGACTGTCTTTGCTTTATGGAGAATTAGGAGTTTGGACAGCATAATGCTTTATTGGTTGTGTTTAATAATTACCAGGAAGTGTGGAACAACACAAGCCCTGTGTTATGGTTACATTCTGAATAGATGGACTGACAGCATGGAGTCTGTTTATGTGTGTATAAATACAGCAAAGAAAGAAAACCCTAATTTATTATCCAAAATATCAAGCTCTTTAGTCTTTTCTTTCCTCATTTCTTCTGTTTCCTTCAGTTCTTTAGTCGAAGCTTCATGGCTGTGGTAGGCATGAATATTAACAGAGCTGGGTCTGTCCAAAACACCCCACATGGCATTCACCCAGCTTCTCACCCGGCGCTTTACTGCCAGTCTGTGTGAGACGAATCAGTCAACCATAATGAACGCCATAAATCTAATTAATTCACCAGGGGGGCAAAATGGCTTCTCTTTACAGACGCAGAGAGCTGTTAAAACAACCTGTCTGCCAGCTCAGCAACTGGCAGCCTGGGTTAGGTTGTATTCTGTTTGTGTGGCCAGGGGGGTGACTGCTTCTCCAGATGTGAGCACCAGACTCGAGTAGGCGGTGTTACTCTTCACACAGCCTTGTAAGCAAATATAAGCAGGAGGAACGTCAGTGTTCTGGATCTGCTCTCTTTTACCAACAATTCTTGAGAGAAACAGTAATATGGCTGTCAAATTCCAGTTTTAATCACCTAAAAAAAGAAAAAAGAAATAGCATTCAAATATTAATAAGCCTATACATTTATACTGCCATATTTTAAAGCCTCCAGCTTTCTTTAAAATATATATGCTCACTACATAGGGTATAACATAATGCTATTGTAGAGACTACATAGCAAACCTGCATAGGTTTTACATATAATCTACATTGTAGAACCTACATAGAACATACGCCATAGACAACATAGAACGCCATTTGAGATTCAGCCACAGAAAAGGAGTGACTTCAAGAGTGATCAAGTGCCTGTTAGAAATTTTTACCTACTTACATGTAATGCAACTTTTAGGACACATACTTACCTTATTAAGTAGAAAATGGATACATAATTCAAAAATAAATGCTATAAATGACATGTTTATCGTTAGCTACCTCAAGCGACAAGGTTCATTTAGCCAAAAAGTGTAGGAAACAAATTATTTAGTAGACTTATTTTAGGCGACTACAACTAAAACATGGGATTTTTAACATTGTGGGTTTTCTGCCTTTGAATGCGAGAATATTATGAAAATTCAAATAGTAATAATATTCGAACAGTGAAATTTATTCTGAGAGCCCTAAAAAGTAATGACTGATCATTGCAATATCTGAAACTGCTCAGACATACACAACCTACTGTATATTCTATGAAGGAGCTATGTCTGTTTTTGAACTAGAACACTCTTTCATACCAAAGTGGAGATATCTTATCCTACAGTACACAGTGATAAAGCTAGAGCTGTGAGTTTGTCCATCCCTGTCAAGTGAATAATACTCTCCCAATGTCTCTTTTTGCAAAAGCATACAGCATCTTGAATAAGTCCGTCCCAGTACAGACATGCTCTATTATTGCCCTCTTCAAGCTCCTTCTGATTGAAAAGACTAGATTGTTGTTCTATAAAGAGAAATCAATTGACTCAAGCAATTGACTGGTTGCAAGCAGTTCTAATAGAGGGGGTTTTGAAAAGCAGTTTTTGTCCCACATGCACAAGGCTCATCACTGCAGTGTTGTCTCATTGACTTTGGAGAGAGGAACTGAGGGGGAGAGGGCAGAGAGAGAGGGAACAGAACGTTCTGTCAAGGTCGGTCAGAGACACTAGAGGTTATCCTTGTATGTCTGCACATTTCTTTCTAGAAGGAAAAAAAGGAAGGAAAAAAAGGCTTACTAAGCATCTCCTTGTCTATGCTCCTTCATTTCAGACAGCAGGGGGGGAGGTAAAACAGCTCATTAAAGCTACTACATGGTGTAGATCTTCGACACCCCCCATTGGCAAAGGGTACCTGACTCAGCTCTTTCCATGCCGCCCACGACTCAAGCCGCTGGGAGCACCTGCTTCTTAGTGAGAGAGAGTTTATGTTGAGATCCGAACACTATACACATAATGCCACTACTATCACTTCCCAATAAAGAACAGGATCAAGCAAAGAATTGAAGTGTGTGCTTAACAGGAGTGATACAGTATTTTACATCATATCATATACATTTACATTTATTAATTTGGCAGACATTCTTATGTAGAGCGACTTGCAAACAGCTGAAGGTGCAATGGTACAAAGTACTTGGACAATTCCATTCACGTTAATTCATTTGTCTGATGCTTTTATCCAAAGTGACTTACAATTTAGACAGGATACAGTCCAAGCATACATCTGAGCAGTTGAGGGTAAAGGGCTTTACTCAAGGGTCCAACAGTGGCTTTCTGTCAGTCCTGGGGTTTGAATTAACAATGTTTTGATTACTAGCTCAGAATCTTAACCACTGAGTCACCACTGCCCTAGAAGTGAACCGTACAATTCCTGAAAGTTCTGAATTCTTTTATCAGTATGCAGGAATCAAACCCATGACATACACTTCTAAAAAAGGTTCCATCTATCACGCTAAAGGGTTTTGGGTTTGTCCCTCTAGGAGAATTCTTAATAAGCAACTCCAGCGAATGTCATGACAAATGTAACAAAAACATGATCTCATTTTGATCATGTCTGATTTTAAACAGAAGAAATGTTCCGTTATTAGCATATTTTACACAAAATGTTGTGTGTTGGCCCACAACTCAGTCCTTAGACATGAGTCAAGGACCGTGATGTCTACATGTCCTGGGGACACGGGCTTATTTGATTCATACGCTATCAAAACGCATTTTGTGCTTGTCCATCTGAAAATCAGCCCTCGTAAATGTATCGTTTTAGAGGACAGGGTCCGGAGCCTATCCTGGGAATGCTGGGCGCAAGGCGGAAACACACCCTAGACAGTCTATTGCAGGGCACCACTCTCACACACACACACACAAACTCACACACTCATTTAGCCATTTAGAGTAGCCAATCCACCTATCGACACCTTTTTTGGAAAACATTCAAAACTGAGAAACACAGTAGTCAGTTCAGGATCAAACCCCAGACCCTGGAGCTGTGAGGCACCAGTACTACCCAATGTGCTGCTTGGTAACTAAAAAGTACAAATTAAAATTCAATATATGCAGCATCACTAATTAAACACTTTCTAAAAATCCTCACACATTGTACAATATTATTTATATGTTATAATGTTATAACCTGAAGACATACAAGTGGGTATTTAAGCTTCAGGAGAACCAAACAGCTAGCAACAGACCATCATCAAATGCTCTATTAATTGATGCTCCTCAAAATCCACAATCTACTCAATAAACACCACCCATCTTTTCAATTTCATGCTTCAGAAGAACACTCAGATGCGTCACCTCATCCCTATCTCTCTCTCTCTCTCGGCAGCCATTGGGTCATTACCACATGCCGGTCTGT
This sequence comes from Olivaichthys viedmensis, assembly GCA_028565825.1. Taxonomy (NCBI): domain Eukaryota; kingdom Metazoa; phylum Chordata; class Actinopteri; order Siluriformes; family Diplomystidae; genus Olivaichthys; species Olivaichthys viedmensis. The sequence continues at coordinate 7,275,994 of JAOUQW010000034.1, read as the reverse complement.
GATCGTTAATTAGAGAAATGGCGATTTCCATTATGGCTGGTGGCCATGATGTCTTTTGGGTTCATGAGTCCTTTATCACTCTGACCCACAATGCTCTCCACGCACAATGGTTAACGGTTAATGGTTAATGGTTAATGGTTATTATTCATATGTATTTCAGCTTTTTAAGTTGTACTAATTTTTCGCTGTGTACTTTTATTGCATCTCCTAGGACTCCCAAATCCATATTAGGAATATGAAAAAGAAGCCAAGACTTGGCGGCAGTGGCTTTCTTTTTTTTTCTTTTTTCTGATGAAATATTAACTGAGGTTTGGATTTCAGAGTTATAGTACTAATTAAGATATCTGCCTTTGTAGCCCCTCCAGCTACGAACCCCAAGAGACCCCTCCATGGGAAATGCAGAGATGGCAGAAATTCAATAAAAGACTCTTTTGGTCCCCATAGCTAAACTGTGTGGTTGCTGCCGTGTGTGTAGAACGCTTTTACCAGTTTTGAAATAGCTGATGAGAGGAATAGATGTCCTACTGTGTGTAAGTGTGTGTGTGTATGTAAGTAAGTATTTGCTTGTCAGCTTTCATCCCACAAATGATGGAGGTTGATGATGCTGCAACCTTGGTCAAGGCTCTCGGAAAAACGAACACAAAAGGCGGGGCTAAAAACGGAGCGTGCGGGGGCAAGCCTAGAATTTCATCAACCTCCCCCACTCTCTCTGCACCATCTCTCTCGGTTTTATGTCATTCCATCCATGTGATTGGTTTTGACAGCCCAATATGGCCTGAGCGCTCATCATGATAGACTAATCCATGCAGGAGAATCAAGCTTATAGGCTGGCATTCCATTAGGCCTGAATCGCGTGGTTCTATCAGCTACATGATGACATTTAAAGCCAGTCATCAAACTTGCCTAAAAATCATACATTAAAAGACCCTTTATCGTTCGTCCAATGGTACTTTAGTCTTGGTACAATGGTGCCTTTATCTTACTAGAAGGATTTTCTCAGAATCTCTTCTCCAGGTGTTTTCTACATCCAGATTTCTGTTCCCCGCATAGATCACACCTTCTCTAGGAGTGTGAGACACTCCACACAGTAGCATCATCCAGGCCGACTCGCTACCAATCAGCTTAACACATTGGGAGGTGGATCTCTGCACTGTTGCTTAGCAACAGAGACGGAGGTGCCCCAGTCGCTTGTAGTGTTGCTAGGCGACTGGGAAAAATGTTGCAGTGGGTTACAGTGTATGGTGAGGTCTAGGAGCAGAGAAGCTTGATGTCCTAAACTGTTTCACCACTATTTGAAGACAAGCTGATTAGCCTGTAATTACATGCTACAGACAGAATGAACAGTAGCAGTAACTGTGTTTGAATTGTATAACCCACGCACACATCATATGTTTTTTTCATTTTTTCATTTATGTACACAGTAATGTCTTTTGTAGCTGATATTTAGCAAAAATTTCTAAGCGGTAATTTATGAGGATGCGCACAACCAACGGGGCAAGTGTATGCCTAGTTAAAAGCAGGTATAATGCCAGCCTTACACTACCTATCCATGTAAAAATCCAACATCTTCAACTCGTCTTCACAGAGGAATATATGTTTCTTTATTTAATCCCATCCAACAAACAGTTAGGATCAGTTAGAATTTTAAAAGGCTTGCTATTCACTATATATGCTTACTACATAGGTTAAAACATAATGGCATTGTAGTTGTCAGACTCAGAAGGAATACCACAACTAGGATCCACGTGCAACGTTTTATTTACGGATTCAGCAGAAGACAGGGTC
>JAOUQW010000034.1:7260470-7274109 GCA_028565825.1 Olivaichthys viedmensis | reverse complement strand
TATGTGGAGTCGGGTGATGGAGACCTCTGGTGGTGAGCGGGGGTAGTGCGTGTAGGGTCGGGCCGAACCGTGACAGTAGTACCTATGTAGTGCACTATATGTCCAATAGACTGTCATTTGAGATTCAGCCACAGAAAAAGAGTGACTCTATTAAGTGTCTTTTGGAAATTGTACACTGTTAGGTGACTAAAAGCAAAACACGGAATCTTAAACATTCAAATGTGGATTTTTTGCCTGTGAATACATAAATATGAAAATTCAAATGGCCGTCGGACAGTGAAATTGGTTCTCACAGTCCTAGTATGGATGAAATTTGCTATGGCTCTGGCTCTTTCACCCACGACCTTGTATGTGAAAATAGAGGGAAGTTGTAAGATGCTCAGAGAGAGGAATATGTCTTGTGCAGCTTGAGGACCATGTTTAATGCTTAATCGGGTCCTGCTAAGTGACAAATGAACAGCTATGTTCTTTAGTGATTTTGCAAGACACATGGTAGTCTAAGTGGGTAACAAAATTATATTTTGTCCACATTTTGAAGCCCTAACACACACATACACACATATACAGTACACATACACTGCTCTCATTAAGAAAAGAGGAGTCTTGGCCTTGGCGTTGGAGGCCAGTTTGTGCTGCTTCCCACGTACTGCTGCTGGCCACGGACACAAAGAGAGCTTGTGACACGAGGAAGTGTCCTCACAGAGCAAAGAGAGACAGAGCAGAGGGAGAGACAGAGAGAGAGAGAGAGAGAGAGACCATCAGAAAGAGTGAGAGAGGGAGCAAGGGAAACAGATGAACATTGTGACTGAAGCTTAATTAAAGACAATAATGTTGTTTTTGCTGCACATTTTTAAAAACAAAGAGCCAAGTTAGGGAGTAAAAGAGATGGCCTAGATACTCCACAGAAAGAGAGAGGCAGAAAACAGTGAGGGACGTTTGAAGAAAAAGGGTGATTTGGGATTGTATTATATTTTGAGCATGTTGTGTTTACCAACATTTAAATATCGGTGTGTGTCTGTGTGTGTATTTGAGTTGCGAGTGTAAATTTTTTCTTTTTTCTTTTTCTTTTTTAGTTGATACGAATGGTCATGAGATCACGCAAGGTCCATCTGATCAGTTTAGGATCAGTTTCTTCAGGATCCATAAGCTTCTATGAAATATGAATATTTTTAGACGTATGCTTGTAGAACAGATTATTTAATCAGTGTTACTTTTTATATTTTGTGCATGACATACTTCCTGGTCTTCAATTCAATTCAATTCAATTCAATTTTTTTTGTATAGCGCTTTTAACAAAAAGGCAGTCACAAGGCAGCTTTACAGAAATCCGGATGTAGATCTAGATCCTAATGAGTAAGCCAGAGGCGACAGTGGCAAGGAAAAACTCCCTGGGATGACATGAGGAAGAACCCTTAAGAGGAACCAGCCTCAAAAAGGAACCCCATCCTCTTCTGGGTGATAGTGGGATCATTACAGTATACAGTTTTACAGTGAAAAGGCAAACAGTACTCTTAAAAAAGACAGAAGTAAAAGTTACAGAGTTGATTGCAGAAGCTTTATATACACTATGTGATATTTCACATCAGACTCAGTAACTAGAGCTCCAGACCAATTCTAGGACTGGGTAATATGACAATACGATACAGCGATAAATTAAATTACATCACAATATTCTTTCATCAGTATCGTCAGTACTTATATAACACTGTCCAAATCCACTGTTACGCAAAGTAACAATAAGCTGTTTGGAGATTAAAATCTGTTTTTGTACCATTTTTTGTACCTTCCTTTATCTTTGTAGACATACAAAAAACAAAAACTTGAAGCTGTACTTTTTCATAGTTTTATTTAAACAAGGGACGTTGTTAGAAAACCTAAATATCACTATGCATGTTGCGTATCGTGAAAATGTCTTTAAGTATGATGATATTTGTGCCATATCACCCACCATTATCAATTTTCTTGACTGGCCTTGGGAGTGGAATGTTTTTATTTAAATGGAGTGAGTCTGATCAAATCACCATTTTTTCAGGCACTCTAGTTACTAAATCTGATGTTGTTTTAAGGTTAGAATTTCACTTTAAATTCACTCCTTTTTAGGATTTGACAAGGGTTTTGGCCATGATCCTTAGTCCTATTTTCAGTTCTTTCTGGATAAACTAAAATAATAATAATAAAAACAACATCAGCTGCAAGTCCCAGTTTTGACTGCAGTCTGGTCTGGTCATGTAGATAAGGCCAATGGACTGTTATCATGGGAAAACTCTGTTACTTTTCAACCTTGTCAAGTTGCTGCTCTCATGGCCTACGTGTCAGATTCAAAAGCTTGGGTGTGGAGTATATGTGTGTGTGCTTGTCTGTTTGTGTATGCATGTGTAATGTCTGAGGGTGATCAGACAGGCCAGACCAGGCCAGACTGGAGGTAATCCTCACTATTAAGTGTTAGCAATGAGGCGTGACCCTACTTCTGCTGCTACTGCTGGCTCAGCTACTGCTATCATCACACATTTCATTAACATGGCTACTCTCTTTCTCCCACTTTCTTTCTGTCTCTCAGTTCTTCACTTTCTCTCTCTTATCCATTATGTGACTATTTCTGTTTTTCTGTTTTCTGTGATTATTTCTGTGCTTCTCTGTCTCTATGTCTAACTTTGTCTCTCTGTCTCTCTCTTGCATCTTGCTTTGAGTCTGAGCTTTTCATGCTCCATGATCCAGTCAAGGGCCTTTAATCTTCCTGTTTTTAGCCCTCTTTAACCCCTTTTCCACGAACAAGGTGCCAGTGCTGGTTCCAGAGCCGGTGCCTAGAACTCGGGAACTGTTCTGCATGTTTCCACCACAAAAGTGCCGGTTCTCAGTCTGCAAAATCAGTTTGGTTCCAATACCAAAAGGCTGTAGGTCTGACACCGGTGACGTCAGGGGCTTAAAGACGGCATCATTTAGTTGCCATGACAACAACTCCAGCAATCTGGTGATGTAATGGTGCAACTCTTATCCTGTTAGAAACGCAGGCCGGTATGTGTTGGGGTATGTGTTGCTTTCTTAATTTCTCCATGTACATTTATTCATTCCAGCACATCTCTGGCAGTCCTGTACCCTTATTTCACTCTATTTTCACCATTTCATACCATTACTTGTGCGGTACGTTGATGAAAACACAGGCCCATAGTGCCAGTAGTCCTTCAGGCCACCTCGTGCAGGTATATCGGAAATAGAGGATAAAAACTACTGGTTCCCCATGTCATGCCCAGTGAAAGACACACTTGGAATATTACAAGGTCACAATAGACATATGATTGCTGTGAACTTAAATATGTTATATATTAGAAATTCCAAAGGTTTCGTAATGTTCCCCTCTTCTGTTTGCTCCAATATCACACCCTTTTCTCATTAATACTACAGTCCTACTGTTTTTCTCTTTCCCTCCCATTTTTCCTGTCTTTCCCCGAGCAAAGCCACTTTATTTATAGTGCCTTTATCGTCCTCTCTGGGAAACAGCTTGCTGTTTTCATTCAGCCCTATTCTTTTTCCCTCAGCCGCTCCACCCCATTTTCTCTTCCTCTTTTTCCTGTTCCCTCTCACCCTCTTCTTGACCTCCTTCACTATCCCCTCCCTCTTTCACTTTCCTTCTCCCCCATTCTGTTTTCTTGGACAGTCTCTTTAAAAGGTCCGGGTCTGGGCACACCATGTGTTGTTGGTCCTTTGGGTGTGTTGGCATGGTGACTGTTTTTTTGTGTATCCATACAGAGTGGCTTTTCTTTTTATTTCAGCATTTGTGTGTTGCATTTGAGAGTGCAGATCTCTCTGTTTTTTTTTTTAATAACAAAATTATGTTTGCACAAATGTTCTAATATTTTCGTTTCCAGTAATAAATACTGCTCTCTCTATATATAATATCTCTATATAATACAGGGCTAAATATAGACTATGTGGCTCTTCTGTGGAGCACTAAACTCTGCATGTGTAGGCAGATTTACGCTCGATATACTGCAGCTGAGGGCTAAAGGATTAGCGGGGAAGAAGGAGAGAGATCTGTGCTACCCATCTAAAGATGTGAGGAGTGCATCAGGGTCCAGTGTTTGGCCCCTTATGGTTTTTCCAAAATTGCCTCTTTTGCTCTCTCCTGGTACGCTGCCATTGTCCTGCTGCTCTTGAAATGCTGAACGTGGAAAAGGTCAGTGGGGCCTCAGAGTTTTCAGCCCTGATGAAACGATTACGAAGCTCTGCTGTCCTGGACGCTTTTCCCACACTCCGCACACTGAAGGAGGCTGGGTCTGGGCCAGACGGGCTGCTCTTGGTTAGGCCATTCTCAGGGATCCCCCTGAATAGTCTAGGGTAATGTGGGGTGATTGTTTGGGCTGTAAACCTTGGGAGAAGATCCAGATTTTCAACAAATCTATGCAATGAGTTAGACAATAAGAAATAACCCCTATGAAGAGCTTGAGTAGTCATCTTCAACCAGTTTTCCATCTTCCATATAGTCCTCTATTCACTTCAATTTCACTGAAACTTCATCTGATTTCCTTTTTGGTATTATAATTTCCTTTGACCCAAATCTAGGACCAGTGTGTTAATAAATAAAATGTTGACCGGACACTTGCATACCCTAAACCACCCCATAATCCTCCAGTGACCCAGCGTACTGTTGCCGAGGGCCCTGCAGAGAGCTGTGCATGCTCAGTGGATTTGCCAATAGGTCAAAAAAGTCACAGGCATTCTGGGAAACCCTGGGAGGCCTCTGAATGTTTGGAATACCCAGAGTCCCATTTTGAGCTTTTTAATGAACTTGATGATACAGCTATTCTTTGTTTATTAGCCACAGTCGAGCATATGATACTTCAGGATGAAATTGTTTTAATAACATGCTAAGTGATTGATTCCATCCGTTTGGAAAGATAAATAGATCAGAGTTGTGTCACACCACAGGAAGTGATAAAGGTTAAAGACTATTTGCTCAAATGGGAGAAGAATGTCAGCTAATGTTTCTTCGCTGTCGGAAGTTGTTGGTGTTGGATGATTACAGATTTAAATGTTATTTCTTTTTTGACAAATGGCTTCTGGTGTTTGTGTGTGTGTGTTTATTGGAAGATGCCTGGCAGGTTGCCAGCTGTAGGAACACTGTTGCATGTGTGAGTGTAATTCTCTCTGCTGTGTGTGTTGTGACACACAGACTTGTGTTTTGTGATGACCTGGCGTGCCTTTACATATAACTTTAAAGTGTGTGTGTGTGTGTGGAAATTTGGGGGTCCTTTTGGGGACCAATGTCCCCTTAATGATAGCTTTGACCTTGCAGGAATTTGTGGTTGGTCCCCATGAGATAAAATGCTATTCTTTTGGGGTAGGCGTAGCATTATTTAGCTATGGTAATAAACAAGTCGGTGGAAATGCCTCACAAATATAGAATTAGAAGAGCAAGTATGTGTGTGTGTGTGTATGTGTGTGTGCTGGGTTGGTCCGTGCCGCCATAAGCCACTGCCAGACCCTGTCTCTGCAGATGGCTTATAACCATGGTAACCATCTGGATGCAGCCAAGAAGGAAGCTGCATGCGTGTGACATGTGAAGAAGAACACGCTGAAACTTGCATACACACACATACAAACACAGACACCCCACACACACACACACACACACACACACAATTTAGCATGCAGCACAGGGAACCACTGCACCATCAGCATGGAGCAGCATGCAAGCACATAACATTGAGAAAGAAAGAGAGAATCTAGAGTCTAGACAATGTCTGGTCTAAATGCTTAACTGAAGGCCATGTTTTGTGAACACAGACATGTCCGAAGCAAGACACGCCCTTATTATAAGCCATGATTATTACAATCAGCAACACAATTCCACAACATACAAAGGGAGCAGGTAAATTACAAGACAAATCAGAGATTTTAAATAAAATTCCTTGAAATGAGGAACACAGGAAGAAAAATAAAACGGTAGTTGGGGCTGGTTCCCTACTGGCACAACCAAGTTGTGTTCGGCAGGAAGCAAGAGAGAGAATCAACTCCGTCAGCAAGCTGGTAACAGTTACAAAAACAAACACATATTAGCTCTAGCACTGAACTTGTAAAACTATTTCTCAATACGTCTGTTTTCATCTTCACAATGAGAAGGTGACGAAGCTGACAACTTTTGGCAAACTGTTTAGCTTAAAGTTTTATAATCTAGTAACTCTTAAAGTTTTATAATCTAGTGGCTGTTTAGCCTTTCGCACCTTTGCATTCAGTTCGTTACTGAAACATTTCAATTTTCTAAGTCTTTAATAAATTAGTGGTTAAAGTGTGCTAATGTCTGAAAGTAGCGGTAGGCTGTATAAAAGTATAAAAGAGACACTAGTAATAATTCATCAACCGGTAGAGTCAAACACCGTAGCGGTTGAGCAAAACTACAAAGGCAACTAATGTATTTGCCTTTAAAACGTTACTTGTTGCAAAACTGTGGCTCATACGTTTGTGGGGTTGCAAAGTGCGGGCGTTATGACTGCTTTAACCCCTGTTTCAGACAGGATGGTTGAAGCGGTGGGGAAGCGGCCTGTCTGAAACATCGGTGGCTTTTCTGCCGTCGGCATTGAGTGTAACGTAAACAACGGCAGAAGAGAAGGTGAATTAAATATACAAATGGATCCAAGAAGATGAAGCAGAAGGAATCACAGCAGGGGTTCGGACAGGTTCGGAGGGCGAGATGAACCACAGCAGCGTTGGTGTATCGGGATCTTGCACTAAAGCCATTTTACAGTGAAAAGTTAAAAGAGAGCTTTGCTCCATAAACCTCTACATGGTTTATGTAGTGTAATTAGAGTCAGTATGATACCTGTAGCATTAGTAAGGGCTGAGCTCAACTCAGAGAGAGATATAGCAACTGCTGCTGAGGAATCTGATCCGCAGCATTAGAATAACTCATATTGGCAATAAAAAAGGGCAATGGTACCTGAAACAGGAGGGTATTTTATTTTCCCCACAGCTGGTGACTGGCTAAGTGCTTTCTCTGCTGTGCAGGTGTTATACGACTCTACACATGTGGTCTAAAGCTGAACACCAGCTTATGTTCTTTGGCCTTTACCTTTGTGCCCTGACCTTCTCTGTTCTGAAACTTGGAGAAAGTGTGTGTGAAGGGCATAATTACTTACAGTTCCTACTCTCTGTCTCGCACGCACATGGATTTCGTCAAACATATGCACCTACATTACTAACAAACAGATACACACACATGTATATCAAATATACTGCATCCAGTAATGCTTACACTACTCTCTACACCTACTAGCTGAAATTGGCACAGAGCTGCAGAATGGGGCTACGTATTACAGCAAATACCGTGAAATAGTGGCATGTAGTTCTGATAAAGCATAAAATCATTAGTTTGCCAACAAAGAGAATGGTAGAAAAAAGAGAGTAAATAAAAGGACATTTGATCTTTTCTCCATGAATACCACAAGCTGTCAGTTACAGATCATGCACGTGAGAGAGATCAGGCTAGGAAAGGAACATTTGCTATGACTAATCCATGATCGACATGTATGGTAGTTTAATGGTTAAAATTCTGTCCTAGCAACCAGAAGGTTGTGAGTTCAAATACCATGACTGCCAGAGAGCCACTGATGCAAATCCACCCGCAAATGTGTGGATTGGATTCAGCCGCACTTGTCACTTTGGATGAAAGTGTCTACCAAATAAATAAATAGAAAATGTGAAATGGAAGTGGTAAAACATTCTGACATACCTTAAAGGAACAGTTAAGCAAAAAATGAAATTTACACAATGTTCCGCTTATGGCAAAAGTTGATCAGTCAAGACATATTTGATGTGGAAGTCTGTCTCAACCAAACTGAACAAAACTTTACTGTGTAGCTGAATGCTGTAATGTTATGGGGACAGCCATCTTGGACAACCGGCATCACTTTTTTCCTTAGCGCAATTCACTATCATTTGGCCTCAGCTTTCCAAAGGTTGAAGGCGGAATTGGAGCGGAAAGCTGGAAGTTATGTGGATGATGTTGTAGTTCCACTTTGAACTTTTGTAAAGAGACTATCGAAAAGAAATCAAAAGTAAACATATATAGGTTAATGATGTCATTTGAAGCAGTCATATAAGGATTTAGGCCTGTATTTATGGAAAAGACTTTGGGTGAGATAAAGTTCCATTACTTGTTAGCTATATAAAACTAAAGAGCTAAGTCTTGGCTGATCGAATACATTTGGGGTAAGTGGTAAATTTGTGTAAATTGAATATTTTACCAAACTATTTCTTTAATACCCATGGCAGCTTTTCAGAACAGTTAGTGCTGACATTTTGTTTCTTGGTGAGCTCATGTCCTGGGAGAGTTGTTTCGTCTGTACACAGCCATGAAGTCAGCATGTTTCCAGAAATACTGCATAAACCATCCAAGAGACAGAGAGAGAGAGAGAGAGAGAGAGAGAGAGAGAGAGAGAGAGAGAAAGAGAAAGACAAGGGTGAGGTCTGTCTAGGGGTTGATTTCCTTCTTGCTTTCTTTTTTCTTCTTCTTTTTTCTCCCTTCCCATTTTTTGTGTAATAAGGCACATCTGGCCTCAGCTGTTGCATTTTCGAGTATTTTTTAGCCACATCGCTATCTTTTGCCAGGAACCTTCTATGGAGAGTAAAAAATCTTTCTCCTGCCACCAGCGTTGTAACTGCTGCCTAATCAAACCCATTCCCCATCATGGCCCAGCGCCCAGCTGATTCCAATCTTCCTCGCTTACTCCACCATAGTGAGTGACAGCTGTTCTGATTGGCTGCCTGTCTTTCTTCGTCCACCTGGGTACCAATCATGTGTTGAGGCTCACGTTAACACAGGCAAGCAAAGACTTTGAAGTGCTCACCCCAGGCTTCGAGTCTTTAAGTTACAGCACGGCTGCTGACCCTTCTGACTCCACAGTTCATGTAGAAGTGAATCGAGATATGCTAAATAAATTCACTGAAAAAAAAATCAGTTGGCAAATTCCCTACTGGTGAGTTAATTATTCTGAAAATAAACCGTCTCCACACAGTGATTCAAAACATCTTCGGTCACACTGAGGCCGTGACTGGTGGCTGGATATTCTGGCTGGCCTAACTGCTGAGATGAAAAGGCATGGCGTGAGAAGATTTCTGCATTGCAACTCTGTGTTTGTGTGTTTTCTAAATTATCTGAGAACCTGCTGGGAAAGGACAGCGGTCCACTGACATATATGATTTACAAAAGATTCCTGAAAAGTTCCACATGTGTGAATTGATGACATGATTGACACGAGAGGCTCTCTGGGGATTCAGTGTCCTCAATCAGAGTGGGCACTGTAGACTGCAGACCTATTTTCGCTATATCTCTTTCTCTCAGTCTCTTGCTCTCTATCTTTTTCCATTTCACTTTATCTCTCTTAATAAGAGTGTAGGACTACTGGTTTATACCTGATTATATTTGTTACTTGATTGCAAGTTAGCCTACTTCGACTTCTAAGATTGTGTGATTTATAATTTGACTAACTGCTTTATGACAAGGGTTTGTAGCTCTCCTGAATATTAGCCCTTAAGAATGTTAGGAATGCACTGATACCATTTTCCCATTTTCGATACAATAGCCGTATCAAAGCCCTAACTATCAGCTGATACCTGATACAGATACCGACATCCTCTTAGTAACTGAGCCAATGCTCTGCAAACTTCTGCTGTTACGTGAAAAATCACAGGCGTGATACAAGCATGTTTTAAAGGTAAATATAGCACTTTTAGTAATATTTGACGAAGTTCTCCTCACATTACAGCTACTGTCAATATAATATCTGCTTAAAGGATAAATACCGGTCCCTGTGGCACCACAGGCTCTGTAAACTGTAGAAAAAAAACAAATGATATGGACCTCCAACATCCAACCAATCAAGACAGAGAGGTGTCTCTACTTGCCTGTCAATCATGTTACCTGTCAATTCATAAAGCTCCATGTCTTGCACTGGCATTCAGCCACTCGAGCCTAGGCATGTGCTTGGGAAGTGTGGCTTTGGAGGGAACACTCAAGAGAGGGGCTGTACTTGTTTAACATTTTAATTTCTATAAACAGCTAGCTTTAGCGCATGGTGGAAACATGTGGAAACTACTCTTGACTGACTGTATTTACTCATGTACATACATTTAGATGAGATAAGATGACACTCTAGACTAAGCGTCCACATGTTCACTTGTCAGAACAAAATGGAAGGTAAATGTGTGATAATTTGCGTATGTGTGCCGTGTGAGCATGCTATTGGTAAAGGAGCGTGTGTGTTCTTTGGCATGGTGCCATAGGCTCCAGGGAATGAGTGTAAACTAATCCAGATGTGTCACATCACCAGATTTATCAGCCAATCAGAGAGGCAAAGACAATGCCTTCTGCTGATACATCACCCCTTTGACCTTTAGGTTAATCTACTGCTTATTATGTGTACGTCTGTGCCTACTTGATGTGCTTGTCGATATACTACAACTTAAAAAAAGCAAACAGAATCATATGATAATCCACTTTAAACACATGCACAGACTCATAGGCTACAAACAACATTGCTCTATTTTTCCTCTAAAACCTGTAAAAGAAAGGGACCATTTTAGGTTTGCAGCCGAAATTTCGGACATATCAAAAAGAAGCCAGAAAAGAAGCTCTCTTACTACTTATTGTACATATTTTATTGTAGATTTTTCATGCATGTTATTTATTCATTGAGGAAAGCGTGTAAGGGTGTTTTTAAAAAAAATTATAATGCATGTTAGTAAAATGTAACATCGAGAATGCAGCTGCGCATGTGCTAATTTTATTAGGATAAAATCCTGATTTGTCCATGGCAACATGGTGTTTAAATCTCAAATGTGGATCGGATCAAATTATTGATAATAGTGATATTGCGTAATAACATTAATCCAAATGGGATTGACAATGAGGATGGCAGTTTTACAAGGAGGATGTTTTTTGTCTTCTTTTTTTTTCGGGGTGACGGCATCCCCTTGCATCTTTCCTCAAATCGAGCCCTGAATACAACTAAATATTGGTTATTTCTTGCTAATGCTCTATTTACTTCCTCTTTCTTGCATAGCAGAATAACAAGCAAGTACGTAGGTAGGAAGGTAATTGACTAAGTAAGTAAGCCTGATTCATTTTGATTATTCATTATTCATTCATTCCTCAATGAATACAATGACAACATTTGTAATAAGGCAGATGTGGTTTGTATCACCCGTTTCTAGGTTTGTCTCAGTGATGGTGTGACATCTGTGGTCTGTCACTGTATGTTTGGATTGTGGGTATTTTCTTATTATTCATTTCTTCCACTCTGAGAATTTTCAGTTATTCTCAAATATTACCCATCTCCTCATAAATGTCAGTGTTATTAACCTAATCTGTGCGGCATTTGTGCGTCAGGGTTATTGCACACACACAGCCGCTGTGTTTTTGATGCGCAAACTTGGACGCACGCTGAGCTGGGAATAAAGCCTTGCATGAATTATTCTGTTTAATGTGCTGGTCCAGTCTTTTTGTGTCTCATTTCTTACTCTGTTTGTCAGCCTTCTCTGCATTTCCTTGATGGATAGCTTCTATTTTTCTCTGGTCCCCTAGGCAGCCGTCCAAGTGAAATATGGTTCAGTTTGTTACTGATGGGAACACAGTTTTATGGTGATCTACAATAAAATAACGTGAAAAGGACTGAGCGCTTGTATTATCAAAGTAAAGTTTCATTTTTTACATTTGTCTTTTTGGCAAACGGAATGTGGTACAGATTTGCAACAGTGCGACCACAGTGGCACACCAACTGTTCTGCAGTCTTGGTGAAATTTAGCATGACTCTTTGTTATAATACCAAAAAAATAAGGACCACCTATTCCTGCTGAACAAAATGCATTTATTTCTAGAACACTCGTAGATTCATGCACATGCATTTGTTTTCCTTTAGATGGCTTAAATACGTTTTAAGGAATATTTTATCATCCTAATTAATCATTGAAAGGGTCTAAAATAGCTGCATAAGTGCGTGTAGAAACATCAGAAATTATTTTATGGACCTTAAACTATGACTAATATTGGTGCGCTATTAACTGGTAGTTAACAACTATAGTATTATCTTTTATAAAACTTGCATGACCTGCAAAGGTAAAACAACCTCAATGAGAACCAATTGGAAGTGTCCATCGAAGCACACCTCGTCAAATTTCTGACCAATCAAAGAACCCCCACGTGTGCAAACAATTTGTTGCGCTTGAGAATCGTGAAACCAACCGAACCAAATGAAAATGACTTTAGCAAACGAACTAGGTGTGAAACAGCTTTACACACTGCCTATTGTGGGATATTGGTGATCTCCTGACCCTTTAAAGTGTGTTAAGTATGTATATGCATATGTGATTTAGGAGCAAAAAAAAAGATGTTTATTCTGACCTGTTCTGACTGGGAAATTATCTTGAGACTCGGTATTCAGGCTACATTAGTATAACACACCTGATCCAACATACAAAGAGATTGATAATTAGCTCATGAACTGGAGCAGTTGTGTTGGTAGTAGAGCTGTCTGCAAAGGAGCCAAATGAGACTAATGGAATTCTTCAAACAAACTGGGATTAAAGACTTCACAGGCTTCAAGAAAACTAGGTCATTTAAAGTGGTGTAAATTTGTTTGAAGCTGTATGAGCAGCAATACAGGTTGGGTAGTGCAACTGGCCAATTACACTAAAGGTCATTGGGTGCAACTTTACATAATGAGGTACAACAACGGCTAATCAGGTCAGCTTTAAAAAGCTCCTCTTTCAAAGTTTAGGTCACTGCAGGAAAAAGGCCAGACTTACAGTGCAGAGACATTATAACTTGTGCATGCAGAATCACATCTGATCTATTTATGAATATGGGCAACAGGATGTGTTGCCACGTCCCAAGAATGAGGTTTCTGTTTAAAGAATCATATGGACTAACATTAATTCATTGTTGTGTTGTTATATTGACGTATTTCTAGCATACAGTCCAGTTTCGTGGGACAGGGCATACCAAGCAGTGGTGGTTCAGAGTTTAAGGCACTGGGCTACTGATCAGAAGGTTGTGAGTTCAAATCCCAGTACTTTCAAGCTGCCACTGCTGGGCCCTTGAGCAAGGCCCTTAATCCTCAACTGCTTATCTCAATTGTAAGTTTCTTTAGATAAAAGCGTCTGTCAAGTGAATACATGTAATGTGCCATGTAATAATGCATGTGTGTGTACATTCAGCATTGGCAAGAGCTGCAGCCTGGTTGCTCAGTCACTTGTGTAAAGCGTGAGCTGTGGGTTTAAAAGCCTGATTGGCTGCTGAGAGCTACAGTGGGCTCTGAGAACTAGGCCAGGCTCAGTGGGTTACTGTTTCACTGTGGCCTATACTCACATACTAACTCAGACTGAGGGGGAAAAAAGAGTTTTCCGTAAAGCATACATTCGTTCTTTTGTATTGGCGTTCTGATTACTGCAGAGCGCAGAATGATAACATGCAATGTTTAATACTAATTATTCATACTAAATAATAATGAGGCTGCCTCCTCAATATGTTCCTTACATACATTATTACACAAATCCGCACTACATATCGTCGATGTCCAATGAAAAACATGTATCTCCAAAATTCCAATTTTTCAGGAACACGAAAAAACACTTTTTCATATCATTAATC
>JAOUQW010000034.1:7223038-7248044 GCA_028565825.1 Olivaichthys viedmensis | reverse complement strand
AATGAACTCAATCTACTGCAGAATAAGTCTGTAATGTAATGAAACGTGGAGAAGGTGAAAGGGGTGTGCAGACTTTCTGGCTTGACTGTATTTAAAAAAAAAAACATTTTCTAAACATGCCAGGCCACAACATATTACTGAAATGGTTATTAATAGTGTTCTTGAGCTATCATTAATCAATAATCAGTATACAATGTAAAAATGACTAAATGTAAAAAAAGGGGGGGGGAATCCAAATGTCCCCTCAAGGTCAAACTTGTCATGTATTCCCATCATTGTGGTCTGGTCCACACGTGTGAATTGTTACAAATTTCCAAGTGTGAGACTGTGTTTAAGGTGGCACATGAAAAAGTTTTCCTGCTCCCATTTTAACCATGCCTCGCTCATTCAGTACATGTCAGTGTAACAGTTTTGTGCATCCTTGGTGTGGTATATTGAAATGACTGCTGACTGTTTGTATTTCAGTTTTTTTTTCCATTTATTTTAACCACTTTTAACCCATCCTTTACAATAGGTTCCAAGAATAGGGTCCCTGAAATATTGTGTCCCCTCACTCGGCCTCTGCTCCCGGGTCACAAGGTGGCGGATTTGCTACCTACTCTCACTGTCTCAATCTTGTCTCTCCATTCCGCAGTTTGGCTCGTCCTTCGCTACCTTCCGCCCTGCTCTCTCTCACACTGGCTCCATCAGGCCTTTCTCTGTCATACTTCCTGCGTCCCCACCCTATAGTCGTTCCCCCGGATCCAACACTTCCTCTCCCACATCAAAGGTTCCTTGCTGGAAGGTTTGTTCCCATGGGCACATTTTTTTCTTTTGCTTATATCTTTGTGTGTGTTTAATTCGCTTGTCCTGAATAATGCTTATTTTCAATTGCCCTCCTTTAATTTCATTTCCTGCTTAACTTCATTCATCACCTCATTTTGCTCCTTAACACAAGCCTTTTGTTTTTCCTCTATTCTGGTTTCAAATCTCTGGCTTAGAGATTTGATAAACTGAGCAGGCCAAGGACGGTGCATCTCAGTCCCTTCTGAGTTCACTCAACTCAGAATCAACATTGTATTAGACAGTGCTAAAAGCACACATCAACAGTATTAGCTTGAAAGGATGCCCAAACTGTTGGATAGTGGGCGGGTCTTTTCCCTCATCAGAGAGAGAGGATAGGCTGTTTATTACCGTGCAGTAACCATGCCCACCCCTTCAGGATTGGTCCAAGGCAGGCTTGCACGAGCAGCCTGCAGCCAGCACGCTCCAGAGGAGGAAGGAGCCGAGAGAGGCGGAGTCATCGCCCCAATCGCAGGGCTATGCTGGGGTGCATCCCGACGATCCCCATAGGCCCAGGATGACCCCTGCCACCATTGCAGCTAAGGTAATGCTCATAAAGACGAGCAAAACATCAATATAAACATGATTACAGTGATATTCTTCCCCTTCCAATGAAGATGCTGCAGAGAACTGTAGGGCTAATGAACTCTGTCAGATACTAGCTGATACACTGATACTCCTATACTAGCTCAATTCTAAACTAAAGTTGTGAAAAACAGTTGCTTCAAGGGGACCTTCTAAATGGTTATTATTAAAAAGACCAACTGATCGTGACATTGAGGTGCGCTCGGGAAAGCTGTTACTTTCAATCCGTACAGAGAGGGGCTTTTCAAAATTCGCACTATGGAGGGTGTAGCCTTTGCAGGAAGTGATAGTCTTTATTTAGGTCATGCTTCTGAAATAAAAAATTACTGCTTCTATAATTACTGCTTAATTGTGTTAATGTATATTTCTTGATAATGGGCCCTTTGGCTATACATTTTTTAAATTAAATTTAATTAGAATAGCTCTGACTTTTTTAGCCTGTGTGCAGCCAGTATGAAGTGTATATTTGATTGTGGCTGTGTGTTTGTGTGTGTGTGTGTGTGTGTTGCAGCACTGTGAGGAGGTGTCCCCGGCAGCCAGTGACCTGGCTATGGTGCTCACCCGTGGCCTCAGTATGGAGCAGCAGAAGAGCAGCAGAGATTCACTTCAATACTCCAGTGGATACAGCACTCAGACGACCACACCGTCTTGCTCTGAGGACACTATTCCCTCCCAGGGTAAAGCATACGTCTCTCTCTCACACACACACTTCAGACTCATGACGGAAGTCTACTAATAGTAAGTCATGGTGTCTAGACTTGAGGTATAACCTTGTTTTGACACTCATTTGAAGGGTTTCATCAGTTTCCCTTGGCAAGTGAAACAATATTAAGCAAGTTCTTAGGGCTGAACGCTGAATGGCGTAAAGCGTCAGTGGCCTGGAAATAGTTGTCCCTTGTCAGCGCCTGTCAAATCTGATTGAGCTTAACAAATCAGTGTCAGAGGCTGGTGGAGTGAAAGAGTTCTAATTGGCTGTTCGGCCTAACGAATTAGCAAGCAAAAGACACTGTCAAGAAAAGACACACACAGTATCTCATTTTAAACTTATGCTCATCTGCTATAGCTAGTATTTAAACAGATAAGTGGCATGGCAATGATAGCTGGGCTAGCTTGTCTATGTCCAAACTGCATACTAGCTCACTAAATAAAATGTCAAAATATTATGCCAATATATTTACTGATACTGGTACACCTATAGGTAGCGTAGGTAGCATTGACACACTATCCAGTAGTATGAGATTTTTAGACAGGCTTTATCTGTTTTTTTTTTTCTACTGCTACCTCCTGGCAAGTTATGTCCTTTCACACAGGCATAGAATGTTAACCATCAGCTGTTGTCTTTTTGCTGTGTGTTCGAGTGTAACTTTTCACAGAAGCCGTGAGGTAACGAGAGGCCATCATCAGTCGGCCTTAGTTGGCACTAGTTTTTTAACATCAGCTTAGTGTGACACTCCCCTTAGTTTGTGTCTCTTTATTTATGATTACTCAGTGTGGCTGTGTGTCAGGCTGAAGGTGGGGTTCTGCTTCAAGTCATTTTGTTCTTCTGGAAATGGGCGGGGTTTATCTTCTTTATATCTGATAGACTATCTGTTCTTCTTCCTTTCTAAGCAATTAATCCTAATCCCGGAGCCTGAGATGAAACGAGTGTACTTAAATAATGCTTTGTCTTCTACTAGGCATTTTGAATGATCTGGCTTCTTTATAAACAGTCATGACAGATAGTAATCTTCAGCAGTCATTCATATGTTGAACTTTTATGCATTCCTCTCTGTTTCCCCTATGCCACTTCAGGCTCTGACTACGACTGCTACTCTGTAAACGGTGATGCTGAAGCGGATGGCCAGTCTGATTTTGATAAATCCTCCACAATTCCGCGCCACAGTAACATTGCCCAGAACTACCGCCGTATGATCCAGACCAAACGACCCGCCAGCACAGCTGGCCTGCCGAGCGCCATGGGTGCCCAGGGAGGCACTGGGGGTGGAGGTGGAGGAGCAGGCACTCCAGGCACCGCCACCATCCGTCGAACGCCCTCCACCAAGCCTGGTGTGAGGCGCACCCTCTCTAACGCAGGCCCCATCCCTATCCGGCCACCCATAGTTCCAGTTAAGACGCCTACCGTGCCTGACTCGCCCGGCGGCTACCCAGGGCCTCCGGCGCGGGTGGGCAGTGAGGAGTGTGTGTTCTACGCAGCAGATGATGCCTCTTCTGCCGCTCTAGAATATGTGAAGGCCTCGCCGAAGCGTCTGAGTTTGCCCAACGCAGCCTGGGGCGCAGCAGGCGCTGAAATGAGTGTGTATGGGCAGCCAGGAGAAGAGGACCAGCTGATAGCCGCTAACCGTCACAGCCTGGTGGAGAAGATCGGCGAGTTGGTGGCAAACGCCCAAGCCCTGGGAGATGGCCAGTACCCTTTTCCCTTGCTGGCACCGGAGGGCCAGGCCGAGCCACAGAGCAAATGTCCCCTGCAGGAAGGAGAGGACATGCTGGTATCTATCCGCCGCGGTGTCCGACTGCGTAAAACCGTCTCTAACGACCGTTCGGCGCCACGCATCTTGTGACAGCTATTAGAGGGATAAATGAAGGCGCAGTTTTAAAAAAAAAAGCACCCCGCGCGGACTTTGTAGAGAACGACCTATGAAAAAGAAGAGGATTAAAAAAAATTCAAGTCAATGTTTAAAAGAAGTCGTTAGAGTAAGTAACGATCATGAGAAAAAAAAGAAGAAGTAAAATTCTAAATAACAACAGGCTCAGGCCACTGTAACTTGTAGCGTGTCTGGACGCATGTTTGTCTTATTAACACCACCCATCATGGCAGGATAGTCAGGCTGTAGCGAGACACTGGGCAGATGCAGGAACAAGGAATCGGGACATTAGAGGACAACCGAAAAGCCTCTTTGAAAACAAAAAACATCCTCTAATTCTGGACTCCAGGATCTAGTGCTGGAAAAGCTCATGTAAGGAAAGGAGGACGATTGGGGTACATGGTCTCGTAAAGAGGCACTGCCACCTCCAGCTCTTTGACATCACACTGCCAGCTAAAACAATGGCAACAGAGCTGTTTGTGATTGGTCAGTGTGGCTGTCAGTCAGGCTGAAGATGAGCGGGGTTCTGCTGCAGGTCAGCTTGTGGTTTTGGAAATGGTTGGGGCTTATATTGTTTTAGCAAACCTCTGTTAGCTTGTTTTATTTCCTTCTAAGCAAATAATATTGATCCCAAATCCTGAAGAGTGTGTGTATGTCAGGTGTATGTATTTTTTAGAACTGACCTAAAAAAATGCCAATATAATGTGGAGCAATAATACTTTTCTTTATGTTCGATAGTCGAAGGAAGTAAGAGTTACACAGTGTACGTGCTAAGGCTATAGATAGGGCAAAGCCTTGTGTAGTTTGGTTCTGGTCATGATATTAGGGGCACGAAGGAAAGGCCAATAAAAGCAAGCAGGAAGCCAAGCACTTTAAAGTTGTAGTATTGGCCATTAGGGGTCAGTGTGGCCCTACTGTGTGTAGTGAGTGCTGAGAGAGGAAGAGGCACTTACCTTAAAGCAGAGGGCCAAACTCAGGGCTTTTAGGGCTAATGTTCAGCACAGTTTGGTGATCTTTGTATGTTGTTCAAGATGATACCACAAGGCCAGCCTTGCCTTACAAGACATTTCCCTGCTCAAACCTGATTTAATGCATCAGTACATTTCCAGGTGTTGTAGGTGTGTTAGAGCAGGGAAATCCCCAAACTGTGCTGAACTGCATCCATCAACAGTCACAGTTAAGCCCCCCTGCCATAACGGATGAAGAAAGAAAATAAGAAGGGTGTGATAGTGAAAAGAGAGACAGAGAAAGTGAATCAGATATGTAAATGAAAGAGTTTGTGTGCTAATTTTTTCTTTAACTGTTCCAAATTGAGAATTTACATAGAATATATCTTTTTCATGAATTGAGGTGAGTTGGTCTCACCTTTTGACCCCGAGCCTCCAACCACGCCCACTTGACTCAGTTGGGTCGATGAGCTGAGATGAAGGCACAAACCTGGTAGTCATATGAAAATGAAAGGAAAGAGTTTGTGCAGGGCCTGGTGTGGAACCACTGAGAGGAATGAGCATGAGGAAGATGGCAGGCAAAGGATAGCCATCCAGTGCTTTATAATGTGAGCATTCCACTGCCTGATATAGAAAATAGGACACGTTATGAAATTAAACAATGTGACATTTTATAAAATATCGCATGGACACAGCGGTTTCCTGTGAGTACTCATTTCGAAGTGTCAGAAAAGGAATTGGAGTGGGATAAAGGTGGCCAAAACACTGTTTTAGTCCTGTAGTATCTGTCTGTGAGTGACCTTCTGTGCTCCCATAATTCACTATAACCCCTGCCGTCTCGCATAGTTCTGTCGCTCTAAATGACCACTACATGTGCGACTAAATGGACACGTAATACTTATTAATATTTTCTGTTTGTTTTGGGAATATTTATTTTGCATAAATAGAGCACTCTGTTTTAGGAATGCCTGTAGCTAATTTGAAAAAATTTGTACCTGCTTTGCAAGAGTATGTAAGACTGTACCAGAAGGAATGGTGGTGAGAGGCATCAACCGTGGTATGATATGTCCACAAGGTCAAGTGATCACTCTTTCAGGAAGTACAGGTCATAACCCTGTATATATAATCCCATATATACATACCGTTCATATACTGTAAAAGGAAGTGGACAGTAACTGTACTACTCTCACTGGTTAAAAATAACACGTCTGACACATTGTCTAGAAGTTTGGGAGAAGAAAAAATGGCAAAGGTCAAGTGTATGACAGCAATATAGCAGAGTCTCTAGTGAACTTTAAGGAGGAAAAAAAATCATGTCTAATAATAAGGTATCCAGTATTTATATACTGTTTTAATGTGTAACGTGCTAATTTAATATGGTCTCAATTTCTTTTCATGCTTAATCTGCTCTGATATTTCATACTGACCTTGTTACGAACCTGCGCAATGTGTGTGAGAAAGACCGAGGGACAGATGGATGAAAGAGAGACAAAACAGGGCAAAGAAGAAAGATACAGAGGGCATTCAAAATAGAAAAGTATAGCTGAGAGAAAAGTTGAATGAGTGAGACATAAAACTGATAAAAAGGAATGACTAAATGGCACTGGGAGACGGAGACAGAGGGCGATGGAGACAAAACAAAGATCGTCATCCTCACTGTTGTTTCTCTGTATCAGGGGTGTCAAATTCCACTCCAGGAGCTCAACTTTAATAGTTTTTTTTTTCCTGCACAATTGAATCAGTTCACAAGCAACTGATGAGTTGAATCCATAAATACACATATTACAGACCTAGATAGCTGTTGATGTCATTCTATACACAGCCACTTAGCCACCATACTGGTCATCCCACTCCACGCTATAGAATGAACGTCTAGAATGTCTATGGACAAAATATAAACATATTCCCAAAAAATGCACATATATAATGACATTTTATTAACTGCTGTTAATTGAGCTTGAGAACATATTGTCTAGCATTTCTCAAAGGACCAATAGATAAGCTAAAACTATTATCTAGCTACATTAGCTTGCTAGTTTAGACTATTTATTTGGTGAAGTTTACGTAAGCAAGTAATGCCACTCACTTATATTGGAGAAAACAAGTCACAGAGCGAATTTACGATTGTAATTTACAAGGTCACAGTATATTACTGACTCATAGTAAGACTTTTAAATACCTTTAATTATATCACGTATCTTAAAGAAAAGAACCTTTAAAATAAAGTGAAAATCTAATCGGGGACACTAACTTTTAGGCAGGAGAGGTGACTTTAACAGTGTGCCCTCTAGGTTTCTAATATGTGTATCTTTGGTTAAATAAGGTGTGTTAAAGCTGGAAAATCACCAAACTGTGAAGTGTTGTGCCCCTCCAGGACTGGAGATTTGATCTCCCTCACAGTAATCTATTATGATTTGCTTATTTTCTTTTTTTGTTTATAAATGAGATAACAACAGTTTAAGGCCCCTGTTTGAAACTCAAATTAAAAACATGATCATGAGCCATTTTTTCCATCTACCTGTTATATCAATTTCATGCAAATATTTAAAGTCAAAACTTACAACAAAAAAAAGGTTATGCAGTGAACGTGCTTCCCTCAGTGTGACTGAAAGGAAATAGAAACAGTCATATTATCACATCACTTGCATTATAAAACAACAAGCAGTAGATATGCAGGTATATGCAGAAATATCAGGCACATGGCTGAATGACCAAATCATTCATATTTATTGCATCATTCAATTAGTGAAAATGATTTGATCAGTCACTTCACCTAAACAAATCAACCCATATGTGACACATTTATTTTATTTAGCTAACCTCACCACATACCCAGCTTCCTAGACCATGTTAGCTTACACTACCCATTTCTAATTTGATTTGCTTTATATAAAACTAAATGCACAGATGAAATGCAATGACAAAACTGCTCTACTGTGTAACTTCAGTAGGAAATAACTCCATTCCAAACAAAAACAAAGCTCTTCTCAAAACTTGTGCATGTATTGAGAGACACTATTTGCTACTACTAGGCAACTAAAAATGTGAATCAGAACTGCTAAAGGAAATGTGAACAAGAAGGATCCGTATTACTGATTCAGATAAATTGGATGGAATCCTGGCTATTGTCAACACTGAGCTAAACCGTCATTCAATACACACAGGCACAAACACACACTTGCTGTGCCAAGCAAAGGATACTCAGATGACCCATCTGTCTATCTCTCTCTCCTGCTCTCTAACAGACCTGTGCCATTCTTTGCATCATTCAACAATTCAATCATATCTACCGTAGGCAGTGCTTGTTAAAATCCCTTCTTTATGCATTATTCATTCTCTGCCTTATTACAAGCCAATAGTCAAACATGCATATTTTTTATACTATTATTTCTTATTTTCCATGCTAGTACATAGAAATCAGCACACTGATTGTGACCGGTGCGAGGGAGCTACACTATTTTTTCCCACGAGAAGCTTATAAAATCCTCATAAATATGAATGTTAAGTCCTGCTCATACACTCTACATACCTCTTCTCTGGCATGAACTGAAGTTAGCATAGCATTAACACTAGCTAATGAGTGGAAGTCCTGTTCTCACTCATTCCTTTTTCTTCAAAATCCATCAGTAGCTTGGGATATGAACTTTACCAATCCGTTCTACTATACATGAACTTGACTACATTAAGTAAAATAAAGCTCATCCTCCATGTTAGTCTGCTGCTGCTGTCATGCATCTGTACATATTGTACAAGCAAGCCTGTGTCAATCTGCTTAATCATTTTTGCTTTCGTTGTCCAAATGTCCTTTGCGGTTTGTGCTTGTTCTTTCCTATTGAATAAGACAATCTTACGGAGACACATTTCCTTGATTTTGAGTAAAATTGCAAAACATTATCAATCCCTTTCAGCCAACTGTGCAAATAACCCAATTATTACATTATTATTATCTTTAAGAACTGCAGTTTTGTTCATCAGTAATTGAAAATGCCTATTTATGAAATTAACCGCATAAACCTTGTAATTTGCCAGTTATTTAGTCCCAAAAGCTGATTAACAGTGGTGGCACAGTAGTGGCCATTATTTTTTGCGCCCTAATTTCCCCTGGTGGTGGGAAAATAGTAGCCGCCCTCCTGAAATGAGGCTGTTTACTTTAGCAAAAGCCGAATATCCTGTTTTCAAAGTGCTTTGTAAGTCTAAGAATCACTTAGCCGTAACCAAACTAAAAGTGCCACATGTCCCCAGGCTTGCCTCTTTCATCCTCTTGGCCTTGCATTACTCATCATATTTCAGCTGAAGGCCTAATATACATGTGTAATGCCCCCTTATTCTCACCCACTCACACTCTGCCAAACAGACACATATATGTCAAGAGTGATGCAACCAGGTACCATGGCAACCTGGCCCAATCTCTTAACAATGTCTTTCGGTCTTCTGCACTGAGATTTTAAATTCCTTGGTTTTCTCTCACACAAACACTTATTTCGGTCTGACACTTCTGAGCACTAGAATACTGCATCTCTGCACCCTGACCTTAGCCACTGTCCTTAAACAACTTTTCTAGTTTTCATTCTTGTGAAGAGAAAGGATGTGTGCATTTGTTTTTTGTACAAACCCCCCAGTTCCTCCAATGGAGTCAAGTAACGCTACAGGTGCTCTCGTCTCTATTCTGCTTCTTTATCTCTTTGTCTTCTTTCACTTTAATTTATTGTGGTTTTTTTTTTCTAAAGCTAATCTGCCTCTATTGCTGATGAAAAATATTATTCCTTTTTTGTAAGATTTATTCTCTTCATTTTGTTAACTTTAGTCACTGCTAATGTAACAAAACGCACTGTGATGATCCCAGTATTAATAAAAGTTGTACTTAAACTGTGTGTGCGTGTGTGTGTTTGTGCATATTGATGTATTTTTCTTTTGTGCCATTTAAAGTTTGCGTGAGATGTGGGAGTGTGAGTGTCACAGCACAACATGGCAAGCAGAAACACAGCAGAAAGCTTCACCAGTCAATTGGGAAGACACTGAACTACTATCAATCATGTTTAAATGACAGAAAATGACTGTTGTGTTCTGAGGGAAAGAACGGATTGATGTTTATGTGCTATATTAAATTAACCACTCAAAAGTTTTGACTCCCACAATTTGCCCGCTTGAAATGTTATAGTTTATTTTTTAAATAGATTTATAAAAGGAAACGACCAACTTACATGTATAAAGCTCAGTTAAAATATAAACACTGCTGGGCCGAGTAGTGAAATTACAATGCCACTGTAAAACCCTGAAAAGTGCTAAAAAACAACAACATTTGACCATAGGGAAAATAAAAAAAAGGTTTCAATAATCTAGGTTGTGTTTTTTTTCATTGAAAGCAGGGGGCACTAGAGACCCTCTTGTGAGCTCCATATAATTGCAGCTGGATGTTACTGTATCAACTACTGTGTCAACTGTGCCAAAGTTATTTAATTCTATTTATTTGGTATATTTATGGTGTAATAGGTGTTGAATAATGAGTGCATGTATCCCACATCAGTGTAGCATCAAAGTAAGTGACAAAAATAATTTCCAACTTCATGGTATCACTTTCAACGAAACGCAAAAATCTAAAGGCAATTTAACAGGAAGAGATTAAGTGTATGTAAGTCTGGTTTGAAAACCCTGGTCCGATTGATCCAGGGAATTTTCGGAAGACTCACGTGCAAGCAAAAGCTGATACATTACAGAAAAAGATGTGCTGATCCCTTTTGAGGGGGCTGAAGGGGCTCATTGGTGAGCGGTTTCTCATTAAGAGGCAAGTAGTATTTTTGTCTGATTAACCCATTTTTTATGCATTCATATTGTTTACACATGGATGCATTGGAAAGCCAAGACACTACAGTTTCTGACAATCTTGGTTTCGCTTTATGTATGATAAAATCTCACGAACATAAAAAACGGAAAAGATGACAAAGTTAATCTGATTTTGCCGAATGGCAGAGCAAGCAAACCCAAATAGACAAATGATTAGCAAAGCGAAGCAACAACGGTAAGAAAAAGCTTAAAAGTCAGCAGAAAAGTGTAACAGAATAAATGTTGAGGGAGCTGTTGACCATTCATGCAGAGGAAGAAATTTTGGAATATTATAAAACTTTAAGTCATATATCATATTGGCTTCATTTAACTTGATATTGCTTCGTGTAGGCTTATATTAATTGCTCATTAGTTGTGCGGTTGCTTTTTCTGAAATTTGTATAAGCCCACCACACATATATATCCTCAGCTTTGGTGGCCACCCTGTTAATGCCTTTGTATCCCCTATGAAAAAAATCCTAGAACTGCCCCTGCCAACAGTGCAGATTTTTAAGAGCTGAAGTATCTTTCTATATCTGTAATGACAGAGTCCCCCTTTCTTCATATAATAGACTAACGTAGTGAGGATGGATCCTCTTACCACATAATCTTGTATTACTTCATAAACCACACCAAGGCAAGTTTAATTAAAATGAAATAAGCCATGGAGAATTTAAAAATGAATTCCAGTCTGAAACCACACAGAAGGCCGAGAAACAGAGGGATGTTGCATATGTTCCTTCAACTTATTTTTCTACTCTGTCAATCTAATTAAATATGTAAAGGAACATGCCCAGCTGTGCAACTGGGACACTACAGTGAACTCCTACCTTATTATTGACTTTGTTGAAGGCCATCAAGTAGAAGCAGCAGCTGGAATACATTTGTATCTCTATAAAAAATAAAGTCTTGGGTGTCAACCACATCATCTTAGTTCCAATTAATTTAGCTTTGATAGAGCAGTAAAACTGAATCCAGCAGCTGGTACAGGAATAGCTGGCACCAAACAGGTAAGAAAAGCAAGTGTTTCTGTTGTGTCACTGTAAATGTTTCCTAGTTAAGTTTTTTAACTATTTATATATATTTTTGCGGTAAAGTAACTCTGTTTGTGTAGCGCTACATAGTTCACAATTAAATAAGGACAACTCAGGTAAGTGAAGTTCTGTATTGCTCCAAGATAGCAGAAAATAGAATAAGTTTGAAGAAGTAGCTGAACTTATATCCAGCTTGCCATCCAGCCTACAGACTTCACAATCCTAACCAAACACATACTCTGCATCATCTCCATTGAGCTGCTTGTCTGTTACACATTATGGTGGTCTATTAGGAACTTATGATAAAACAGCCAATCTTCTTACTGACAATTTAAACAATTCAATTCACAAATTGTACAGTATAGGCTTACTCAGTTTAGCATTACTGAGAAAGAAGAAGAAAATAAGAAGCGACAGTAGGTCTCTGGCAATCTGTTAGAGCAGATTGTTAATGTGGTATGAAAAATTTCTTATTTACAGCATATGGGATTAAAGCTCCACAATAGTCAATGTCAGCATATAAGTGAATGTTCCTTCTTCTTGGTTGATTCCTCTGTATCACAGAAATGAAACTTTCCCAGACCAGTGACAAATAGCCCCGCTGGTTCATCCAGGGTAAAGTAATGCAGGTCAAAGATTTTTTCCTCAGGCTGCTTTTACAAGGAAATCTTTGGCATCCGTCAGAAAATGCATTGATATGCGTTGCTGGTTTGCTTTAGGCCTGTTTTAGGCAAATATTAATGTTTTTTTACTGTATACTCAATACGAGAACTGAAAAATGAAACATGCTGTTTAAGTTGGTAAAGCATGCCTTGAAATATCCAGAGTAAACAATACTATTTTATTCTTTAGCCATTTATATTAATTTAGCTTTTTTGGTGTGCATGAAAAATGTATAGGTGTACAGTGTAAAGGACACTGTATAAATACTGCAGTGCTATCTGGGCTAGCTTGTTAAGATTTTGAAATCAAGTAAATGCAACCTTTTTACAGTCACATTTGGAGCAAATGCAAAATTGCGGCATACAACTAAGAACTCCGTTTGAAGCAATATATATTAATTGTGTTAACCTATTACATACTATCGTGTTTTATTTTAGCAAGAACATGTTCAGTATTTCATCATAGCTGGCATTATAGCTGGATAGTGCTGTTATCAGGCTAGCCTCATAATCTGTCTCCTTAAGGTAAAATGTGTGTGTTCATGTGCACACACTGACAGTGTCGCGAGCCAAGGCTAGCCATGAGCTCTCCTTATATATATGGAGAGTTGGGTTGTACAGTTGTTGATTTGAGCTGACAACCAAGATCTCCTCCATCTTGCTTAACAATGACGTGAATGACTGAACACCGGCCCCAGACCGGCCCCTATTGGCTTACACATGATCATGTCAGAGTATGTTCCATCAAAAGATTTTTAAATGGGGTGTAATTTTCACACATTGCTATGCGTTGTGTTTGTTGTCCAATAACGCATTGTTCTTATTGAAATCTGGCAAGAGGTATATTTTTGTTCACCTTCTTGTCACTGTTTTTGTGCATGTTTTGACCTTGATTGTTTTACTGGCTAAAAATTAATAGATTGTGTGTTTTTGGACAATAAACTCTAGAATCGTATCCACTCTTTGAGTCCTGATATTATACCTAACCCACACTGTTGTCATCTCATTACAATTAACACCTTCGCTCTCAGAAAAAAAGGTATTATACTGTAGCATGGCTTATCACCCGTTTGAGACCCTCAAGGGTACTTATTTAAGGTACATGATTTGACCTTGAGGACCATTGTTATACCTTAAATGAGTTTTAATGGTACACCTCAATCGCTTTCCCAGGTGAGAGATGAAAACTAAAGGTACAGAAGACACCCTTTGAGGGTCTCATCCCAGTTTTTTTTCTGAGAGTATAATACTGACTCAGTCAGTACTCAATGTGTTATGTGTTATTGTCGCTACTGCTTTCAGTCAGCAAGAACACACTTTTGACTTATACTATTTAGAAATTATGTAATGTTGTTTGAGGAATACAATTTGACAAAACTGTTTTAATTTTTATTGCCTGGTAATAATTAATGAGAGCAGTAGACTCTTTGGACCCTACTGCAAAAGATTATAAAGGCCCTCTCCTACAGAATGTAAAGGATGCACCCTCCGCTTGTTTGTTTGTCATTTGTTTTATAATGTGACTGTTCTGCAGTGGCGATCTGTGTATCTTTCCCTCCCTTTCTCGGTCTCCTTCTCTTCATTCAGTCAGTCTACATAATATCGTTATGCCGAGCCCCTTGTAACCTGATAAGCCGTTGGCCAGCCTGCACACTAACACACCAGCGCCTAACCACCTGGTTCTAATTAATTGCAGCTAATGAGGAGCAGCATTAGCATATCAATGCTCACTCCCTGTTTGCTCTCTTCAATCCTGGCTCATATCTCTTTAAAGAAAGAGCCCAGTGCTTATTTCTTACTCAAGCTGTTGTATATTGAAGACACTTCCCACATGAAACAATACCTCCATTCTTCTTCCTAATCTTCTTTTTGCTTTTTTTCCAGCTTGACTTCTGTTTTTGCAGTGCCTGCTCTTATGTTGTTCTCCATTCCTTTTCCCCGACATGGTTGGGAAGTATGTGCATGGTTGCAGTTTCTAGTCTTTCTTTTAATCCACAGCTTGGAATGATCAATGGAAATCAATGTTGTTGTTTTTTGCAATCTAGACTCCCAGCATCAATAAGTGTAAGTCATTGTTCCCTGGACATATTAGAGGGTTGAGCAGCAGTTCATATTGGATCCAGAGAGAGTCACAAGAAAAGAACAAGGTAATAACTGATGGGATGGTTAGTCTGGCGGTACAACTTCATGACAGGGTTTCCAGCACTGGGGAAGGTTGTGTTTGTTAGGGGTGATGATAAAGTTTGTGATTATTCAAGACTCTTCTTGTACAGGTCAAGGATGACCAAATAGGTGTGTTCATAGGTGCATAATCAAGGAATACTAAAGAATGTAGAATATAGCCCTTTATTTCAGAATTATATGTTTTATGTAAAAAAACCAATGGATATCTAAACATCTTTTCTGAGAGAATGTAGGTTTAGAGCAATTATTTGAAACAAGCAGCTCTGTTACTACATAAAAATCCTGTGTTAAATAGGCATATCTATGCAAGTCCAGGAAAAAGTCCTTTGAACGGTAGTAAAGACTGGTCTACTGTCTGTCCACATAGCTCTGGAGAATACTAGGAACTTTGTGGCCATTATCAAGGGAAGCACAAGCACAGAAAAATAAATATCAACCTCTACCGTAGAAAATGGGAGCAAGTGGTCCCATTCTGCTAAAGATGGCAGATTGAAGCAATGAGACCTATTTTTAATTCATATATTTATTTAATATTCAGAGTAAATATACCACTGTACGCCTCCTCTCTTAAACCCTCATGGGAATGGGATGTTAACATGAGACTTATCAAGTAGTCATCTTGAAAGGCCTCCCTTTTTTTGCTTTTCTTTAATAGATGACACTTTTGATGGGTTTGGCAACACAGAAAAGATGCCTTGTCAAGATCACAAATTATTTTATTTTTTTCTCCATGCATTAAAGGAGAATTTAAAAAATAATGAAAAAGCTGAATAAATTAATGACTTTAATGTTACCCAAGTCATGATCTCCATGGGTATAATTAACTATTTATCTGGACACAACATTCTCTTGAAGGAGGTGATGTAGTTAACTGAGATTATATTTGTCATTTGTGGTTTTCTTGTTCCAAAAAGCTATGAGAAAGTTGCCAATTACAGAATTTAAATATTAAATTACAGAGTGTTTAATGGTTATATGAATATAATACCACTTGGAAACACTGGAACATTGGAAATGCAAATCGTGGAGGGAAGCCTGTGGGGGAAGTGGCTCAATTACCTCTATCTAGGTATGGAATGGAATGGAATGGAATGCCATTCCATTCCATTCCAAAAAACACTACTTTTTTACAGTAGTGTTAATCTACTGTAAACAATTGCCATGGAAGATTTTTGAAGCACCTTTTAATGACATATACACTTTATATTTTAATAGATTGGCTGTACCATTTTCTCCATTTAAATATAGTCTTGTAAAAAGAAATAGATTGGTGTTAGCTATATGTTACCAATTCAGTTCAGCCTGCTCACACTAATCCATCATTTTTAATGCTCACTTGATGATTTAGAGAAGAAAAAAAAAAATGTAATCCATTGAAATGTGGCATATGAAAACTCTGTAAGAATGATCTCTTTATCATAGTAAGTAGAGTAAGGCAGAGTAAAGAGGCATCCTATAGATCAAAGCACACTAGAGCTTGGGTATATAGTAAGCATCTCTTTGAAGAACTCCCTGCGCTTCTTATGGTCCTTAGGAACACAGATTTTTATGTGGTTGTAAATAATGTACGAGTTGCCGTGAAGGATCCTCATCCTTCATGTAATTGTAATGGGAAATATACAAACAACTAGGTACTACTATATCTTCATAATGTTCTCTAGTGGGGGTAGAAAGTATCTTGTCTATTTAATAGATTTGTGTTTGTAATATTGTTGTTTTTTTGTTGTTTGTAGTATTGCCGTTTTTACTGGATTTTTATCCTTGCCCAGAGAATATTCACGTTTACACAACATATTAATGCATGTCATGTGGTCACATAAATGATCTTTTTTGATTTTCATGGCCAGGTGCTCAGTTTACAGTTACAGGAATTTACAAACACCTGTTTCCAAGGTTGCTTTAGATTTCATAGTTTTTTTAAGTCTGAAAAAAAACTTTACCCTGATTCTGTAGATGTTTTCAGGCCTTTAAAGAAAGTCATGATGTTTTTAAAACAAGTCTT
Organism: Olivaichthys viedmensis; assembly: GCA_028565825.1. Lineage (NCBI taxonomy): Eukaryota > Metazoa > Chordata > Actinopteri > Siluriformes > Diplomystidae > Olivaichthys > Olivaichthys viedmensis. Next base: position 7,231,406 of record JAOUQW010000034.1, on the reverse strand, counting down.
GCTTTTAAAAAAGCAGGCCAACTGGGATGGAAAACCATTGCCAGTTTGACAACCAAACCTCTGATTAAACATAATCTAGAAATTAGCATGATTTTTTTAGGTTATCTGATAATCATAGTGACCATTAAAGTCTTAAACACACTATAGACTTTAATGGCCGGCAATGCTATTTCTTTAGAGCCTCTTTCTGCTCATCCTCTGTTCTTCTCTTTCTCATTCTCTTTTTCCTAGCGCTTTGAACACTTATGGTCCTATCTGATCTGTGGCTCTGGAGGCATTTCTTTGATGAAAATATATACTTTAATGAAAAGCTATGCTCATCCAAGATAAGGGGGTTCCATTAACATGCTGCCATACAAACTTCTATTTACTGACTTAACACAGTCAGAGAAATGGATGATTTTAAAAGAGATGGGATAAAATACAGAGTAGGAAATGAGCAGAGTCGGATTCCATTGAATCTCTGACAGGATTTTTATATTTTATGGATGAGATTTCATAGTACCCAGCCATTTGACAGTTTGTGATTAATTGCGGTGAACTGAGGAGTTTAGGCCTTGTTACATTTAAGCAGGCTGTTGATGCACATAGCATACTCCTATTTTTTTCTCACTTTTACTCTCCTCCTCTATCATTTTGCTTTAAAGGACCTGACACCTCAAACAATAATTTCTGCTTTCACTTGACTGTTTAGAAGAAGAAGAAGCCACCTTTTATTGTCACATATACAATTACAGTACAGTGAAATTCTTATCTTCACATATCCCAGCTTGTTAGCAAGCTGGGGTCAGAGCACAGGATCAGCCATGATACACCACCCCTGGAGCAGAGGAGGTTAAGGCAGCTTGGAAGTCCCATCATGACCATCTGATCAGTATCCCAGAACCTTAACCACTGAGCCATCACTGCCTCTCATAGCCTCTGCCTCTGTAGTACCTCTCATACTCATTACTCTTTTTACCCTCTATTGTAACAAGGAAGACTCAGAAATCTGCAGAGCTTTATTATGGGTTGTACCTGAATCATTGTGACAATCCATGGCCAGGGTCAGGGACCAGGCAGATGAGGTTAGTATAGGCAAAGTCATAAAACAAACAGCCAGGCATGGGTCAAAAACAAAGTACGACTAGGAAAACGGAAAACAAAGAAACTGGAGACATGGCTTAGCTATGCAATACAGAACATGCTGAGACTTTAGAAACAGCATGGGAGAAACAAAGACCTTAAATAGGGCAGTAGAAATGAGGAACAGGTATAACTAAACCAATCAATGTTAAGTGTTTAGGGATGGAGTGTTAAGAAGAAGAAGAAGAATACCCAGAGCAGGGTTCTCCAATTCCAGTCCTGGAGTCCAGTACAATTTGATGATCTCCGTGCTCAGAGACACCTGATTCAACTGACCAGTATATCCCAGGTTTAGAGAAGGCAAATCACCAGACTGTGCTGTACTCTAGGACTGGAATTGGAGAACACTGCTCTGGGTATTATTCTTCTTCTTAACACTCCTGGAATTGGGGAACCCTGACCTAGAGATTCAAAAACTAGTGTGGGGGAGTAAAAAGGTGGCAGAACTAAGGTGGACATGACATCTGTTTGTTCTGCTCATTCTTTACCCTCTAACCTCTTGCTCTCTTCATTTTGTTTTCCTCTCAATGTGTTCTTTTCTTTTCTCAGTTTGTATGATCTTCCCTTACAACACATTATTCATTCCTCCCTTTCAGCACTTTTCTTCCATCTTAAGGCCACTGATCTGTGCACAGCAGCCTCTACTCATCTTCCTAATCTTTTTATGTCATTTGCATATTTCTCACTGTAATTATATTCACCACCGTGTTTTACTTCCCTCCTCCCAGCCTATATTTAAATAATAAAAATCTGCTCTATGTTTGTCAGATGTGTGATGATCTTATATTTATGAATATAATTGAATACACTCCAGGCTCTGGAAGATGGAGCAAGTAAGCTGGTAAACAACACAGTGGCATCTGGAGTCCCACTTTTCAGATCAATATTCAAGCCATTATGAAAGCTGTTCTTAGGCAGTGTTTTTGACCACTGGTTATTGAATCTATGAACTGGGTCATATTTCAGAGACAAGAAATGGATACTTGATTCTCCTGGTTTTGACCTTTTGATCACAGGTTCTGCATCACATCCCTTATTTTTGAGAGACTTAAATTCAGGTCATTGTAGTGGCCCCAACACATTCCATTTCTGAGTGTTATTAATTAACACCATCCAGTTCTAAGAGGCACAGTGTGTACCAGGGGGAATAAGTACCAATAAAATCTCAGCAAAAACAAACTCTAGTTCTTACCACTGTTGCTTTCCACACTGTCTGGCCCATTTTGTTTTCCACTGTCCTTATTTGGTCATTACTTTCTGGTCTTGTTTTTTGTTTCATGCTTCCCTATTTAAGCTGTTTGTTTAGCTTGTGAAGTCTTTTGTGTTTGTCTTGCAATGCTGTGTATTTCCAAATCAAGTCTGGATTTTTCCCCCTAATTTCTTCTTGTTTCCATTTCCAAAATTTTCTAGAGGATTGTATTTTCTCTTGGTCTTGAACATTGCCTGTTACCTGATTTTTCAGGATATGTATTAATTCTGTCTGCCTGAATTCTGACCCCTGCCATTGATTTTGGCCATGCGTCTGTAAAACCACTTATTACATGTGTTGAGCATGCACACTTTTGTCCTGCCTGTCACTCTTGCATATTAAAATACTGCTTTCATGAGTCATCTTTTAACACAACACAGACAACAACGCAGTCTTCTACAACACCCTTAGAACAAGCAGACATGTACTTGTTCGTGTGCATAATTTTCAGTTCAGAAAATTATTAAGAGTGTAATGTATGCATGGTTTGTAAAAGTTATTTATTTAGTCTATAAATGTGTTAATGACATGTTAACCATTAATATATCTTTTGATAGAGCGGCAACCCTTAACATGGCCATCATTAAGGTTCAAATCTGACTCAAAGGACATCACACTGATGGGTAGTGGTAGCTTAGCAGTTAAGTGACCAGAGAATTCTACCAAATGAATACATTTCTAAATAGAACTGGCATTTGATTCATTCAGTGCCTATGTCCACTCTTGGACAGGTTTGTTGTTCTTGAGTTCAAGAACAGCATATTCCATTGATCTTTTTAAACTACTGGTATTGTGGTATTTTTACCTGCTTCAATATGCTTAGAAACTGCTAAGTGCTTAACGCTCATAAAACACTCAATTAGCGTGTGCTATTGTTGGCGGTGAGAGAGGAACTTTGGTATTCTGGGCATAGCCAGTTATCTACAGATGGCAGAGGCACAGTTGGATCCCAGCTTTAAGGTACTCCTAAATAACTATAAAATAACCATAAACAGCTAACCCTTTCACTACCATGCACTGCAAGTAAGGATGATGTGGTAGAATTTAAAATGGCAGTTCATGAAAATTTGGATATTGTAAAAATAAAGACAAGAACTGAAGCAGTCAGAGGAACAGTTATTGCATTTTGGTGGTGCATACATGATATAGCAAACAGACTGGCCATGCTGTATACCATGCCTTACAATGTAGTATTACATAGTTTAGTGACCCAATGGGGCCTAGCTAGCAACAGTTAGTGAAGCATTTGATATGAAATTAATTTCCAAAATATCTATAATGCTTACTACTAAACAAACAATCTTTGCTAAAATGAGTAACTAAATGCTAGAAAGAACCACACACAATGTTTTAATGGCTCTGTAGTTTAGCATTCCTCTCATCACTTTTAAGATTTTTTATTAAACATGATTAACCATTATGTAGGCCTCAGACCATTTGTCCATGTTTCACAAAAGTCATCACGCTGCCACTACAATACACCTGGTCCTGTAAAATGGTCTCATATTGATTAGAGTAGTCATCAGACCTTATGATTCCCATGATATGGCTAAGCATCCCATTATTAAATCACCACCTTTTGTATGTAAAAGATCTTGGAGGTTGAAGGTTTTTTCCTAAAGCAAACATGTATGGATGTAGGGAAAAATGTGAAAGACAATGCATCAACATTGTATCATTCATAGTTGGATTGACTGCTTGGTGACTAACACTCGATGCGGCTCTCTTTTATTCCTAAAACTACCTTCCACTTTTTTTCTGGTCAGTTGGTGGAACATTAGTCGTGCAGGACTTGTATCACAGTCATATCATTGGAATCTATCAGACTGGCTGTCCGGCCATGTTGTCTTTAGAGTGAGTGAGAGAAATGCAGTTATTTCCTGTAAAACTACAGATATTAGGATAATTAGCAAGCCCAGTTGGTAATGTGTACCATTTTGTCACAAAACTATTTCCTTAATTTAGACAATAGTGCCAATTTCCCCAGCCAACAGTGGAACAGTATGGTATTCTGACTCTCAGGTATTCAGATTCATTAGGAGCAGTGGCAATTGAGTAATGGAAGCTTACACTAAGGCTGTAGGCTATTAATTCAGATAATTCACAATGTTGTCACATCAAAGTACTTACTACTTTCTGCTTGAAGGGCTTCTAGTGTCGTTTTCGAGAGAAAAGTAAAAGGTTTTCAGTACTGATGCCGGTTTGGTAGATTTTGTTGAAAAATGAAAAGCCTTGAGATAGGCTTTTGCTCAATAAAACTTAAATACAGTGTATTTATTCTCTAATATAAGCATATTTACAAAATTATCTTACAATCTATTGAGGGTCCGATTTTCCTGTTCAGTTAAAAAGCTTTTTCTGCAAAATCATGGAAAAGGAAGATACTGTATGTGATCCACTTATTATATACTTAAAAACGTCCGGTCCATCTCTTTGAACATATCACTTTTGAGAAATTTGACAACATGCACACAACAACAAAACCAAGGATCAGCAATGGAACATCGAAAACTGCCTAACCCTAACCCTATGCATAAATAAGACAAACAAAATTAAATGCATCTAAAACTGTTGCCAGTATGGTAAATTTCACCCAATACAACTTAAAAGGTACTACTAAAATATATTTCCTGGCTGTCATTTTGAATGCACACAAGCCCAAAAGATACACTGCCACTAATCGTGTTGTGCAAACCTTTTGTAGAGGGAATTACTTTTCATTGATAAAAAAAAAGAGGCAGAGATACAGTAGGGATACCGAGCCACAATGGATATGGTGTGGAAGAAAAGAAAACAGCTCGACCTGACTTTTCTATCCCGACATCCTGAGTAAGCACACTTATAGATTTACTATTTAAGCGTCTGTTGTGAAAAATTACCTTACTTCTAAATCAGCTCTGCTTATTGCACAAAGTGCTTAATTAAATTTTTGTAATTCATCTTTAAATTAGACAGACCCTGAGGGATAATTTCGCTGGGGAGGAAAAATAAAGAAATCGAAGTGAATCATCTCAGCTAATCAAGATATTTGCTAAGAAGGGGGATCTAGTTAAACATGAATTAATATGCAAAGAGCGCAGTAGGATTCAACATTGTATTAATTAAGAGGAGCTTTAAGACAGATGTTTGATTGTTGTCTAAACTCATGTTTTCTGAGGAGAATAATAAGTGCTGTAATTTCTCAGATACTATTAATATAATTACAAACTGATTTACTCATTAGGGCAATCTACCTGGAGGTAGTTCATATATTCAGCCTGCTATTGTGTGAATGCTAGACAGTAACTCAATGTGATGGAGAATAAATGGGGATAAAATTAAAAGTTCAATTGTGTTGATGTGCTGGTATGTATAAATTAACACAACATTTTTTCTGTATGTCAGCTGCTACTGTCTGAGCTTGTGTAATGAGGCTGGCCTTGATTTTTTGTTGTGAGTGTACCTCTATTCATACATACTAGATATTGTCAGAGCTTGTGTGATTGTCTGTGTTAGGCTGTGTGTACAATCCTTTTATATAGGGCATGAGGATCGAAACTGGGGCTCTGCTTTGATCATGCTGAATAGGGGCCACAGGCGCACACACGCGTATACACACACACCAAGTTTCAACTCATTCTGGGTTTTTTTTTGTATGTAGTTGAAAAGCTGGCATTAATTTCTCTCTCAGCATGCATCATATTTGTGTAATGTTTCTGTTTGATCTGGACAAACTGATCTATAAAGAGATGTATGCGTTAAAGCAATAATTCAACAGTTGTTTAGTCATTAAGTTCAACACTATTTCCACATCAAAAGTTGGCTTTAATGTGTGCTTCACAGATGAGACACTTCCTTCATCAACGAAATCAATTTGGACATTAAAGAAGAGAGCATGAGAGAAAGAAAGGCAAAAGAAGGAAGAGAAACATGATAAGGTGAAAAGAGGTAAACGGCAATGGTTATAAAGAAACAATTATCCTTAACGTGTAGCAGGTAAAAAAGCTCCTCAGTTAGAGGTTTTTTTTCAACGTGGACCCAGCTTCCTAACAACACTCTTGTGTTAAGAGCATCTTAATGATTTTAGAGAATGTGTTTGAAGGGATACTTGCTCTATTGTCTTACGACGATCTTTGTATTAAAAGGTTCTAAAAAAAAAAAAAAAGACAAGCAGAAATGCTAACAACATACAGCAGAAAAAAAGATATGCAGCCTTGTGCTAGACTGCTTTAAGGGAGCGCTAAAGATGACACCCTCAAAATGTGATTGAAATTTCCAACAACAGCATGGTGGCAGTGTTGTAGTGAGGGAGCTGCACTGATATCAAAGGCAGGAGAGCAAGAATGCTAACACATTATACTAGCATAAGTTAGAACTGAACATTTACATTTACCCCACTAAAACCTGCCTTCGTCATGATCCCATCCTTCCCAGCACACACTTGAATATCACCTTGAACAAGCAGCAACCCTTTCTGCTTTCACATTATGCTAGCATAGCAAAAGTTGCTTGTAAGCTAATTGCTGACTAAAGCTTGAAATTTCCACAGTGTCACCCACATGATACGGTAGACACACACACCACTGACAGGGTAGACATATTAATTTGCAAGGTGTAGGTGCTTTGTTTTAATTTTCCTTTTAATATTGTGAAGTAAACCACATTTGCTCAACCACTCGGAAAACGGAATATATCATGTGTTATGTCTATTACTTTGTCTATTACTATGTAATATATAGCGTTCAGTACCTAAGTGGGGTGCAGCAAAATGCAAATAAAATGATGTATCTAAATACCACACTTTTTAACGCAATAAATAAATACAATTATTAGCTACTACCAATATTTTTTTCAGGTGTGTAGTCACCCACAGAGCCTTAACAAAAGTCTTAACAAAAGTCTCTGACAGCGAACAGGCACAAAGTCAAGATCATGGTTATATTATTGCAATGAAAACATTTTAACAGTACTGTATATGCCCATGACAGCATGCACCATGAACCATCTCTGAATATTAGCCTCTAATTGATTGGCTGTTTTTGACTACATAAAAGGCATACAAGAAATAAAGCACTGAAAGTCATTTCACTGTGATGTTGTTCATATGTCATTTTATGAATTGATGCCACAAGATAGAGGTAAGGTATCTCCAGCTAATAGCTGTAATATTTTGTAAAATGTTATAATATTCTGTAAAATTGTATATTCTATATAGCCTTGATTTTACTAAATTTGCCTAAATTTAACTTTCCCTCGAAAATACATGAGCCAGTTTTAACTGAGACTGAAATTTATTTTCTTCTGAACTGGAATCAGGCCACGAAAATGCCTGTGTCCTAATCCAAGCTAATGTCACAAAATATTTTCTTAATGAGCCAGCCAGCCTTATTTTTTTCAGAAAACATCGAGATTTAATACACACATCCAATCCACTCCTACACACAACCTACTGAACAATAGAGGGGCATGTTCTTTGCCTTTGGTTATTAGTAGAAATTAAGGATCCGCTGTTTGAGACCATGGCACATTTTGCTGTGGGCTGTTCTGTCCTTGCTCTCCTGTAGATCCTGGAAGCAGAAGAGGGGCAGAGAGGAACAAAGAAGAGGGGTTTCTCACTACAGCTTTGATTTGTCTGATTTTTGTCAAGTGTTACCATTTTTACTTGTCTGGTCTTGTCAGCCATTGTCTGAAACAGCATTTGGAATTGAAAGATTAAGTGAGCCTTGTTTTAGATGGCTGAAAAATACTAGTGGAATAGAAGAAGAAAACAAGAAAATCAAGAAAAAGTGTGGGTACATAATCAATAATGTAACCTGGAGTCCTCGGGTGTTTCAGGTCTTTCAGCGTCAGACACCCTTGCCCAGTTGACCCAGATGACCTCAGCTTGTGTTGTAGCAGCAGTCTCCAACAGACTCCCCCCACACGGTGGGACTTACTGTCATTGCTAAAAAAAAAATACTTCTGGATGTCCAAGATGGCTGCCTCTATAACGTTGCGGCCTTCAGCTACACTGTG
>JAOUQW010000034.1:7207384-7222938 GCA_028565825.1 Olivaichthys viedmensis | reverse complement strand
CATTTCATTTCAATGTATACGTGGTATATGGAGAAATGACAATAAAAACCTACTTGAACTTGAACTTGAACTTGAAGTTATCCTTTATAAAGCCTTTGTGCATTATAGTTTTTCTGCAGCTCACTGTAGAGTATTTGATGCTTCTATTTAGTGTGTTAGCTAAAAATATGTAATTTTATTTGTTTTGGAAGATCACCTTGATCCTAAGCTATGATTTTGCAGAACATTTTTTAACGAAACAAAACAATTGTAAATTATGTGACAAGATATTCTGTGTTCAAGCTTCATTGTGAACAAAGGCTTCTCTCTTGAGGTCTTTTCTTTTGTAATCAAATCAAAAACTAGCCTCAGCACAAAAACCTTCAACTTCTCACAGTGAGTACTTTGAAATGACAACATTGTCAAGTATCTTACTAAATAGCCCAGAAAGTGCATGAATCAGTGTAAGCTTGCTAGCTGCTGCTCCATTACTAAATAGCCTCTGCTTCCTAATGAATCCAAATACCATAGAGGCAGTGACCATACTGTTCCACCTTTGGCTGGGGACATTGGGAAATTGGCACTCTATAGTCTAACAGCCTTTCTCCCAGCATGTATGTTCACTCGAGAAGAGAGTCTCCATTAGGGCGCCCATTATCAGCCTTTACCACATCAGCATGAGGCTCTTACTGCATGCAGCTGGTTCCACCGTCGCCTGGTGCTGCTGCGTCTGGTTTGTTCAACTCTGGAAAGCATTAGAGAAACCATTCTTTAGACTCAGAGATAGGCTACTAACAGTTGGGGGGACGGTTTAGGTAAACGTATTTTGCTTTTTGAGAAATTCATCTTTCCTTGGGCGCAAGGCACTAGGACTGCCTAAAGGACACATGTGGCGATAATGACTTTTACTTATCTCTCTATTGCATATGACTATTTATATTATGTATATAATATTGTAATATTCTGTGAGGATGATGAAGTTAAAAAAGATACTACAATCTGAATTAGACATAGCTTGTACACATTGTTCTTGCATGAGCTGAACTAGCCATTTTTTTTGTGGGTACTATCCCCTAGAAGCCAGCTCAGTATGATTTATGCACAGTTTCCCTCAAAGATGTTTACTAGCCTGACTTGCCAGGTCTGTGGGGATTACTGCTCTTCACTTTCTTATTTATTTAGCACTGTTTATTATGTGGATCTGTTTTCTGCCTAAGCAGAAGCTATGGGCTGTGAGCCTACTGATGTGCGCACACACAATCTTAGCATGAACTAGGAGTAAAAATTTAAGGAAAGTTGAGATTCAGTAAACAGATAGTAATAGAGTAATATCCCTCAATATATATTCCTCAATATTTTCTCTTTCTCTCTCCCCCCATTTTATTCATTCAAAGACACACACAGTATGTCTCTGTAGCTTTATTTGACCTGAAACTTGCCCTGCCATAGGAATGTTGTTTAACCTTATCTAATCATGGAATTGCTAGTCGACATACAGCATATTTGAGATCTGAATATATTTATAATCTCAGAAAAGGAACTGAGAAGCATTTTTTCCAGACCAGAAAAATGTAAACAAGCCTGCAATGAAGAAACTAGTCAGGTACATTGCATGGCAATTTTCTTAATGGCAGATTTTCTTTGAAATTATGTTATTATTATTATTATTATTATTTATTTTTTTATGCCCAGAAACACTTTTTTAACATCACAAATTGTACCTTTAAGTTAAAATGCATATATACATAATGCCAGCATAGAAACTTAATTAGACAGTTGTAGTATTGCATAGCATCTGCTCAGTCCTCATTTAATTATATTTCATGAGTGCTAATTATATTGTTAATGAGTGTAGAAGTGTGCAACATATTACTTCGATTATGTCTCACTTTCGTCACACTCCATTATTACTCGTTCTTGGGCAAAAAAAAAACATTTCAAATGGGATAATTTCCTGAGTGCAGGTTCTCTGTTTTATGCTGGAAGATACACTCTCTTTCTTGAGTAAGCAGGTTTTTTAATCTCCTACAACCGAGGCTGTGTCGTGAGCTGTGCTTTGAATAAGAGATTATTGAGGCCTGTGCTACAGGGTAGAGATAGCATTATTAGCTACAGCAGGAGGCTCTCTCCCCAGGTCTCTCCACGAAACAGATCATAAATCAGTCTCCACAAGACCCCACTGGAAGTTGATAGGCTGACTGAATAACTGGTTACCTGGAGATGATATGCAACCTGATCAAATCATTCTGAGGGGCCTAGTGTCTTTGCTTGAAATTAATGAGGCTTGGCCCTCATCCAATACATGATGATTTGCAATTCAGATTCTGGAGCAACAATTTCTACTGCAAAAATAAGTGGGAATGGTTTGACATGTTTATTCATTGGCTTTATAAAAAAAATGTGCATTAAAGCTAGTGATGTGACTCATTGGGAGTTGATTAAATCCTACAGATCATTGTGAGAGAAAACATGGGAAATCACTGGGTACTATATAAGGTGTTTCATTAAGATATATGTGCTATATGAAGACTCTATCCAGCTCTCAATAAAAACACAAAGTGATGGATCTCGGGGTGTGTCAAATATCATGCACCTTTTCCCATTGACACTCTGGAAGCACTCCATCTGAAAAATCTAATCAGATTGATGACTATCTCTCTCCTGGGCCATTAACTGGCCAGTTTGGGGCTTCATCTGATTTCTCTTCCACTCAATGACTGAGAAAGATTTTTTCTGTGTGTCTCTACGTGCTGCAATCTTTCATCTTGGGGAATTTGATGGCCCTTGATTATTTTCTATGCTGAGATCCCATCTCACTGTCAATCCCACAACCACAGATAAAATTGGGCAAAACATAATTTAGGTTTTGTTCGCCTTGCCTTAATGACAATGAAGTACATATTTCTGAATTACTGGCAGATTCAGAACTCTTGGTCTGTTCTAGCTCAGATCAGCTCATTAGATAACGTCTATAATAACACTGAAGAATTTTATTTAGAGGGAGTAGGGTGACAAATATGTTGGTGTTGCACAACAAAATTTTGAAAGCGTTTATGAAAATTTTTTCATGTTTCATAAGTTGATCCTTGATGGTCTTCTCATTATAGGTGGTGAATTAAAAAGAAAAGACCCCTTTCCCCAGCCTCTTAAATTCCTGACTTTATTCTTTCTTATTTTAAACCAAAGTAACTGATGTAACTAAAGGACACAAAACAGGAGAGAATGAACACAGATCAATTCTGAAGTAGTTGTTTTCAGCTTTTTCATCTTCAAAGAGCCATCATTGAAAATTCAAGGACTTGTTGCTTGTGCGATACCAACTATGAGCCGAGGCAAAAGCACCTACCTAATGAGAATGATAGCTCAGAGTTCAATCAATACACAAGGGTCAATCAATTGGACCTGCGACTTGAAGGAGGTAGATTCGTCAGTTTTGGAAATCATTGCAGTGGGAAGATCTGTGGTAGTCTTTTTAATTCAACATTCATGTCAGATATATACTGTGGTATTTTGAATTGAGCCTAGAAACTCGAATACTAGCCTTCATCCTCTGTTACCTCTCTGACCTGATCTATTTTTCTCTCCCTGGAGATACAGCAGCTGCTTGGTATAAGGCCAAGGTCAGGACGGTCATTCATTGCACAAGTGCAGCTAAGTAAAAATGTTCATGTAAAGGTGTGGTTTGATAGAGAACATGAAGTGTATTGGCAAAAGGTTCCATGTTTTTGAGGGACCAACAGATCTGTAATGGTTTGTTGTGTTTTATTTTTGTGTAGCTGCTCTTTGTCGATTATCTCATAACTATGGCCAGTATCTCTGAGCCTGGGCCCAATTTCCACTTGGCAACAATCTATTTTGTTTTGCACTGGGTAAGATGCACAAATCTCTATTACAACTCCATTTTGAATGGCAGTGATTGCAGTGAAAAAAATGTCCAGAATATTAGCTTCTGTGTTGGTATCGTTCCGACACTCCGCTGTTCTGCTATTTGAAGGCTTCCTCGCCATGTGTAATCTCTGCAGATGCTCAGGACTTTGAGTGTGCAGGTAATCGCCTGGTGCTGGCGATGACAGCCTAAAGCACTTCACAACACCCGCTGCTAATTACAAAACAAAATGTGGCTAAGCCATGTTAATGCATTGCCTCCAGACATGAATGCAGACTCCAAAATAAAGCATTTAAAACGGAACTGCTGCTTGCTCTTTGGTGTAGTGTGAAAGTTCCCCATGGTGGATACACAGCTGGGCTGACATGGAATCTAACAAAAACGCATATATATTGATTGCAGGCAAATTGCAGGTGAACCTGGTGGATCATGGCAAGGCTGCCCTGGGAAATAGGGGAGATGGGAGGCATTTTGAATAATGCAAACTATTCGGCTTGATGTACCATCAAGCCTGATCCACTGAGGCTGATCTCATTTTCTCTCTTTCTATCAGCCTAACTTTTTGTCTATACCTATTTATCTCTTTTGCTCTTCTTTCCCTCCATCTTTGCTTCAGTAGAACACACAGCAGCAGCTTTTGAAGCATTTGCATGGAAATGAAAGTTTTCCTATCTGGTCAGTGTGCAGTGTCAATCACTGGTAATCATTACAATCACTAATTCAAAAATATTGATCAGAGTGCTTATTTATTATTTTCCAATCTGTCCAACAAGGAATTCTGAACAAGCTTTGAGCTCAGATTGAGTTTTTAAAAGACTGCCAGCATCATCAAGTGTTATTCCCATAATAGCTCACTTTCATTTAGAGATGAATATGCAGCCATGTGTTTTGATTATAGTGTGAGATTACTAGATTAGCGAGTAATCTGTGATTGGAGATGAGTATCTGATGAGTAAAGTATCTGAAAAAAGTTGAGAAATAAGGAAGGCTGGTAGTTTCAGTGATTGAAGAGCAAGCACTAAAGGAGATCATCACTCACCACCGTCATTTTTCAAACCAAGCCTTTCATGTTTATTTGCATTTTCAGTTAGGCCAAAAGGATTATTGACATTTGTTTCTTTATTTCTTTTTAAATCCAGCATTTAACATGTAAACATGAATTTCAAAAGGTGTTTTAATGTAGTCTTATGATTACAACTACAATTTGTTTACATATAAAATGATCTCAGGCTGCAAACCCCCTCACACAGTGCAGTGTATTAAAGAAGCAAAGCACCTAGGCCATGCATACAGTGTCTTTTTGAAATAAATATTGTACTGTGAGCGAAGCCAGTGCCTTGTTTGTTTTGTGCTAAAATATGCAGGTGTGTGGGCGTGATTAGAATAAGCTTTGCTTATACCAAGACCAAAATTTACAAATTGTTATTGCATTGGCAAACCTGCAGCAAGGTTCAAAGACTGTCCTCCATTGCAGGACCTGACAAACCAGGTTCTGGTGCGCTTGTATTATTTTAATTTCCCTCATTAATATTGGAGTGCTGGAGGACTTGGGGATGTTGAATGGAAACAACCGCGTGTGTGCTGACAAAAGGCCCCTAAGTGCAGTTTTCTCATGAGGGCTTGCCTGCTTGCCTTGTTGCAACAGCAGTGCATTTAATCAACTTTGCTTAAGGCTACAACATGTGAAAATAATAATCTTGCCAAATTTCAATATGCAAAACTGTGTTTGCACTTTGGAGAAGCTATAAAAGATTGAGTTATCAAGCTGCAGAAGTGAGTGTAGAGATGAGGAGGAGAGAGAGAGAGAGAGAGAGAGAGAGGACTTTGGGTAAAAGGGTCCATTAAAAGAAGAAGCAAAATGGGGCTCTTGCATTAGCCAAGCCTCTGTTCCACAATGTCAAGAAAAATGACTAAAAAAGATGATCCCTTTGGTCAAATGTTTCTGAAATATGAAAATGGAATAAGTTCAGTGTTATAGTCTACCCATATAACCTCCACACAACCTGCATAATCCAGACACATAAAGCCCTGTTGAGCCCATATTGAGCATTGGTTACTTTTAGACCCTATTAAATACAGTTTTATAAATGCTCTTCTGACCACTGATACATGAAGCCCTGTAGAGGAGGGAAGGGGTTCCACCTCGTTTTACATAGATCATCGAATGCTCAAAAACTGTTGGTGATGCTACTTTAGAGAACTAAATGGGTTCTACTTAATAATTTATAGCAGTGGCGTAGACACACACATATACACACATGCCTGTACACGTCTGATCTGAATGTTGGAAATGGCTGTCATTGGCTGGCGACGAACGCCACGTGCGTATCTGTATGGTGTGGCTACGTTTGGTTAACGCCCCTGTCTGTCACCTAAGTGTGTCCACCTGTTTCCTGTTTGTTGCCCCTCATTAGTACATGTAGAAGTAAACCCTGTGTTCCAGTCCTGTTTGTCTTTGATTCGTTTTGTCAAATGTGTGTTCAGTATATGTATGTGTTCAAAGATATTAAATGTTGTTAAACGGCTCACGCTTGTATCCCGACTCCCCTACCTCAAGTGTGACAGAATAAAAGACCTAAAAAATGGATACAGCGAGCCGAACTAAGGAGGAGCAACTGCTGGCTGCCGATCCCAACGCTCCTCCGAAGGGGGAATTCGCCGCAGGGGATGCGGCGATCTGGGACGGGCTGTGTCGAGAATGCCAAGAGCAGAAGTGTCAGTGCGAATTCCTCATCGCTCCCTCCCTGGGCTTTGGGGACAACGCCGTCGCTCTGCCTCCGACCCCCGTGGTGGACATCATTGCTCCGCTGCCTGCTTTTGAGGACGTGGTCATCGCTCCACTGCACGCCTGTGTGGACAAGGTCACTCCGCTCCCGCCGCCTGTTGCTGTCTGTACTCCGCCCCCTGGCTTTGTTGGGGAGGTCTGTCCGCTTCCCTCCCAATGCCGCCCTGCAGCTGCTCACCCGGACAAGGATATTGGGCCCACGGGCCCAGGCCCCCCCCCCCCTTAAATACAGAGCTTCACGCGTTGGAAATCGCGCGTTAGAGGGGGGTTCTGTCACACGCACGCCGCCTCACACAACAACAGTGCAACAGTAAATTCGTATCCAGTTTTATTTGTATAGTACTTTAATACACATTTTCACATGAAGTAGCTTTTCAGAGGCCTGTTCCCAGACTCCCAGTGAATCAGTTGGAGGGCAACAGTGGCAAGCACATGAAGAAACCTTGGCATGAAGAAACTTTGAGAGAAGTCAAGACTCAAAGGGGAACTCGTCCTCCCCCAGGCAGCATTGGACAGTCAAGGGAAAGTGAAGGACACATGGAGGAAATTTCCATAAGCAGGATGAAAAGAAACTGATGCATTCAGAGGATTCAGAGGTTGTCCACTAGATGTGGGAAATTTGACTTCTTTTGCTTCTCATTCATAAATATTTCATGTACATAATCACTATTTTATTGTACTTCATCACTAGAAGCTTTGACATTAGCAACAGTTGTTTAATATTGATTCTCACTTTGTTCAGTGGTTTATTAGTGGCAGTCATTAAATTCTTGGGTGTGTGTACAAAATTTGAAGCTAAGTATACTACAGTGAAATGGCAATAATGCACTTTAATATTAAATAATAACTTTGTTTGTGTAAAGATACACTCTGAAATCCTCTGGAAGTTTGAGTGTGGGATTTGTGAGTGAGAAAGAAAAGAGGATCTGGCATTGCAGAAAGAGAGATGAAGGCGTGGAGGAAATAAGGTTCCTACACTGTTGTTTGTCTATCACAGAGCATTGGGTCAGAAAGCTGTCACACTTCTCCACACACAGCCGCTGCATTTGACACTCATATACACTATAACATATCTGAATGCCAAAGGGCACTTAGATCTTTATAAATCTATCTTTCTTACTTATTTCCCTTGTTTGCCAAGTAGGCAAATCATCAAGTGACATTCAGATTTCTCTTCACATTTTGACAGTATGATCCATGTTCCAAATTTAGTGCTTTCTGAGTTTCTGAGGCCCTATGGCATCTTTTGTACTGGGCTCCAAATCTCAAGTCATTTACAGGACTGGAGAGGTGAGTAAGGAAAAGCAGATGGCACAAACAGAGGTGTGATCCATGCACTGAACCACAGCAGACATAATGACCTCTTTTGATGAATAATGCCACCATTACAGACATGGATATAGGGTCGTACCCTTTGTGAAAAAAAAAAAAAACAATTGCTGGATTTGGTCTGGTCTTGTATATCTTCAGACACAGACTATCTACTTCTGTTGAACTTGTATTTTTATTTGATAATTTGGACAATCACTAACTATATGAACACTTACCATCAAAGATGGCGGCCAGGCCACACATAGCAAAGAAGCTGTTGCTGCTATTATGCCACAACACTTTTTGTATGATGGGCAGAAATTGCAAGGGCAATTGCAACTGCAAGTGGAACCTCATTTAAAGAGGTTAAGTAGGGGTGCCAGGGTTGACATGATGAGACTCTCCACTCAGGGGTAATGATAGCAGAATTCAGTCCTGATTATTCATTGATCTCTATATTGCTTGCCAGACACCGGCTTTCCATCAAGATGGGTGTACCTTTCGGTTGTACTCACAAGCACAACCTGTCCCTCACCCTTTGTCATTCAACTCCTTAACAAGCTTAAATAGTTTTTACAATAGGTATTTATATGGAAAGCAGCAACGCTAACAGATGAAGATTTTAAATATATATATATATATACAGTATATAAAATTGTAGTTATAAATAAAAATACTGTATATATCAAATTATAATTTAAAATTAATCATTTAAAATTATGATTAAAAAATTAAAAATGATTCAGGATGATACAGAGACTTCTTCCTTTTTAACCAGGCACTAAAGTCACATGGGTTAGTGATCAGCACGGGAATAATGGGGATAATGTCAAATTAGCACCAGATACATTTGTTAGTTTAGCTAACTCTGTTAGTGGTGCAATTTAGCTGCTCATGCTGTAACTAAGTGCAGTACTAATTCACACACAGCCAAGGCAGCCAGCCGCACACAGATGCAGCGGTTTTGTATTAATTTCAGTATGCTAAAAAAACTACGACACGTTGACAACAAATTCAAAACATCAAAACCATCAATGAAATGCATTAAGCAATGTATCGCTAAGATTGGGGCAGAGCAAGAACCCAATGATTATTCCAAATCAGTTATGGGCAGTGATGTCTCAATGGTTAAGGCTCTGGGCTACTGATTGGAAGGTTAAGAGTTCAAATACCAGTAACGCCAAGCTGCCCAAGTTGTTGGGCCTTTGAGCATGACCCTTGACCCGCTCAGCTCTAGGGGGGCTGTAACATAGCTGACCCTGGGCAGTGGTGGCTTGGTGGTTAGGGCACTGGGCTACTGATCAGAAGGTCATGGGTTCAAGCCTCAGCACTGCCAAGCTGCCACTGTTGGGCCCTTGAGCAAGGCCCTTAACCCTCCCTGCTCCAGGGGTGCCATATCATGCCTGTGCTCTGACCCCAACTTACTGCTAGGATATGTGAAGAAAATAATTTCACTGTACTTGTACATGTGACAATAAAAGGCATTCTTCTTTCTTTTAAGCTAGGTTATGCAAAGAAAATAAGTCCATTGCACTGTAAACATGTGTATGTATAATGACAATAAAGGATGTCTTTCTTTCTTTATTCTATAAGGCCTGAAAACGTACTCATGAGTGGAGCCACAAGGACACACACACATTGAGAGCCTTTTGTCTCAGGAACAAGAGGGGAAGCAAAGGCTATTCATCAAAGCACAAACACAGTTTACACTTTCAGTTTACAATATTTTAATATTGTTAAATGCATTATTAATGTAAAACAGTTAAAAGTACAAACATGATGTAATCTGTTTTAAATTCAGTTTTAGAAAAAAAAAGATTCAATGTAGTTTTGTTATTACATATATCATAATTTTGAAGTTATTAAAGATTATAAAAAAGTAAATATCCAAATCCCAAAAATAAATCCCAAAAATTAGAAAATGGGCAAATTGAAATGTGGGGGACATTCTCCATAGGACATTCATTTCCAACAGACAAAAATATACAGTTAAAAGTACAAACATGATGTAATCTGTTTAAATTTCAGTTTTAGAAAAAAAAGATTCAATGTAGTTTTGTTATTACATATATCATAATTTTGAAGTTATTGAAGATTATAAAAAAGTAAATATCCAAATCCCAAAAATAAATCCAAAAAATTTGAAAATGGGCAAAATTAAATTGAAATGTGGGGGACATTCTCCATAGGACATTCATTTCCAACAGACAAAAATATTAGACATGCTTGTCAAAAAAAAGCTAAGGTGCCATTGGATGTAACTGTTCAAGAAGTGGTACCTGAAAATGTATTAACACAACCACTAAAGTTACAGGCCTTGGATTTCTCATCTTTAGTGGCAAGACACTTCAGTAGCAATGGCAAAATGCATCTCTGATATCATTGCTATGGCAGCAATAAAGTTGTCATGGTCTTCCTGCTGTGGGGCTCCCCGCATGCCAGTTGCCATGGCGACGGCCGCCATTGGCCATGTGTTCGTGTGTGTGTAGATTGCCTGTCTCGTCTGTTTGAGTTACCCCACCTGTGTCTCATTCGTTTTCCTGATTAGTAATTGTATTTAAAGCCCTCGTGTGCCGGTCCAGTTTGTCTTTGATTGTTTATGTCTACGTGTAGCCCGTATCTTTGTATCCTGTTTATTTTGTTAGTTGAAAGTAAAATAAATGTTGTTAACAGCTTGCACTTGTGTCCCGACTCCCGTCTGAAAAGCGTGACAGAAACAAAGATTGCAAATGGACCGTTTCACTCCACGGAGGAGGAAGAGAAGTACGTGGCTGCAGTAGAACTCTATGCGCTGCTAAAGGCGCGGGATGCAGCAGATGAAGCCTCGGAAGAGAGGGCTGCCCCGTGACACCGTAAAAGCAGACGGAGGAGAAAGCTGAAACGGAGGGGGACAGTCCAGTATAGCCCGTTGTCATGATGACTGTGGGCAGGGAGGAGATGATCCAAATAAGAGAGAAGGAGCTTCTATGGAGGGGCAAATACCTCTTCATCATCAGCACTCTCATTGTGGTGAAGGGGCAGGGAGTTCGACAAGCACCAACAAGAGATGATGGAATCACTCACTGCGCCCAATCATGCCACCACAGCCCCGCCACACCTCCAAGCCAACAGCAGCCACCGCCTGCCTCCCCCCCAGGCTCCTCCACGCCGATCTCCTCGGCACACAATCGCGCCACCGGAGAAAGACGGAGGCAGCCTCGTACACCACTGTGGGCGGTTCTCAGTTCCCTGACGCTGCAGAAGGCGTTTCCCGGTTCCCGAATGCTACAGGGAGCTTCGCCCAGTTCCCTGATGCGGAAGAGGATGTCATCGTTCCGCCCCTCTGCCTCCCGATCCTGAGGAGGAGGCATTCAGTCCGCCCCTGCGCCTCGGGGACAGCGACCCCTCCGCCTCCCGTCCCTGCACCTCCGGAGGCCAGCGCTGTGGTCATCCTTGCACCGCTGGATGCCAGCACCATGGTTGCCCCTGCATCACTGCATGCCTGCGCGGGCGAGGTCTTCGCATCGCCACCCGCCTTCACGGCCAAGGTCAGTGCTCCGCTCCCTGGCTGCACTTGGTATTCGTGGTTAGTTCCACACGCAATGCCAGCCTCTGTGTCACCACCCAGACCTGAACGTTGGGCCTACGGGCCCAGGGCCACCCCTTAGATGCCTGTGTTGGCACTACAGGAGCCGTGCCATAGAGGGGGGTTCTGTCAAAGTGAGAAAACCTAAGGCAGGTTAAGAGAAACTTAATGAGACAGAACTCATCTACACCCTCGGATATTTAGAACCTCATGGAATGAATGTTATGCTTTGGACATATACTAATTTTAAATATCAACTGGTTTCACCTCAAACGGCTTCATAAGCACATTGCTTACACAGAAAATAACATACTTTTGTCTGAAAAGTCTTGTTTCTCTGGAAACTCACTGTACCTTCACATCTCAGTGGATATAAAAATATTAATAGATACATATGGTAAATAGATACTATATAGCCTACATTTGAATTTTGATTATTCAGTGTCGTATTTACAACATTATAATGACTAGATTGACAGTGTTTTAATGACTAGCTTTATTTCACTGTTTTTAAACTTTATAGGTCCATTTTAACCACACCATTTTGACGATACTGTTTTGAGCAGGTTGCTGGAACTTCATTTAGCCTTTAGCAAGTGCTCCTGCCTGAGTTCCTATGAGCTGTCAAAAGTCTAGATCTTTGACGAGACAGGCAGATGAGAGAGCCATCAGATAAATTATTTCAAACATGTGCAGCATTTGATCCAGGTCTGATAACTTATGATTGACACAAGCCCTTGTATTCAGATGACAACAACTTTATGGCTTGAATGCATGTTACAACATTGAGTTCCTGGTGCCAGTTAGTACAACATTCAGTTGTCACAACTGATTTGTTGGGGAATCAGCTTGAATGACAGCTATATTCATTAATGTCTTTGTGAAATAGTCCCTCTAACTAATAATTAATTTTCTGTCTCGGCACAAATTGAGACATCAAACTTTTTACAATACGCGTTTGACAGAGTCTAAGCTCAAAGTCCCAAAGCGGTGAAGCCTCTGCACAAATTCATCATTGCCAACCAGTGTTATATGGCGGCCTCTCTGTTAACACTGTCATCAGTTCTCCTCACTTCTTGCTCAAATGGACAGCCGAATGACTGGACAGGCAGGTGGAGACTGTGTCATTCTTTAACCATTCTACCTGTGCTGATCTCAGCTGTAAATACTTAGTCTGCCCGTATGGCTGTGAGAAGCTGCAAGAGAGCTCAAGACAGGAATAAAAGCCTCGCTCTTTATGTTCTTGTACCACCTGTTTGGCAACAGTCGCAGAGACTGCAGTACCCCTGACTATGTGCCTGTTTGGGTAGAACTCAGGAATGAGCTGCTTGGTGGTGGAGTATCTACTCTGAGCCGGACAGTGTCACATCACTGCGAGAGTGATGTCAGAGATGGATGGTCGTCAGATAGAGGGGTGGAAGTGGGTGGAAGAAGAACAGAGGGAAGTAAGCATGTGGGAGTTTGTATGTTTCTGAATTGGCTTCCTTGTGTAAGGTGCCTATGGTGAAACCATTGGAGCTTTCGTGCGAGACATGTGTACTTGTGTTTGTAAAATAATGAGAAAGACAGTTCCAGAGAGAGAGATAAGTAGAATATCTGACTGGAAATTGATCTAGTAATTCTGGAAAGGCATAAATGACAGAGAAAGGACAGTATTGTGGAATGAGAATTGCAAGCCTTAGTGCCAGAAACAGTGAACATACTGAAAAAGTGTCATAAGAGTGAAACGGTTGGAAAGAAACTTTTGTATCAGAACTCTGTTACACCTAACAGATAAGATAATTAAACCCCGAGGAGGAAACAAAGTTTGTTCATAATAGAGAGAGAGAAAGAAAGAGAGATATGGGGAAAAAGATGCACAATGTTGCTTAGCGGTTTCAAGGGGGTGTTAGTGAAATGCAGTGTTAATGGGATGATGTGTGTGTGTGAGTGTGTGCTACTCTGCTGCGACTGTGTAAGCGAGTGTATCTGCAAATGATATTGCGGGAGGCTAAATAGCTCACTGGGGGGTCGAGTGAGAGTGGAAACATAAGGACAAACAGAAGAGAGGTTTGGCTAATAAAGAGGGGAGCATGAGTTTAGAGCTGTGAATATAAGATGGTAATGGGATAATGTGTGTGCAGCAGATGCATAATGGTTACTGTTTTTTTGTTTTTTGCACAAATGCATTTGCTTTGCCATATGGTCTGAGCAATGCTGAGTTGCTTGTTTTTGATGCCTTCTTATTGAGGACTAATAATCCATGAATTAGCTATGAGCTGTCTTTGTTCACTCACTATTGTTTGGTAGATGGTCTCATTGGGCCTAAGGCTCACCACAGGCATTAGTGCTCCAGAGCTGATTCTCAAGTAGCAGAAAAAATGGGTGGTTTTAACCGTAATGTAATTAACAGTAATGCACAATTGCATCAGGGTGTTGTCTGATGAGCATGACTGCACATGACCTAAGTCTTAATTATGAAAAAGACCAGTCAGTGCTGAGATCTGAGGAAGATAGATGGAATCTATTCACTATTATAATGTGATAAACAACTCATAGCAAAGTTATCAGCACTCAAGGCCACTTGCTGACATGTATGCAAACATTTTTATTACATCTTTGTTACAAGCTACAGTCCCACTCTGCTTCAAATGGTCTGTCATCCCAGTCCCTAAAAAGCCCTGGGTGACTTGTGAGAAGGACTTTCACCCCATAGCCCACAAGTTGCCATGAAATGCCTGGAGAAATTGGTACAAAGGTTCATTAACAGCAACATCCCTGACTTACAGGACCCTACAATTTGCATATCGTCCAAACAGATTGGTGTCATATCGTTGCTATCCAGCACATGGGAATCCACAACACCTATGCCCAAATATTGTTCCTGGCCCACAGTTCAGTCTTCAACACCATAAGTCTCATAAATCTTGTGGCAAAACTCAAGGGTCTGACCTGCCTAGTCTTGCAACCAGACTTTTAATTATCTCTAGAGTCTGGAATTTTTTACCTCTCATGGACAAGAATTGCCTACTTTTACAGAAATAGTTCATTTGACTGACATTGCAAATGATCAGCCACAGACCAATGTTTTTTGTGAAATGTAGGGGGAGGTGATTATGAAAACAGTACAACAACAAAAGCAGACCCATGTACCTGAAACAGCATGGTTTAGTGTGGCTCCAACAGTTCAGGAAATGCAGTGTTAATGCCAAGAATGGGATATGGTGAACTTTTTCAATCCAGTGACTATATATTTAATTAAAAAAAAACTCATTGTTGTCATGGTGTTCAAATTATTATTTCCTTGTCAGACTGCTAAACACAGAGGTATGGATAGCCAATGATATTGTAACTGACAAAATTCTGATAGTTGTGGCCAGGTATGTGTATACCCCATCCCCCTGGACTGCTACTTAGGTTTCAGGCACTTCTCCCTCTACATTAAACAAAACATTGCGGGAGCAGGACATTTTTACTCTCATGCGGGTGGGAGTGGTGGTTTGCGGGATGAAGAGAGATTTCCAATAATGTTCAGTAAAACAACAATAAAAGTTTTGCTTTATACTTAGCAACGCTGTCAGCATAAATCAGGCAGATGTGCAAAATCAGCCCTTGTCGGTATACTACAGTAAAAAAGATAGGTAAAGAAGTTTAAATGACTTATTTGTTTATATTTTGGTAAATAGAACCAACTAAGTTCATTAGAAAATATTGTGGGTGGGTACATATCGAAATTGCTGCAGGTGCAAGCGGGATTTGTCAGACTTTCTGTGGGCACGGGCTGGATTGGGATTGAAAAACAGTCCCGTGCACACCTCTACTCTAAACCCATGAGTGCCAGTCTACTGAAAACAAGTATGTTATATTTAAATTTGCAAATGACACAACCATACTCTGTCTCATCTGTAACAACAATGAGTTCACAAGGGACAACATATAGTAAGCATAAGGAGCTCATTGTCAATGTCAAAACAATTCAATTCAATTCAATTCAATTTTATTTGTATAGCGCTTTTAACAATGAACATTGTCACAAAGCAGCTTTACAG
>JAOUQW010000034.1:7191105-7207284 GCA_028565825.1 Olivaichthys viedmensis | reverse complement strand
ACAACTGACGCCTATTGGAATAAGTGTTTGTCAGTTTATGTCAATTGTCATGAAGGGCTTATGTAGGTGTCATGTAGATTTCTGAACACTGCCCTACAGTAAAGTGTTACCAAAAATTGTAGGTGCATTTTAAAGTGCTGATTTGAAATTAAGTTTTTAGTATTAATTATGGCAGTCCTCATGCTTCTCTGGTTTAAATGTTTTCTAAATGGATGCTATCTGTGCACTATTTAAAGCAAGGCTGTGAAATCTCCAGTCTGCATGCTTTTTTCTCTACTTAACACTCCAGGGTGAAAATTGTGTTATGCAAATTAAGTTCTCCCACCGCCACCTATAACCAATGACAGAAAATAGGCACAAACAAAGGTTAAATGCATGTATATGAATAGCCCATCATTGAGCTTGAACCCTTAAGTCTGGCACTAGAGGCTTTCCATTTCAGTGGCTGCAAAAAATTACCTCCACACTTCAAGACACACATAAAAGAGAGGAGGAGAGGGACAGGACATCACTACACTGTGTTAATCACTAAACAATGGACATATCCAGACCGGGGCTTTGTCCACAAAGGAAGCAGATGGAAGTTTGATGTCCCTCACAATGTAGTGCGTGATTCTGTACTACTCTCTCTCTGCCAGTGCAACCGCAATCACATTGCTGTTACTCCGTTTACTTTGCTTCTACTAGATTTCTTGCCAGTGGTAAAAGTGGTCCTAGCACCAGCTTGAAGCGACTTATGGGCAAGTTACCTGAGTGTAGGCTTGTAAGTAAGATATTTTCCTTAGTCCAGCAAGGTTTTTCTCATCGTTGAGAAAATGTGAGAGAGTTCAGTCACCCAGAAAAGCCTTCAGACTAATTTTTTAAAAATTCTCTAAACACTGCATCCCTAAAGACATAGCCCTCACAGGTGTTGTAGCTACATAAACAAGCTAAACTGCTTTCTGTGCCATGTTTTCCGTCTTTGTTTGACTTTGTAAATATTTCCTAAGTTTTTCACATTGCATCACTGTGTTGTTCTCCCTTGGGATGAGATGTAATCACAGAGGACATTTAAAGGAGGTTTATTTTGGTAGCGGATGTAATGAGTGCTCTTATGTTCTGATTATGCCCAACCAACGCACTAGAGAGTGTCTTGGGTGAGCTCTGCAGAAGGGGGGGGGGGGGGGGTTGTAAAAGCCTCATTAAAAGGAAACACGATACCCTTCTTGCAGAATCTATGCCGATGATGACAGGTCCGACTGCCAGACTTTCTAATTACCTGCTGTAACTGGCATCTCGAGCAAGTGCAATAGCTACCCCCAAAACCCTTGTATGCAAATATGACAGCCCCGATCATTAGGTTTTATGTCTCAAAGCCAAATTGTTATTGTAAAAACTGCTGGAGCCAAGGGCAAAGGCGTAAAACTCTATCACACATTTCAATGTATTGTTTTATGAGCTTCCCATTGAAATAGAGCAAATGTTATTGAATATCACGGCTAGCCAAGGGTAATATGCCAAAAAGTGCTGTTTCAAATCAAAATAATTATTTGACTTCCACTGCCATGGGATGGGGTAGGAAAATATTGCTTCCTCGTGCCAATATTGCAAAGCTTGGCACACACCATGTTTTCCAATATTTTGACACATAGATGTGAATTTCTGTTCATTTTCATTATTATTTTTTTTAATAATAAAAATCAACAATCTTTCAGAAGATAAAATGTGATAGTTAATCCAGTCAGGGAGCTCAGAAGTCTCTAAGCTTGACAGGTTATGTGTGGTTTTCCCTTGACAGCAACTAAAACCAAAAACACCATCTCCACTGATCCACTCATAATGTGGTTAAGTAAACTTGCTTTAGAAATATAAAGGTTACTCAGCATGTGGGCCAGCAGGAACAGGCTCAGCCATTTTAAATCCAGCTACTCAACACTGCAGTAAATACCTTTCCATCGCCTGCGTCTTCTGACTTCCCACAACATTTCTCATCACTGACAACTACTGCACTGAAACTGATGAATGAAAATGATACAAAGAAAGTATGAATCCAAAACATATACAAATAATCTCTTTGCATGTGTAATGAAGAAAAATAAATATCTTTGGGTATTCCATTATGTGGAGGAATTTGTGAATTTGAATGGATAATAATCCTACTTTTTTCTTTTAATGATAACAGATCCTTTTTACAATTCAGGTTTCCCTTTGTCATCAATGCTGCTTCAAATTGGGTGATTTTCATTCAATCTTTGTTTTACCTCTTTCATGCCATCATTTGGCGTCAACGTTTCAGATAGGGGAGAGCGGGGCAAGTTGCCACACTGTTCATACCTCCAACACCAGAGGCGCTAAATCAAAAATTTAAAAATGGCAGATAAAAAATGGCACTTCACATTTTATGTAATAAAACCTTGTTAGGTATGAATGTTCAAAATTATATTTTTATACTGAGTAGAGGAGGGAATAAAGTCTCTTTTGATACTTTAGCTGCAGTCCTATGTTAAGCTAGCCTTGAGATATAGCCACCATTAGCATACATGCCAGTTTGGGGCTAGTTGTCTCAAAGGCTTTGGGGCAAGTTGTCACATATGTGTGTCTACTAACACACCAGATTCCCATGCTAGTGTGTGAGGCAATATATCAACACACACACACACACACACACACAGTGATATGAATGTAGTGTGTTATGAATTTATTTGTGGCAACAAGGATAGTAGGTGGGTGTGATAAGCAAGATTTATTTGAAGGAGGGCAAAAAGCAAAAAGGCAGTTAAAAAAAAGAAAATTCATAGAAGAGTCTTCATCATAATCAGATGAAGAGGAATTATTCTGCCTCGTCTGTGTGGAGCCATTTTCAAACAACAACCCAAAAGAGATTTGGGTGCATTGTGTAAAAATGCAATAAATGGGCCCTTGATGTCTGTACCCAAGGCCAGGCAATTTATATGTGCCAGAACTGAGATTCTGACTCTGAAGAGTTTGATTAGTCAGATATATAGTAGATTACAACTGTTTTGCCACATGCACTGGAATTGTGTTCCACTGTTCATTACCCACTGATGGGGCAAGTTGTCACAAGTGCTCACTCTCTATTTTACTGTCTATAACTCCGTACTGAAATAAGATATGTATATATAAGATAGGTAATGAATACAAAATATGTACCTGAGAAATGTAAGAAACAGTGAAAAGTGTGACAATATGCCCCGCTCTCCCCTACAGTACAATGTTTCAAATACAAAATGAGCCCACTGGACCTGGAGCATTGTTCGAGAAAAAGAAAATTCAATTCAACAATTCATTTAACATTCATTTTCATTGTTCAGTTGTTCAAAACCTATATAAGCAGGGCTGGCCCGAATAATTCGAGTATTCGTTCATTAGGTTGGTATTCGATTCTCTATTTAGTATTCAGAAGCTTCGTCTTTTTTTAAAGGCACAATTACAATTGTTTTTAAAGCCTAAACTACAATTTATTTAATCAGCAAAGGACTTTAGATAGAACAGTTATTGTTAATGTATGGAAAATGTTAAAAATAAATAAATCCCGCGACGCTGTTCATTTTACACCGGTGACGGCTCGCGCATCAAGTACGCTGGGCGTGGAGCATCATCTCTGTGCTTTCTTGAATTGGTCTAGTAAAGTTTGAATTTTAACCAACGCCAGATCGCGTACTGCTACAGGAGGACACTACAGGCTGAAACATAGCCCATGTGCTGTTTAAATTGTGGCCAAACACTGCAAAATATAGCGGCAATATTGTATTGTGTATTGCTTCTAGCTAGAAACCAAGCGGAAGAAATGGGACTGAGCGAAAAAAGGAGCCGCACGCCTCCGGTGTAAAATGCCACATTGATTAAAGCCATGCATGATTAACATGGGTGTGCAACATGGGTGTGCATGATTAACATGGGTGTGTATCTGCCGTGCTCGTGCCGTTCCGTGCACTTACAGGTGTTGTGCCGAATTCTGACTCCCTGGCAGAATCAGACTCCCCTTCGCGTGCACAGCACTTTATCGACGCACAGTCTATTTATATTCGCGATTTCTGCTGGTTTGTTTGTATATAACTCTTAATCTTAATATTTACTAAACAAGAAACACCATAACTGCATTAAAAAAAAACAACACAAGCCATTACAGTAAATGCTAATTTTATCTAGCCTATCGTATATAAAAAATTGTAAGGCATGTGTGGCACTTGGTAAATTGAATGTGTCATAACGATAAGTATTGTGAGAACACAAGATAATTTGTATTCTTTTCTTAAGTAGACAATAAAGTGTACTTAAGGGTAGGGTGAATTCAGGTATATTGGGACATCAGGTTAATTGGGACAGTATAAGTTAACAGCATTTGTTTTCTGTCCTAACAAGTGAAAGTCAAAACTTATGTCACTAAGTCCTTGCAGTGGAACCTCTTGATAGAAGTCATGTGACATAAGGGGGGTGTTGTAAGCATCAAACAGGAAGTTGACCCCACAAAACATGAGGTATGAAAAATAGCATATTTTTTCTAAGGTTATAAAATCGTCATGACGAATATATTATACATATTTATGATGCATATATGCATAGGATGTACTACTGTAACAAAATAAGCATAAAGTTTGTTAAAATCATGTACATATGTTTACAATCTAATCATTTTCAAGATGTTCCAAATTACCAAACCATGTTTCAGGCTAATTGGGACAGTTTTAAAAGGGTTTTCCAATGAAGTAAAACACACCAACACATTAATCTAATCTACTCTTGCCTTTTTGTAACCAAACCCTAATTACCTACGATTTTAAGGGTCGGGTTGATGGGAAACGAGAGGTGGCGGATACAAATGCAAGCCGATTTAATTCTCAAACAAAACATATAGAACGCGGGTTACACATACATCAAACAGAGACATACAATGTTTCGCCACGAGGACAGAAACAGCGGGGATAATACACACAGACTAATCAAACGAGACCCAGGTGAAACCACTCGGGAACAATCAATGACGGCACAGGGCGAAGACATCAAACAGAAACTAAACAAACAAAGCACATCACGATCGTTGCCATGATGACTGCCAAGCCCGGAAATTCACGGTGGCGAGTTCATGACAACGATGCATTTATTGCAAAGTAGAATGGCACCAAGAAGACAATCAGAGAGATGCATGGAGACAGCGAGAGAGAGAGTACAAGAAAAAAACAAACAGCAGGGAAAAAGTACAGTAAGTGGAGTAAGGAAAGGATGAAGGGAGCTTTAATGGAATATAAAGAAATTATGGATGCAGGAAACACCCCACACCTACGGTTCTTGGCCAGGGCTTGGTACCTACTGTGATTTTTACTTAATCTGTTCATATTGAAAATATTGGTTATGAATTTGGAAAATACTGAAGATTTTCTAAACCATGTTAATGTTGTTATTGTTACAGGAAATTAATTATAGAATGTTACGTGTTTAAGATTCAAATATACGAAATTCATATTCAAATATTAAATGTCCCGTGTTTATAATTAAAATATACAAAATTCATTATTCAAATACTTAGGTCAACTTCCAAGCTCCATACCCACCTATGCAAAGAACGTTCAGTGAAATCCCCGGTGTTCAATCAACTCTTACTCTGTTGAACATTTATTAACTCTTGTAGGGTTGGATTACCTCATTTATGTTTGGTTGGATCGGGCATTCAACAGTGTTTGCAGACAGTGAGCTGGAAATTAAAAGTTGTTTTTTCTCTTCATTTATGTTTATTGAATATTATTTATCATGTTAGAAATTTAAACTACATTTTATTATTATATAATTGTTATTCTTGCTTTATCTATTTTATTTTGGTTAATTATTATTTATTTTTTTTATTTATTTTGCTTGTTTGATTGTTGTTTGAGAATATTATACTAGTAAAACCACTGTGCTGATACCCTCTGTGTTTCCTAAGGGAAAGCTGAAGCTGAAGCTTTCACATATAGGTTTTCACAGGAAATATGTGTAATATATCATGCCAGGTTAATTATCACCTTAATGTCTTGCAACCTGTGAACGGAAAAAGGCGGGAGGGCGTTGTGGAGGAAGTCAGATAAAGTCACACAGCTTCTGTAGCTGCTAGGTCAGATGGTAATTTGTGGTAACTGGAGCACCGATGTGGCAGCAAAACAATTGAAAACTCAATCTATTAATCAAAGCTGTTCTGTAAACTTCAGCAAAGCTTCCTACTGTTGACAGAGGATGTAGGGCCTGTCCCATTGACCAAAAATGATCCTTACTTGAACACTTGGACCCTTGGCATGTGTGTTCATGCACTTAGCATGAGTAAACACGTGTCACATTTCTTTACTAAGCCAAAGCATATAGGACTTTTTTCACACTTTATATGTACTTATGATAAGGAGTAGCATATAGTGCATGACCCACAATGCAATATGGATATGTGTGTATAAGCTTGGCTTCACAGTCCTAAACATTGCAGATATTAGGCTGTCAATGCCTGAACAACTCCTGCTGGTTTCCCCTGAGAAATTGTATGAGAAAAGCTTCAAACACTGCTAGCGTAATCAATATTATTTTTTGGAATTTTCGCAATTGACGACACAATGGAATCAGGTTATAAAATATCACAATGTTATCAGGTTCTCACTTAATACAAAGTGGCAAATTTACATATCATATCACAAAATATCACCAAAGTATGTAAGTACCCAAGTGCGTTTAACCAAGTTTATGTATATTTTTGTGATTCTGTCCTGAAAGTAGCCCCAGGCAAGTCAATTAGATCAGAAAACAACATCCACACAGCACTGTACACTTCACACTGCATGAATCACATATTTTACTCAGTGGACTGGGTGTTTTGTATGCACAATGCTGACTATTAGTAGGACACACCCCCTTAACAATTGAACCTGCTGAGTCCCACTTCGCTTTCTACTCCCTATAACTGCATTACAGGGTATGAAATAATGGGTAACACTTTACTGAAGGGCAGTCTTTAGAAGGCTACATGACACCTACATAAGGCCTTCATGACAACTGACAAACATACATAAACATTTATAAACACTTATTCCAACAGGTGTCAGTTATCATAAAGGCTGCTTTTGTCAACTTTGATGTCAAGTTGACACAACACTTATGTCAAGTGACAGATTTTTGGTGACATTAGGTTGTGTCATGACACTGTCTGGGGACGAAATGACATAGCACATTATGACAACTGACTTTGTAGCTCAGCATATTTTTTTGGTGTCAGAGTGACATAATGCTGATGATGAGCTTGACAAGTGAGGCTGGTTGCAAAATTGAACAAAAGTGAGGACTTCAAAAAGATGCTCTGTAGTATCTCCCCACATTGTACTAACACTGACATGAAAACCTGTTGTGTAACAGATACAGTATATAGTGCAGGCTTTGACACTGACAGTTTTTACCCTGTAATGACAGAGTTATATTTCATGGCCAAAAATATGTGGACACATCCATAAGTAATTCTTGAACATCTCATTCCAAAACCACGAGTAAGGGTCCTTCCTTTGCTGCTATAACAGCCTCCACTCTTCTGGGAACACACACACTACCATGCCACTACCACGTTGGTGTTACTGCTGTGCTGAGAATGGTCCACCACCCAAATAATATCTGGTCAGTGGTGGTGTCTTTCCATTGATGGATGGGTGGGGAGGGTGATAAATTCTGCAGCAACAGATTGGCTGTAACTGTAATCCTACAGTAAAGTCTGTAACTGTAAACCTACAAAGTGCACCTATATGGTAGGTTTTTCTGATAAAATGGCCAATGAGTGTAGCTATAAGGTACATAATGGACATAATAAACAGGCAACCGGCAATATTGCTTTTTATGTTCTATTTTGTAATTTTGCTGCATATTGTTATACATTTATTTTGGCTCTAAAAAACCACCCCTTACCCCACATAATTGGAATAATTTTTTTTCAGTACAACCTAATCTATATGTCTAACTGGTCTTTTTGCAGATTCAATTAACTATTTAGTAGCCAGTATCCTAAATTCAAGGAAAAAACAGTAGAGGCGCCTGTAGAAATTCACTATTCTTCAGTAAAAATGATTCAGAGACATAGAAATGTTCATTGAACAGTGGTCAATAAATAACAAACAATTGGACTATTTACATAAAAAGTTTTTTTCCCAACCGGTTTTTCACTCCTTATGCTCTATTAGTGTATATCTGTGCCACGCCTTCGTCTGCTTGTGAAATTAGTTTGAAAAGCATTTTTCCACAAAAATAAATTTTTGGAAAAGAGAAGACTTCAATCGAACGAGCTAAGTTGGAAAATAAACCTTTGTCGTTAAGTAATCGTCGTCTTTTTCAGTAAATAGATCGCTAATAAACACTTCTCTCCCAGTAGTTCGCTCTGTCCATTCAAGTTATCACAGTGGCGCTCATCGTATAAGCTTCCTGGTTTTTGTGATAGAAAGTGCAGCTCTTATTTTGATTGGTCTACTGACTTTCCATAGATGTGCATTGTATTTTTAGAGTTTGTTTGCACTTTCGTCAGTTTTTTTCTGCTTGTTTCTACGTAAAAAAATGATTAAGATATAGCAAAGCGTTATTATTAATTATGTATAACAGAACTTTGCACACAAATTTTTGTGTTAAATTTTTAAAACATAGCAAAATATCCCCTTTTTGACCTACAGACATAAATATGGTCTCTATTGAAAGTTTGAAATCTGCACTTTGTACAGCATTTCCCCGTTTGTTTCTACGAACTATACACGGAAAAATTATTAATATGAAATTACAACATGTGTTTCGTTATCGTCTACAATAACTGCGTTCTAGATGGGTTTTTCACGATTGTTTCATGAATCGTGAATTGCATGAATAGAACATACATCGTCCTCGACGCTTGGAGTCCAAGAGCTTACTGATGATGTATGCAGGTTGTCTGTTTATTTCCAATGGTTGAGGGGGCTCGTCCTCTGTCTCCCTGACCTGATATCGAACAGGCTTAAGATATGTGAAATGTTGGAGATATACAGCAATATGAGGGGAGTTGAAGACGGTATGACACTGGGGTTATTTGTCTATAGACTTAGATTGAGCACAGATATGACATGAATTAACATATTCCAGAACGTCTTGATTTAACATAGGCCAAAAGTTATTACATACCACGTATATCTTTGTTGTCCAGGATGTCTGGAAGAGAGGGACGTGTGGACTGAGTGTAACACTCTTTGTCTGAGTGCCATAGGTACATATATCTTGTCAGGGGGGCACTGGTCTGGTGCTGGTTCGGTGGCACTAGCGTGCTGAATCTCTTCCATGATATATCAGCGGACTGGATCCAAAATAGCAGAAGGTGATATGATATATTCTGGTAGTTGGGGCTGAACTGAGGCTTCATACAAGTTCATCACAGTTACGTTCTGTGTGAGTGAGTTTCTTCAAGAAGAAGGCGTAATTTGGGTGGTGAACCTACCCGCTGTGACAAGATCGCCCCCACTCCAGTCTCCGAAGCGTCTACTTCCACCACGAATGGTAGAGTGGGATCGGGGTGATGAAGTATTGGGGCACTGACAAAGCGTCGGTTGACTGAGCCAAATGCCTGGTCAGCTGCCTCGGACCATGGACGTTTCCTAGACTTGGTTTTGAGCAGTTGTGTGATGGGTGCTGCTATGGTACTAAACCCATGGATGAAATGCTTGTAAAAGTTTGCGAATCCCAAGAAACGTTGTAGCTCTTTGATGGTGTTGGGTTGGGGCCAGTCTACCACGACCTTGATTTTTCTCTCATCCATGCGAATCCCCTGAACCTAGAGGACATAACCCAGGAAGGAAATTTAAGATCAGTGAAACTCCCATTTCTCTGCTTTCACATACAATTGGTGTTCTAACAGTCAGTTGTGAACCATGCTTACCTGTTTGACATGTTCTTCCATAGTGGCCGAAAATACAAGAATGTCATCAATGTAAGCGATCACCCACCTACCCAGCATGTCTCATAGAACATCATTCACAAACCGGCCAGGAGGTTAATGGCACAGCCCCAGGGTCAGTGTGGTGGCTGAATTGTGGTGCGGCACAGGAGAGAAAGGCAGTGTTCATGGCAGAACTGACTCCATTGGATGAGCTCACCTCTGCTCCATGAAATGACTGGATCATGCATTGCCAGCCAGAGATATTCAAGCACAACATTATCGTTGGTAGTGGATATGATGAGAAGTGAAAGTTCCTCCTCGTGACACGCTCCAATCCTTAGCATCAGCGAGACAGTCTGATGAACCACCTCTCCTTTCCCAATGTGAAGTCCTGACTGATGAAATTTCCAGCGGGTCCTGAGTTGTTCAACGCTGAAACAGAGAACCTTTTTTAGGTCCAGGATACGGTTATGGGAGAAATCGATTTTCTACTGGAGCACATAGTGTGGTACTCACTATTGTTGCCTCAGCCTTGCTTGGGTACAAAGGGCAGGAATAGCACAGGTGGCCAGGTTGGCCACAGTAAAGGCACAGGTTCTCTCTAAGGCGTCTCTGTTTTTCCTTGGGTGTCAATCTGGCACGGCTGAGTTGCATAGGTTAGGAGTGCTGTGTTTCTAATCTGGGTAGTGGCGGAGTACAAGCACTGGGTAATAATCCTCCTCTTCGGTCGGATAGGAGGTTATCGAGGGATATTGAAAGTTGAATGAAGTGTGTGTGACTCACCACGACAAGCCATTTCTGTTTGTAGTTCTCGTGATAGACCCCTCCGAAACATTGTGAGAAGTGCTGGCACGCTCCATCCGCTCCCTGCAGCCAGAGTGTGAAACTCTATCGCATATGCTGAAGTGGAGCAATTACTTGATGAATCTCACATAGCTGCAATCCAATATCTCTTCCTGTTGCTTGGGTGGTCAAACACTGCCTTAAACTGCTCCAGAAATTGGCTTTCGGAGGTCAGTTATGAGGCCATATTGCAGTGGCCCAATCCTTCACTCTCCCCGTTATAAAGGAGATAACAAAATGGATCTTTTTAATCTCAGTAGTGAAAAGCTTGGCATGATATTGAATATAGAGTGACCATTGCATCAAAAGCCCCTAACACGGATTTGAGGAACCATCATAGTGTTTGGGGGTGGGGCGATGAAGGAAGAGCGTGAAGAGATAGGCGTACTACTGGCTGCAGATGTTCCGGGAGAAGGGCTGGCTGGAGCGGCTTCCGTTGATGGCTGTAGCCTGCTCTGCAAAGAGTTGGAATAGCTCTTCGAGACGTTGCTCCTGGCGTCATCCGGGAATCTAACTCCACTGGAGCCATACGAGGCAGAGTATTCTGTAATGCAATGACTGCAAAGAGAGTGCAGAGTTTATTAAAGTCTGTGAGGCAGAAATCATAATCAGAGGAGAAGCGATAGGTCATACACAAAATAGACAACACAACCAGGTAACTAATCCAAGGGGTAAGGCAAAATCACAAAACACGATAAACAAAGCGGGAGTCGGTAACCAGACTATATACAGATATAGTAAATGCTCAGAAATGCACTCGGGAGTGGCAAGACTTTGAGTCTGAGCAAACAGCAATGAGAATCAGGTGAGTGTTCAGGTGACCCGGAAGTGCTAGTATTCAGGTGATGGGGACCTCTGGTGGTGTGGAGTGGGAAGGTCAGCTGAGACTGTGACACTGGGAGGTTCTGGCACAAATTTAAGACAATGTGAAACGAAAATTCAAACACGAGCTAACTCAGGGGGGAGGGGGAGGTGAACCATCACATAAAATGATTGGTTATTATATATTTTTTGTCTCACCCGCAATTCTACTGTGCCGTTTAGAGGCAGAAAATGTTGCTGCACTTTAGTGAAAGATTACGAACAAAGAATAATTTTGTCTTTTAAGTGATAAGTACAGATGAATCGTACACAATCTGATCAAGGGCATGAGCTAACAAGGTAAAAAAGGTCAGTTTTGATTTCAGGTTGTCTTAAAGTGCAGGAGATACTACAGAGTATCTTTTTAAAGTCCTCACTTTTGTTCAATTTTGCAACTAGCCTCACTTGACAATCTATGTCACATCATCAGCATTATATCACTCTGACACCAAAAAATATGCTGAGCTACAAAGTCAGTTGTCACAATGTGCTATGTCATTTCACCCCAGACAGTGTCATGACACAACCTTATGCCACCAAAAATCTGTCACTTGACATTGAAGTTGTATATATACAATATATATTGTAAAATCCAACATTAAATAATGTATAGTCTATATTAAAATATTATATTATAGTCTTAGTCCAACTTTGCATTGTAACTTTTGGAAACAAATGATGATAAGGTTAACATATTTCTCTGTCCCGACTTCTCTAAAACTTATTCAGAAGTCATAACCTAAAGTCAATTGAATATAAACCAAACAAAATGAAAACACAGTAATAATAACATTATTATTTATTATTAATCTACCCTCATGGGCTGTTTGAATTTTGGAACCAATAAACATCAACAAACAAAACCCAATCAAGCCATCATGGAAAGGATCAATTAGATGTGTTCTGCTAGATAACATTTCACATGTCTTGATAAATGAATTGTTTTACATAGCTTGAGCTATATCATAAAATATATAATAATAATAGTAAATGAAGCTGACAATTAAATGTACCAAACTACATCATAAAACTATTCAGCAATAATAATAATGCACTCATCTGCTTATAAAAGTGTGCTGTTACATTTTAGGTATACAAGAGCTTTGAACATTTTGTGTCCTAAATGGGCCCTGTGAGGTCTCATTATAAGCCCACCCCTATTAAAAACTCTTTCAATGGGGGCAGAGGAAGCAGGGACAGATAACAACTTCTTAACATTAGACAATTCAAAATAAAATGTGTTCATTGATCGGATACTGAACGAGAAGAGCAGTGACATATTTTTCCCCGTTAGCCAATCTGAGTGCAGATTTTATTTTAAACTTGTAGAGAAAGGACTGTTTTATTCTGTTTGAATATATTGTTGACATTCAATAATGATAGAAAAAAAGTCCAGTTTTCAATTACCTCAGACGGAGGCATAGGTGTAACTTACGCTGAGGGCGTGTCTTCACCAAAGTGTTGTCTGTTAAAAATCTTTTATATAATAGCTTGCGGCAGAAACTAATCCAAACTGTTTCTAAAAATGTCAGTTTAGCCCTATTCACAGTGTTAATTTCTCAGGGTGGCGTCTGTAATAAAATATCTCCCTTATGATAAAACTCTCACATCTGGACAGCGATAACTGAACACGACACAAGCGGGTTTTATGGAATACAGACACCTTCAAGTTTAAGATGACAGGCAAAGAACAACCACATTCTAGGCACAGGATTTTGTCTGTGATCAGCTCAGTTTATGGGATATTTGGCACAATTAACACGTCCAGCCAAACTCATGCTACAGGATCTGTGCAGGAAAAACCATGGCGGGGATGATCAGATTCCCCAAATCCTCAAACAACAGTGGAGCAAATGGCTGACAGACCTTCAACAAGTGAATGCATTCAAGGTTGAAAGATGCATTAAGTCACAGGATTATGGACAATCTATCCATACCAATTGCATCACTTTTCAGATGCCAGCGAATGCGGATATGGCACTGTGACCTACCACATGATACAGAACAACCACAACACAGTTCGTGTCTCCTTTCTACTTGGCAAAGCCAGAATGGCACCACTCAAATAAATCACCATTGCTCCCCCATTTAGAGCTCACTGCTGCTGTATTTGCATCAAGAGGTAGAGAAGCTGATGGCAAGCAAGAGATGACTAAGTGGTCCAGAATTTTTGTGGAAAACAGAAACAGAGGATTCTCGCATTGTTGCTGATGATCCAGAGGTCAAAGGTCAAGTATGTATTCAGCAGGTAAATCCTGCAATGTGGAACAGGAAATGCAGAAATTGAACGCTACATTAGGACAACAAGGTTTGTCCACAGATGAACTTTCTGGCAATGATTTGCTTCTCTCAGCTGGAAAAGTTCAACAATGAAAATGTTGCATTGTCATCAGGCAAACTTGGGATGGATTGCAAAGAGCTTATCCTAAAGCATATCTACAAACAAATTGGGCATGGTGGAAGAACTCATGTTCTTTCCAGATTGCGTGAGAAATACTGAATAACTTGTGAGCAACAAGAAAGATTCTAGCAAGTTCTGGCTTTTACAGATGAAACAGAGGGAAACTAGGTGAACAAAAAATGGCAGACCTACCCACAGAAAGACTGATTCCTGATCTTCTTCCATTTACGAAGTCAAAAGAGGGCGCTCCTTTGTGAATCGTTATGGGGTTATTTTCACATGCATGGCCAGCAGAACTGTTCATTTATAAGTTGCATATTCCTTAGACACAAATGCATGTATAAATGCTCTACGCAGATTTATTTGAAGAAGAGGTCAGGTCTCTCATTTAAGATCAGATAATGGAACCAAATATATTAGAGCAGTAAGGGAAGTAAAGAAATCACTTGCCATTTTAAACCATGATAAAATACAGAAAGCCTTTCGGCAGGAAGGAATCATGTGTAGTTTTAATCCACCTACAACCACACATCACATTGGTGCATGGGAACGCATCATTAGGACGGTGAGAAAGGTACTCACCTCAATTTTACATCAGCAATGCTTGGATGACAGAGGATTATACACAGTTTTGTGTGACGTTGAAGCAATTATAAATGACCTACCCATCACCAAATTGTCTGAATATCCTAATGATCTTGAAGCTCTACCCCCAACCATCTTCTCACAATGAAAAGAAAGCCAGTCTTGCTATTTTGCTATTTGACAAAACAGATCAGTAAGTAAAAAGAAGGTGGAGACAATATATCTACAATATATTGTATAATATAATATGTCTACAAGGTACAATACATCTCTGATCTTTTTTGGAAAAGTTGGATCAAGTTATACTTGCCTTTGCTACAAGAGCGGTAAAAATGGACAAAGGAAAAGCGAAATCTTGTACCTGGAGATATTGTTCTTGTTGCAGATGCTACAATCCCACGTAATTCCCGGATACTTGGCAAGATACTTGAAACTTTCCCAAATAAGAAAGGGCTGGTTATATCTGCATGTGTTCAAACTAAAACTACAGTAACATTTTAGAAAGATCAGTAACAAAACTTTGTCTTTTACATGAAGTAATATAAATTGTAATATGTTCAACCCATATATAATCAAGAAGGTTATTAACCTTTCTTTTGTGGCAAGTTTGCATTATTTTTAAAATACTATATGTATGTTACTATGAATGTGAAATATCTGCTCACAGCAACCTTATTAATGGACAATACATGGATTGGCATATCCAAAATAATCAAGGTATGGACATTTGATGTTTGAATTAGTTTGAATTTCCGCTTGACAACGAGTTCAAACGCCGCCAACGCATCACGTACCAGTGGCTTATTAGGTTTATTTTTGTTTTATAAGAAAGTGACTACAGTGCATGTGTGCATGTGAGATGGAGTTTGCACTGGTGAGTTCTATTTATTGATTATGTCCTGAAAGTACCTAATGCTTCATGCCT
This sequence comes from Olivaichthys viedmensis, assembly GCA_028565825.1. Lineage (NCBI taxonomy): Eukaryota > Metazoa > Chordata > Actinopteri > Siluriformes > Diplomystidae > Olivaichthys > Olivaichthys viedmensis. The sequence goes on along the minus strand of JAOUQW010000034.1, from coordinate 7,191,792 downwards.
TGCAAAATTAAAACTGAAGGTGTGATTATGCTGTATGGGATAAAAGACACTCTGCAGAAAACCTGTTCAGTCTAATCCTTTTCAAGTGGGAGATTCTGCTCGACCTTCCTTCATCTGCTCGCATTAGCTATGTAATCCCATCTCATTCACGTTCTCGTTTTATGGATTTAAGAGTGGCAGCACAGGAGGAAATTGCTGAATTTATTTGAGGAAGAACGAGGTGTTTAAGTTCCCATATCTGCACAGGTTCACTTAGCTGCTAGCGATAGAGTATTTGTGAATAGATCATTCTTTTGGATCACTTTGAAGTGAGTCTGGCAGATCGATTAGAAAAGAAAAATTCACACACAAAAAAAACAAGTACAATGTTTCTCAGCCATTTTTCGCAATCTCTTGTACTGTACATAATATTTGACTCTTAAAATTTACATAATCTGACCTGCTTGTTTTAGATGAGGAACACATGCCATAACCTTGTTTTTTGGTTTCCCTTTAGTTTTACAGCTCAACTGTGGGGCTGTGCATGCATGGTGTCACGAGGTGCTGCAGGTGCGCGGGTGCGGACACAAACGCGTAGCCGCTCTGAACAAACAACATATTTAATTCACAAATCGGGGAAACAAACATAGACTCACGTCGCGACAGGCGTGCTTACACACAAACAACGAAGGACAATACTGGACGGAC
>JAOUQW010000034.1:7155759-7174332 GCA_028565825.1 Olivaichthys viedmensis | reverse complement strand
ACACAAGTGCGAAGCCGTTACAAACTTGACTTTATTTACACTAAACATCAAACAGGTAACAAACATAAAACTGACACGGGGCTGACACACAGCATGACATTAACATTGAACAACAACGCAGGTGAGGACACTTAACGTGAGACAGGGCGGAGACTCGACAAACACAGACACACACGTGACTAATGGCGGCTGTTGCTGTGGCAGTGGTCACGCACACCGCAGAGCTTTAGATATTCGTGGCACGTTTGCAACTCAGGGAGAGCCAGTGGAAATGTTTTTATTTACATATACATATACAGAACGCACACTCATGCCTACACTCTTTTATTTTGCATTCTTATTGTATTTTGAATAATTTTTTCGATGCGTCTTTAATCTGTTTTATACTTGACGTATAATTACATACATAGTTACTTTTCCAAACTTACTACGGCTATCAAGAACAATTGGCACATGCAAAAGCCAAACTTAAATATTGTTTCCTCCCCCTACTTTGCATGTGACGTCATTTACGCAATTATTCTTTGTAAATCACCCGCAATATGCCACTAACTGCACACAGTTTTTTTAAAATTGCACACGCAAATTAACACTATTTGTTTGGGATCTTAGTAATTCAGGGCCAAAGTCTCTGTATAGTCCCCATAGCCATTCTGATTTTCAGAAATTTTCGGTGAAAAAACAATTAAAAGGTTTGAGAGCTAGTCTAGATTCATGGAACTAGTTTAGAATTATTGGAAGACTAGTGAAGTGTTATGAAAAGGCACTGATTGACTGAGTAAGTCCTTTATCTAGGGCAGGACTCATCCGCCCCTGCCTGCTGTCTCATAAAACTGAACACCACCAACCAAATACCACGTCGCTCGGCAGAGAATCATTACAGTGACATTTTATCAAATAAGAACCGCTGAGTTGTCCCTCGGCTTTCAAAACAATTGCACAAAATCAGATGAGTCACCTTCAGAAAAAGAATCTCCTGACAAAAACCAGACTGTTCTGAACATCATGCTCGTTTAGACATTAATTAGTCACACTCAAGTATTCACGATAATTTCGTCCCTGGGCCTTCATTAAATCATCTGGCATTTTGCATGGGCTAAATGTCACATCTGTAGCTGTTTATTACCAATCAGTTTAAGTGCATAGAAAAGGAATGCTTAGGTTTGGGAAAAATTCTTTATTTAAATAAGTAGATATGCTGGTGAGAGCCTTCAACATTTCAAATGATTTGCCTTTGTGTGTGTGTGTATGTGGATTTCTTGAGTTTGGGGGAAGTATTGGTACTTTTGGTTCTTCTTTACTCATGTTGGCCTTGATCATGTGGGTGTGATTTGTGTTTTGTGTATTTTTGGTTGTGCTGTGTTCTGTGTGTTGCTACGGATTCTACTGTTCACGGCACTGAGCTCTCCGAGATCTGAAACTCTGAAATAATCTTAGATCATGAGACAGCTCCTTTCCTCCTGGGCTATTTCTCACATATGGCACACTTTTCTCCTCCAGTCTGACAAATTGGCATCCTCCCTCATGAATCTTTAGGCGCATGCCACCTCTTCTGTCTGGAGACTTGGAAATGCTGATCTCCTTGAATCGGCAAAGTCGTTTGATATAGAAAAGGTATACATGCAACAGTGCATGTTCTAAAAGATTTATTAAAGCTGTAAGCAACTAACAACTCTATGAAGATCAGAAAGATGTGCTCCTCAGGCATATGAAGTACTGGGTTATTAATTTATCTTCCATTGTCCTCTTTGATTACATGAGTCAGAATGAGGCAGGCCTTTTCACACAGAGAAAACTTTTTTTTCTCTGTTTTTTTTCCTCCTCTTGTCCATAATCCCTTTGCCTCTTCCTTTTTATCTTACTTCCAGTCTCCAGGAGCAGGAGAGCACACGTACTTCTGCGTTCTGCCTCTCTGGAGGAACACAGGGGACATGTAAAACAGGTGCTCCACTGGCTGCTGGAGAATCAGCTATACGTGAAGTTGGAGAAATGCGAATTCCACATGCACAAGGTGGCTTTTGTGGGCTACATCATCAGTCAGGAGGGCGTTCTCATGGACCAGGAAAAAGTAAGGGCAGGCACGTCCTGGCCCATGCCCCGAACTGTGAAGGATGTGCAGACGTTCATAGGGTTCGCCAACTTCCGCCACCACTTGTCACAAGCACATCACCGTGATCACTCTCACCTGCACACCCTTACACCCCCTCTACATAAACCTCCCCGACACACACCTGAGTGCGAAGTATTGCTCCTATGATTACGGACATGCCAAGCGATTATTTGTCTGCCCTCCCGTACCTGCTTATGCCTCTGATACCCTGCCTGCAGATTGCTGGACCTAATGCCTGTCCCCTGACCCCGAGATTGCCAAACCCTCTGATTCTATATGACTCGTGCCTCCGAGTGGAGAGCCTGCACTTGCATCCTTCCAGCCAGCCTAAGTGTGCCAAAAACCATATAATACTGAACTAAAGTTCACTGTGGAGGACAGAGAAGAGAAACAAGGGCACAGACAGACTGAGACAAACCCAGCTGCAGAGAGCAAATTTATCTCATTATATATCAACTTTGCTGACCTATGACGCACTTAAAAATATCACTTCATATGCGAAAGTCCAAAAACCACGTTTTTCTTTTCCGGTAGCTAACATTAGCCTATTTGCACTACAACCTTAGATCGAGTTGTCTTTGGTGGCGTTGATGTTTCCGTTGGTTGTGAGAAGATTGTGGGGACCATGTTCTTTTTGAGTTTGGATTTGGTGCCTGTTCGTTCAAACTTGAAATCCTTCTTGAAATCTTTTGGTTTGAAGTGTTTTAAAGACATGAAAAGGTTTTGTAATACATCTTATGGGTTTTTTATTGGGATTCTCATTATTGATAGCAGCTAACCACTCTTAACCTCTTTCATAGTCTTTGAGTTGTTGACGGCTTTGATGTAGAAAGCTTTGCTTTCTGCACAACCGTAAACAGCATAAATTGCCATATTGACAAACTCAGAAAAGAAGTTTGTTAATTAAAATAAAAACTTAGCTTCTACACTAGTGACACACAGCAGAGGAGAATCCGTTACTCCTCTCTGCTGCATTGGTTAAATTATGTACAGTGCATACATAGCCAGCTCCCCAAACTCAAAACAGCACAAAGGAAGTCTGAGAGAAGTTGTAATAAAACAATAAAGTATCTCTAAAACTATACCATGAAATATGTCATGTTTTAGATAAGAATCACCTCATAGACATGGTTGGTAACAGCTACTTACACAGCTTGTAACTCAGACACTGACTCACACATTCACTCAGGTAGAAGATTCTCCACAAGGGACTCTTATTTAAATAGCTTTTATGTGCGTCATTGTCAAAAATGAGGAAACTGGTATGAACCCATATCAGCAGAGTCTGATGAATGCACATGTGTTTGCACTTACAAATTGTGTGCGTATGAAGTAAAAAAAAAAAAGGCCCGAAACACCCCCTACGTGAACACAAGTTCGATTATGCTACCATCGCTGTTTTTAACTGATAATGGTAATGTTCACTCAGTCAGAGTAGCCTAACTATCCTTATTTTCATTAACCAAATGCCTACGTTCAGGAGAGTTTCTTACATTATATATACAGAGCTGTGAATCATTTATCAACAGTTTCCTTCATTCATTCTTGTTTCACTTTATTATAACATTGTTCAAATGTGTTATTCTGCTTTTATCAGCAAAGACAAAGGCTTCAGTTTGAACAAAGGCTTCAGTTATTTTAGGTCAGCCAGCCCAATATTTAGTCCAGACATACAGTACGTACTTCAGCTGGATTGTGGAGACAGGAAAAAAATGCACTAAAATCGCTAGCAGTGCATCACTGACACTCTTTGTCCTTGTTTTTTGAACATTCATTTAGTGGACTGGACAATAGATCACAAGACTTTTTGGTTTGCGTGACTGGTCCCCTTTAATATACATCAACTTCAAGGACTTTCATAACAAGTCTAGTTTAGGCTTTTATTCATAACGGAAAATCTCTCTATAGCTCAAAAACTGCCTACAGAATGTCACTGTGTCATTAGGAAAAATTGGTTGGCTTAACATAGCGGGGGTGGGAAGTAATAAGCTTGCTAAAAATGACAAATTTTTCTGTTGATCATTTATCTAAACAGTTGCTAAAAAGCACCCTGCCCGCATGCTAATTTGATTTAGCAAGCTAGTCATTAACCTAAAATGGTAATGTAAAAGCTTGAAACAATATCAGTACCAGGTAAATATAGTTGTTTTTGTTGTAAATCACATCAACTCTAATCTACTAATTTAATTCATGTAAGCTTGTCTCTTTCCTTGATTGTATAAGCCACTTAGGGTTTGGAACAACTTTAAATCCTCCAAATGGATTTTTTAAGAGCTAAATCATACGAAAGTAGATCAACATCACTCTGTGCAATCTATATGGATCATTTAAACGCACCTTCTCCGAGAGTGATGAAATCTCTACAATAATATCCATACCCCCATGTTTCCTAATAAACAAATGAGAAGTGTTACATATGCTGCCAGAAGCATGTATGAAGATTAAAATAAATCATTGCATTCACAGCAACATCAAAACCCCAGAAGGTTACTAGTTTCCTTCCCTGGTAATTTACGTTTTTGTCCCAAAGAAGAAGCCATATCATTTATAACCATCATGGACTTGCTAGCTAGCTAATGTAATTACTTCATGATGCAAGTTAGCATTTGTTATCTAGTATACCATTCGCTATAGAATATAATCTAGCATGCTCTTGTATGAGTAATATGTCTGGGTGCTTGTATGAACTGTAAATGTAATATACAACAGGGCTGTAAATGATGTTGACTGGACGCAACTATGTTGTTCTTAAATATTTTACTTTACCCATCTGGATGGGATGAAGACACCTGTGTGACCATGAAATGTAGCTAGCATGTATGCATCCAAAAGCAAGGTGTTACGGCGGGACGGAGGACACAGGCGCAAGTCGTTTCAAAAACAAACATTTATTTTACCAAACATAAACTAAACAATCTACATGACACATACACAAACTGAATTGGAAACATGTAACATGAAACAATCAGGAACAAACTGGACGGGAACAGGAGGGCTTCTTAAACACTCACTGATTACAGACAAACGACACGCAGGTGTGGACAATCACATCACGAGACAGGGAAACACAAAACAATAAACAAAGAGCGTGGGGCGCTTGTCGCCGTAGCAACCGCCATGCTTGGTCACGCACACCACAGCGCGAGCAGTAAATAAATAAAAAATAGAAGCAAATTATATTTATGGTAATAGTGCTTAGGTAATGTAACATAGGTAGCTAGGTACAGTTGCAGGATAATGATATCTGCTGCTAAGCACTTGATCCAGATCTTTCCACCGTACTGGGTGACATGCCACAGTTTTTTGAGTGGGCGTGGCTAAGTGTCAGAGGACTTGTCGTTTCAAATTCCCATTGATCAATGGACATTTAAGTTGTACGTGGTAACAATAAGTACTCGAGATAAATGAGAGGATTAATTTGCATCAGTTTATATACATCAGTCAGAAAATAGAAATCCGTCCCAATCTTAAAAAATGTCAAAAGCAAAGAAAGTCAAAAACAGAAAGAATTACAGAAGCAGAAAAACAAATCCTGAAGCAAAAAAAAGCAACGTCAAGTGGTAAAGGGACTAACCCTAACCCTATTATTTCTAATTTATAGAAATAGCATTTGTTTTTTTGCATATTGTTAAATGCAATATTTAACATTTTGCTTGCAGAGACTGTAATTTTTTTGTAATAGTTATATTATGTTATAGAATTATGGAAATATGGAAGATAAATGACTCCAAAATACAGTTGATAAGTATTAGCACAGAGTTTTGGAGAAAACAGTACAGCAGTGGGAGTGGAATGGTATCAGAAAACATTTGATTTTACTGTCACGCATACACCGGCAGAACGGGACCACAATTCCCAGAATCCTCCGCGCTGCACGAACGAAACGCTTCAAGTTCGCCGCACTTCTGAAAATCGTGGTGCGCGCTCGCAATCACAGGAAAACACAGACACCTGAGATCAATCCCAACCCCCCCATATAAGCCCCGGAGAAATAGAGCTTCGACGCTCAGTATCGCTCCGATGTTAATCGACGTACAAAGCATTACCCGGACTGCCTTTTGGATTACCGACCCTTTTCTGGACCCTGGACTTTCGACATTGCCTTTGCCCCTGAAACCCTGTTTGAACATCGTCCGACCTTCTGCCTGCCCCTCGACGACGCTTCTGCCTAACCCTTTGATTCTGTCAGAAGCCTGCCTTCTAGCCCACGTCCCGCACCTGTATCCACCTTGCCACAAGCCTGACATCTACATTGTTTTAATCAGCCGCTGACACCGAGTACCTCAGATAAATCTTAGCCGGCAGTGTCACTCCTTCATATTTAGGCACAACAAAAGAGATGGACACAGCTTCACAGGCAGTCTGACCATAATGAAAAAGTTGTTTTTGTGCTCATGCTTTATTTTGTGTAGAATATGCAAATTGCATGGTGTGTGTGCATTGTAGAAAGATATATAAACAACATAGTGTAAGCTATTGGAAGTTTGTAACTTGCAGGAGAGTGGATCTAATGTGGCCTACACTGAATATAACACCTGAGCAGTGTGCATTATTGACAGCTTTTGTGGTAGACCATGTGCATCTCCTATTCCTATAGTCTGATTGAAAACAGCCAGGCCTCATTTTATTGATCATTGGTGGTCTTGGGACAAAAGAGAAATTGAGCCCCTGTATGTATCAGACATCCATTGCTTGAGCATTGTGTTTTATCTGTAATACATTTACAGCATGTATCATACACACTTATCGAGAGCAACTTACAACAGTACAGGGTCATGATACAGCACCCCTCAAGCAGAGAGAATTAAGGGCTTTGTTCAAGTGACAGCTTGGCAGTCCCAAGGCTTGAAACCACAACCTTTTGATCATTAGCCCAGAACTGTCTCAAATACAATGCAAATTCTTTTTTCCTATCACAACTTAATTGTGTGTAAATCTGCGTTCACTTTATTTCAGAATGCCGTGTGTGAAACTGTCAAATGATACTTCCTCACACAGGGCAGATTTTGGAGCAGTTTTTCTTGAAGGCCTTTTTAGGATAATTAGTAGTTCATTGCCTGGTATAGCAGGGAACTAGAAAAAGTGCAGTTAAATGGCAGTTGATAAACATGCTTGAGCTGTGGGCCCTCATTAGTATCGGTCTGTCTCTTAGTTAGCACCATGCGTCTTTTGTGTTTTGGACAGTTGGCTAGCTGTGATCTATTAAGGGGTAGTCTTTAGTTCAGCATAATTAAATGAATCAAATGAAGGTTGCATGAGTGTGTGCCTGTGTGAAAGAGTGAGAGTGAGTGCAGGTAAGTAGTGTCTATGTCTATCAATACTAGGATAGTTTGGGATTTTAATAAAGACGTTTTCTTCCTTTTTTAATGTGTGAGCTTTTTTGGCTTTGTTTATGTGACTCAGACACACACAGATAACTGTTATTGTTTTTCGACTATCAAATAAGTCCATGCTCATGGGTTGGGCCCCATCCCTTCTCTGCTTCTACCCCCATTTCTCTTTCTTTTCTATTTTCTTACTATCAATTAATTCCACCCACTGCATTGGAAGAATGTTGAGTGATTAAGATGTATGTAGCTGTCACATAAGCCTTTGTACAGGTCCAGCAAGCCCATTAGCCCGCGCTGCTAATTAGCGTCCCGGATGAATGCGCGCATCAGGTGGTGTGAAAGAGGACAAACTGTGGGTTGGCACCCTATCCCGTCCTCTCCTTGAGGGAATAGACAGATCACAGCATGCATCTTTCCATTTCCTCACATTTTCTCTCAATGTGTCACTGGCTCCAGTAATCAGTGGCAGGTTACGGCAACATTTAGATAGCCCCACAATGAGCAGCTTCTACGGGACTGTGAGCTGAAAAAAGTTTAATGAACACATCTCTGTCCCGTGATTTCCCTGCTCCTTGCCACCCCTGTGCCTTTGCATGGTTGACGCATCCCTTTGGTGTAACACAGGCTTTAGCACTGGAGCATGAGATGCTGAGATTTATCAGTTTAAATTGGAACACATATTCTGCAGGTCCCTTTGATCACATGCATGCATTTTTTTTGCATGCAGAAATTGGATGGTGGCACTAAGGTTGTTTCTTTAACTTTTATTTTATATATTTTTTTTTTCACTGCATTTCCATTAGTCATATATAACCTTTATTCTCTTTGAGAAGTGAAGCATATGACATTACTAGAAGTAATATCTGAAAACGATATACAAAAGTAAAGCTATGTCTCTCAGCCATTTTTAAAAATGTAAGTACTTTCTTAAAAATAATGGGTTTAATGATTGACCATTGGATTTTTGACTTACACTCATTACTTTACCATTTTTTTTAGATCAAGTTCCACCATGCTAAGGGTCACTAAGGGTGTTTTTAAGTGGTCACTTGTGAACAGAAGTCAGCTGTCTTCTAATTGGCTGTATATGAAATTCTATCTACTTTTTAATTCTCATAATGCATGATCAATCGCTTAACTTTACTTTTACAAAAAAAAATTTATCCTGTAGAGAGACTGAATTGGATTAAGATTGTGTGGCTACAGTTATTGTTGTCTGTGAAAGATTATTTTCTTTACAAAGTGTTTCTTGAACAAAAATGCTATCAAACGCAAAACAGTACATGACAGTTTTCTTTTCACAGCATGGAACACATGCACTACATTGTATAATATAAATTCATGGCAAATTTATAAATTTATGATACAGTTTTCTCAGGTCCACAGCAGAAATAGCTCTGTTTTGTCATATTATTAGGTTTACTGTTCCCATGGAACTCAGAAATAGTTGTGTTCCACTCTTACACTGTTAACTGAAGGGGAAACAGCTTCTTTTCCGGTGGGGGTTAGATTGGCAAAATGTGCAAGATTTGCTTACAATAAGCACTTTGGATGGAAGCAGCGTGCATTTTCAGTAGAGGTGAGCAGGTGTTTTGTAGTTCACACCCCAAACACGGCAGTAATTTGCTGTCATTCCCAGTGGAGTCGGAGGTGCCGTATGCACTGGGCTGAGAAGCGACACGTTTGCGTTTGCTGATGGAAAATGATTTCTTTCTTTTCTTACACTGGGGCGTTGAGACATAGTCCAGGGCCACGGCACTGAGATAGATGAAGATTGTTTATCCTCAATGACACTTTTCTGCCGATAGTCAACAGCGTTTATTCTTTATGAACTGTTTTAGTGCCATTCAATGTTCCTTAATTTTAAAGGAATATGGATACAAAGTATGCACTTTCCATTCCTTTCCTTAATCAGTTTTTTGCCTTACGTACATTTCAGTATTGCCTGTTGTCACAAACAGCCAATTCAGAATCTTGAAATTTAAATCATGAATTTATTTCCTCACATTTTTTACTTTAGATTTGTGTCTGACTAACTCACTACCATTATACTATTTCTCAATTTCCCAGTGCTTCCCTTTTGTATATGTTTTGTATGTATTTACATAGAGTGCACAGCACATTTATTTATTAACAGATGCAGTCCTGTTGGATGCCCCAATGCTTTAGTGGTGTACAATGAGTCCTGTCTGGCCATGGGTTATAAGTAATGAAGAATTACACTCGTTGTAGCTTCTGAAGACTCGATTAGGGCTCTGATCTTTGCCTTTAATGAAACTATTCATCAGAGGCACTCAGCTGAACCCACCTCAGGTCTGTGTGTGTATGCGTGTGTGCATGAGTGTGTGCTGGCCATGGCAACAAATATTACAACAGAGCGGTGTGCATTGTAGGGGATCATCGATCGATGACGGACAGATTAACAGCTTGCGAATGCTTGGGTGAGCTTCTTAAACGGCCGTGCTGGAAGCACACGTGCCTTCCTCTCCAGGGAGCATTTAGGATACTGCCTATTACTCTAACGTATTAATGTAACTTTGAAATTGCTCTGTGTGTGGGGTTGCATGGTTGTGTCTGTGTGTGGTCAGGAGAATCTTCCTCACTCTGTTGTTGCATAAAATATCAGCTGCTTTAATCCCTCTCCTTGGTGTTGGTTTTATTTATTTTGCCAAATTTTCTACCAGTCTCTGCACTTTGGGCTTTGTTTTTCAGTCCAAACCACTCTACAATCTCTGTGTCTAGTTCCCACATGTGTGTGTGCGTGTGTCTGTGTCTATTTCCTACGTGTGTGTGTGGCTAGGTGTTTTTCACTGTGAGGCTGATAAGGCTGATTTAGTGTTTGATGGGAAGTATGCCCTGCAGGTTCAGTGCTGACGCTCGTTTTAACAGGTCGCTGAAGTGTGTGTGTGTGTGTGTGTGTGTGCGTGTGTGTGACAGAGGAAGCCCAGTAATGAGCATTGGAGCCAGTGTTTCTGCTGGTGTTACTCAATAACACAGGTTGTTCCTTCCCAAGCTAACTGTGGGTGCATTGAAAATAATTGATGGGCTACACACACACGTGACTGCTCACATTTGCACAAACACACTTCATACTTTAATAACAGCAAGAACCAAGGAGCATGAGAGTTCACAGACTGGAAACTCAAATGTTGGGAATGTGAATTAAGTCAACAACTGAGAGGGAAAGAATAGGAGAGGGGGAAAAAGATAGAGAGAGTACAGAGCATAAAGGCAAGCTAGAGGAAAGAGCGTGAGAGACAGAGACAGCCCTAATCAAACAGAGGAGTTGCATTATTAATGCCCATTGTTGTGGAGAAAATGGCAGACTGCAGAGGCAGGAAGGCTGCACTTGTCAGGCATAACTGGGTGAGCATCCCACCGGGCACTGATCACACTGACAAGAATAGGCCGTATGAGGTCTTGGGCATAGAACAGACATGTTGTATGATGTGTGTTTTAAATGACATGCACATTAGAGGAGCTCAACCGGTCACTGAGCTCAGTCTCAACTCTAATATGTAAGATCTGGATCTGTAAGTTAGTTAGACAACTCTTTGTTGGATTAAACTGTAGCAGGGTTTTTGACATACCATTCAACTAATCTAATCTAATTTTTGTTCTAATCTACTGTATGATTAAAAGGGGAGCAATTGGATCTAGTGTGTGAACTTTTGAAACAGCACCATTGGATTTGGTCAACTTCCCAAGTTGTTAGGTGGTAGCCTTACCCACAAAACTACATTCTGTCCAATTAGAAATACCCACAGTGCAGTATGAACCTAATTAGATAGTGACAAATTGTGTGTTTTTAGCTCTTACAGGACTTTTTTTCATTTCAAATAAGTCAGCTTTAATTAAAGCTGTAAATAATTACAGCTTTATTAGGTGAACCACATAGCAGCCCACTATCATGGAGAAATGGACATAATTTAAAATTAAATTTAGTACTTGGTTGATAAAACCTATAGACACCACAAGATGCAGCCATTTTTAGTTCCTGTTTCCTTGTTTTAGGGCCTTCAGTTTTGACTTTAGGAAGTAGAAATAGATGCTGGGTGGGATCACCAAGAGAGTAGGATCCAATTGCAGTTTATTGACTGGAAAAAACAAAGTCAAAAGACATGAAGCAGGCAAAATAACAAAGTAAAGCCAATATCACGGCAATCAAAACACAGGCTTAATCCAAATATGTATATGAGAAACAGTCCAGGATCAGAAGCAAAGTGGCAACAATACAGCTTAGTAATGCACTGTATAGAGGACAAGACTTTGCAAAGAGGAGAGTGAAGTGACAGAGTGTATACTGATGCAAATGAGTGAATAGAGTCAGTTAAGATTAATTAGCGGTGACCAAGACAATAGATAGGTACTCTGGAGATGATGACTTCTAATCTGAGGAGTTGCAGGTTGTGGCTATGACAGAATCCCTCCCTTCATGGGTGGCTCCTGAAGTCAAAGCCCTGTGGTGGTTGCCTATCCCTGGCTTGCAGGGCACGTTAATCAGCGTGATTTTTTTGATGGAAGTCCTGCGTGAGCAAAGGTTTGTGGATGTCCTCTGACGGCACCTGTGAGCACTCCTTGGGACCACAGCACTCTTGATTGACCAGGTGGAATAATCTCCTACTCCAAACAGTGTAGGCAAGTTAACTATCCACTACCAGGCTGAGTTTCTCCCTCCTAGTTGGCTCATTTTGTCTGCAATTCGCCCTCAGTGGTGCATAGTGAATAACTGAACTGTTGCCGGATGATCAAATACAGCCTTAAAATGACTGGGAAACTGGCCTTCGGAAGTCAGGAAATCTTGTTCTGGTTCAAGTTAATCTTTGTTATTATTAGTTGTCCCAGAATTGTCTTTTTATGGTAAACACTCTTGTGGTGAGGTAGGGGTGGGACAAAAATCTTTATGGCAGACTCATTAAGGAACTATGTAGACCTACCTTCGGACAAGGTAACTTGTCTTCTGATTAACAATTTCTTCATTTTGTAATACCAGCTCAACATTCATTTTTCAGAATTGAGAAAGCAAACGCTGCATATTTGTATTAAATATTTGAAATGTTATGTTTTTGTAGTAATTTACTTATTTTGAGTACATTTTTCTGTCCTTTTAAGTGTTGGCAGTTTTACATGTGAATGATGGCATCCTTGTAGCCTTCTTGTTTCAGTCAGTGTTTTATGTCCATAAAAAAAATAAAAATAGAATATACCAAATAAACGTATAAATTAATAAACAGTTTTTTCATTTCCATTGTGCATGAACTAACAACACAGTTACCCCAGAAACAACTGAGCAGCTAATTCTCTAATTACTTATGGTGTTCTGAATTAGGAGAATATTATAAAAAAAAATTATTTAAATACTTTTTAGAAATATATATTTTGTATTTTTGTAGGTCTGTGAGATATATGGCTTTTAAAGAGACGTTAAAATAATTATAGATAGCATTTCTCTAGATATTTAATTAAGTTTTGCACATCATGAGAGAGATAGTGGACTACCCAGGAAAAAAGTGAAAAAGCATGAGGAAGAAAGACAATATATGTTTGGAGAAAAACAGAAAAGCAGACAGAGAGAGAGCTACTGGAACAGGGGGTCTGTGTGTGACAGTGGATGTGTGAAAGAAATGTGTGATGGATGTCATGAGGTGCATGAAATCTGCTATTCCTGGGTATGCAAACTGGGTGTGAAGTAAGCAGCTAACTTTGTGAGTCATATAGGGCAAAGGTCCGAGAAAAGATAGCGTCTCTTCCTCACTCTCACCATCTCTTTCTCTCTCTTTCTCTCTTCTGTTTTAATGCCACCTTATCTATTTTTTGTCACATTGAGTCATGTTTGATATGTGCAAGTGAAATATTTCTAAATAAGCTTATAAAGGTGTTACAGATTGGCTGTTTAACAATTAATTTTGTTACTTTTTCACAAGTCTCTTCCACCTTCCATCTCTCAAGCTCCCTATTGCTCTTTTTTTAGTTTTATTGGTTTTGTTTGATTCAATTGCACTCAGTAACAGGCTATAGTTCTGGCTAGCTGGCTGTGGGCAGAAATCACATTTAGCCGATTACTCTTGCCTCCGCAGACATCCACGGCTCTCTGCAGCAGCCTGTGAAATCATATACGTACTCTTTACAAACACACTAAACCACACAGAGAGACAAAGGCAACACACAAGTGAACTTAAAAACATAAACTCTTACTCCACTAGCTACACAGGTAGTCTTACTCCAACACTATTTGGTTGTGTACACATGGGTCTATTGTAATGGCTGTTTCTGGATGTGTGCTTATATCAATGCCATTAACTTAATATTTCTCTCTGCCTACAAACTTTAAGCCCCAGGCAAGGCTGTTCTACTTAACTGTGCTGTAAACTCTTCTGTGTTAGTATGTGCGTGTGTTGGAGAGGAGGCAGATGAGCTCCATTTTCAGGCTGTCGGCTACATTTGGCTAAGCCACTGGACAGCCAGACCACTTATTGTGTGTGAGTCATTACCACAGACTGGTAGTGGGACTCAATTGGTGAGCCAGAAAAGTGCAGGAGCAATGTCAAATAAAAACAGAGATAGAAAATAGTTATGAGGTACCACAAATGAAAAAAGAGTGGACTTGAGATATTGAGGGAGAAAAAATCCTGAAGTGAGCTGGTGTTTATTGCCGCAAATGGGATTCAATGCTATACAAAACAAGATAAAGACAAGACGTTTGGGAATTCAAAACACAACATTCTGCTATTTTTTATGGTCATTGAAAAGCATGGGGGAAAAAATTATTATTGTCCTTTGTGTGTTATGTAAATGAGCTTTAAGTCACTTTTTCCCAGTATGTTTAGTTTGTATACTGTGACACGTTTCAGGTCAGAAGTCACAGTAATATGGTTTGCTTCAGATTACTTACTATTATTATTACTATTATATAACTATTGTAGAGTATTGTGATGTTTTTCATATATTTATTTATTTTGCAGTTTTTTTTTTGGTTAGCAAAATAGCCAGCCTTATATGTAGGTTAGTGCTGTGTTCATTTTCCTATTTAAATTGTTCATGCAAGTTCTTCCTGTACAACATCAGGAGGATTCGACCATTTCTTTCCAAGGAGGACACACAAGTGCTGGTTCAGTCCCATTTCATTTTGGGACTTGTCATCTACATCTCACTCTAGGCTGGTCTTCCTGCGCATGGCGTTAGGTCCTTAGGTAACTAATGCAGCAACCCATCTTGTCTTCCTAAGTTCACACATGTTGCTCCATTGCCGTGTTCCCTCTACTGGCTTCCTGTAGCCATTCGATTTACCTCTACCTGATGGCAATGGTCAAATCCCTCAGCAGTAAATATTTTCATCAGCCTCAAATAAAAATCTGAAGATGTTAGTCCATAAAAATAGGTGTGTATTACTGTGAGATTACAGCCCCATTTTAACAGTGCCTAAAGGTTTGAGGAAAATAGTACATTTGGGACAGTGTTGCTCTTTCTAAAATCTTTTTTTCATGGTGCCTTTACAGCAAGTCAGTAAATAAGCATTGAATTTGCCTCAGCCAGATGGGGCACAGAGCAGCAACAGGTTTAGACCTGGTATTATTTGAACTGGTGCTATTGAATCTGTGAGAACAGGGACCTCAGCTCACCCACCACTCCCTTGCATAAACACACGCGCTCTCCCAAGACTAAACACTCTACTCCGGCTGACATGTTTGCATCTAAATGCCTTCCATTGATTGAGCCCCCACTACGTGTGTTCACCTCGGTCACCAGCGGGTGCAGCAGGGGAGAGGTCCAGATCGATCCGAGCCAGGGAGTGTGGCAGCCGGGCCAGACATGAGCTCCAAGTGGGGAGGATTTTACTGATTGTGTGATTGCTTCTCTTTAGGAGGGCTAGTGAGCCAGTGCACACACTGAACAGGGAGCGATCACTAAGAGCTGGAGGGACGGTTGCAGGGATAAATAACAAAGTGAGGCATTTTCTAACTGGCCCAGAGGGTTCCTTTCAGGAACACTGAATCATTTGAAAGAGAGAAGAAATCTCTAATTGTTTGGATGACATGCATTTTAAATACTGTCTTCAGAAAATACCAGGTGAATTCAGCTAGTGTATAATTCATGCAAGAGAACATTTTGCATTCCAAAATGAAATGAGAAAATTAGGTGTCTTTGTTCCCAACACCTGTAGTCTGGGGAAAGAATGAACATGAAAAACACAAATATCTTAACTGATTTACACTAAATTGCCAGTTTATTAGGTACATCTACCTTGTATTTATACTCATTGAGCATTTTATTAGATACGCTTATTATAAGTACACTTTGTAGGTATATAGTTACTGACTGTAGCTCATCTGCTGCTTTGCACAATTTGTCAATCCCCCTCTATCTTGTCCATCAATAAAAAGGACCACCACTGGAGCCCCACTGATCAGACAGTATTTGGGTGGTGGACCATTCTCTGCACAGCTGTGACACTGACATGATAGTGCCATGGTAAAGGGTGTTGCCTTGATACGAGTGTATCAGGCACAGTAATGTTGCCGGAGTTTTTAAACACTGTATATTCTTACTGCCCACTTTATTAGATAGACACACTTAGGATGTAGGTCCCTGTTGTAGGTGTACAGTTAGAGACTAAAGTCATCTTTTTCCATGCACAATGTGTGTTGTGTGTTAATCGTTCTCTGCCCTTTCTCATTGTCAGTTTATGACCCCAGGACCGCTGTTGGCTGGGTTATTAGTTGGTGGACTGTTCTTAACCCAGCAGTGACATTGAAGCATTTAAAAACCTCAACAAAGCTGCTGTGCCTGATACGCACTCATATCAGGGCAACACACACTACCATGTCGATGTCACCGCTGTGTTAAGAATGGCCCATCACCAAATTAATATCTGGTCAGCTGTGTTTTATTATCTACTTGACTAGTCTTGTCAAAGGACACTATTGTGTAATGTGCCCTACATTCTGAGCCAGCTGCATGTTAATGTGTGCAGGGATTGGGGGTGTTTTAGTATCACAAACCCTCAGAGCATAGGTCACTGTCAAAAAAGTATCTATGAGGAGAACAGCTACAGCCATGGGGACAGACATGACCTCTGAATGAGAGGCAGAGAGACATAAAAAGATGGAGACAGCTTTGTATTTTTGGCAGTACATATAGATGTAGGAGTGGGCGATATTGCACTATATTATAATATATTACGATACTTGAAGACATTATTACAATACACAGTTTGCTAAAGTTTTGCTAACAAGGTGCCAACAAAACAATGGAGCCATATTATGAAAAACTTGAAAGCTGTCCAGCCCTATACAGCTGTACAAGTGCAGATTGTTCTTCCAAATGTGACATGGTCATAATGTGTTTGAATGTCCCTGTAGTGTACAGTCGAGCCAGTATGTTCTACCTAGAATTAATCTCTTGAGAGCTTGACAAGGTCTTTGGCTTAGACTAATAATGTAATATTGTAAAATAATAATGTCTTATAATAATGTAAGATTAGGCAAGATATGTATGTTTGCAGAGTTAGTTCTTATATGCGACCTGTTGCCAAGGTTTAGAAATATTTTGTTGCAGGGCTTTGGATGGCTTTATAATTGTCCTTCAACAGCTGTTGTAATCAGTGATGCTGTCCTCAACTATACAGGGCTGCTTACACGCAAACACACATCTGAAAGGAAAGGGTGTTTAGTATGACACACTCTCCTTACGTGTCAACACTGACACTGATGCTGCTTGGACAAAGTCAGTGTAAGCTTGCAGTTGTGAAATGTAATTGAATAGCTACAGTACATTACATGTCCACACAACAGTACAAGACTGTCACATTTTCAGATAGCAGATTAACATTTCAGTACTAGAGACAGACCTTATTTATTAAACCTTTCAAACATGCTGGGGTGCGTTTCCTGAAAACGATTAATCTTAGTGACTAACAAACAACTTAACGAAAGACGTATGTTACATACAAGCCAGTTTTGCGAGTGTTTCCTGAAAGCTTTTGTTATCCGAGATTTAACGAACGAGATCTAAGTGCTTCTTTGATGACTCCGACCCCAACCGAGTGGCAAAAAGCAGTGCAAGATGATGGCTCATAGTCGGTTGACAGAGCAAAGGTAAATTCTATAATAAACGATGGATAAACGATGGTTCACAGTCAGTTCACAGTCTGGAGGTAAATTTAACATATGGATCAACAACCGCAACAGTATAAATAGACGCCGATAGACGATATTTTAAAGTGGTGGTCGACAAACGTAAGCGTAATCAACAATTTACAACAGATTGTAAGGAATGTCTCATACACTAAACCTACAACAGGCATATTTCCAGTGGAATAAAAACTTATTTTTGTTTCATACACGCTATCCCAACTTCTTCTTTAAGGTGTGTAGCTGTGTGCATGAAGCAGCAGTACTGTGTCACTGGAGCAGCAGCATGAAGACAAACGCCTCCACTTCGTCTGACACGGCACATCTGATTCACATCTCCACGTCTACCCACATTTATTTATTTCAACAATCAACATGTGACCTTAAATAGTTAAGTTATTATGTGGCCGACTGGACAACAGATTTATTTTAGTGAGGTGAAGAGTGAATTAAAAAGCATAACAATGATCAGAGGATACTATAAGACGATATAAGAGGATATAAATTAATTACGTGAATACTACTACTACTACTAATAATAATAATAATAGTTTGGAAAAAGTGTTTCTTTTTTTTTTAAACCTAAATTAGCGGCCTCTGCTTTTTTTTATGCAGAACTGCACGCAAGATCTAAATAAAGAAGTACTGAGTGAATAACGAGTGGGTCGGGGGACTCGTTAATTTATGAGCGAGTTTACGTACCACTTTAGTCACGAAGGGTTTTGGGAAACACTCATTAATTAAAGAACATTCTTACGAGGAAGTTAACGAAGTACTTAGTGTTACAAACCTTTTGGGAAATGCACCCCTGGTCAGTTATTTCCATTAAAAAGACCTTTGCTGAAAGGGTCATCATTTTTCAGACATACAAACATACAGTCAAGCCGGAAAGTCTGCACACCCCTTTCACCTTCTCCACGCTTCATCACATTACAGACTTATTCTACAGTAGATTGAGTTCATTTTTTGCCTCAAACATCTACACACAATAGCCCATAATGAC
>JAOUQW010000034.1:7124496-7141950 GCA_028565825.1 Olivaichthys viedmensis | reverse complement strand
GTAGAATAAGTCTGTAATGTAATGAAACGTGGAGAAGGTGAAAGGGGTGTGCAGACTTTCTGGCTTGACTGTATACAAATTAATTAAGAAAAAAAGTGATGTACTCCTGAGGACAGTGGGGTCTAACAAGGTTAACACAAAGCTACTTGGGTGGGCAAAAACCAGTGTCAGCAAACAGCCAGTCAAGGCATGCAAACAGATCTATACAGGCAGGACAAACTTGAAGTCAAAAGAAAAAAAAGGAGAAAAAAGGGAAGCTATATGCAGTGGCAAAGTAAACACAGCTTTGCAGATGCTCAATAAAAAACCCGAAATATACATTTCTAATGATAATGTTGAACGTTGATAGGTTTGAGTGGAGGTGGGAGCGTCCTAGTTCATGAAAGCTTTACTTGATGCCTGATGTCCTGAGATTCTTTGCTTATTACCATTAATAAAAAGATAACATGCTGTAATACAGTAAAAAGAATGCTGTCCTAAAACGGCTGATTTGACATGTGGATCACGGGTTTGCCTCTGCAGAGGGACAGAGAATGGCCATCTGGGGAGTCGCAGCCCTGTCTGTGGTTGCAGGACCCGGAGCTCCACAACTTACCAGCACCTCCTATATAATATCCATACCGGAAAACACGTTTGAGGGACAGCCGTGAGTAAAGACTGTGCACACACACACATACACACACACACACAACACACACACACACAATCCATGCATAGCAAATCTCACATGCTGGCTAAACTACTACTTGTTTACCTGGTCACAGTCATAAATGCATCATCATTGTAGCAGTGACGTCTTTGTCTTTGGCCCTGTGACGCACTGTCTTAACTGCTGAAATGTGCAGTCTGAGTTCAATGGATTACATGCAGGGCTCATTAACTCATGTGTTGTATGTGTGGCTGTGTATGATGAGGAGCATTAACCACATATCTCACCCACTAATTCAGCTTAGTCATGCTCATCACTTGTGCTTCACAGGGCTCTCACAGTGTTTTGACTGTGAAGTGAAAATTGAGAAGCTCTACATTTTCTACAGGTGAATTGACAATGTACTTCTGAGACGTAAACTAGTTATTTTCTATCTTTGTCTCCTCAGATTTAAACAGTTTCACATGTCTTGTTTTGTGTATTTACTATAGTGTGACTATTAGAAATATTGAAAATGCAGAGTTTTCATCTTCTTGTACTACATGCAAGCTGATTTGTAGTTGACCATCACAAGAACATTTACAGTTGATTTATGGCAACCTGCAAGTCATAAAATAATCTTAAAATGTGTCAAATGTATCAAAGTAAACTGTTTATTTAGTATATGAAATGTCCACTCACTTCACCCCCCACCCTATATTTCACCAGTTTGCCTCACTTCCAATGTGTCACACATATTATCCAATTCATACCATCACTCCTGAACCTCGACTCCCTCAACTTCTTTTAAAATACAAAATTCATGCAAAACCCTTCATGTAATATGCATTTCCATACCATGGAGACATTCTACAGCACTCTATACCTGGACTTTTGGATAATGACATGACTGGCATTCTTAGCAAAAACTGACTGAAATTTGAGAGACAGAAATCAAAACATAAGAGACAGAAACAAATTTTAAAAAATCCTGCTTGTTACAAACTTAACTGAATACAAATTAAGTGCTGTCTTGGACTTGCCACCACCAGCTTGCTATGGCTAAATTCCTTGAAAATTACTGGAAAAAAATCATGGTAAGGAAATCAGATACTCAACTGGTGGATTCTACATGAAACTAATCAATATGCCTGTAATTCCTCCATGTAGCTGTAACCAGACAACCCTTTACTTCTTCCCCACCCTCCCTCTGTCTCCCTCCCTCTCTCTCCATGACTCCATCTCCTCTTGTCAGTGACTGTAACTGATGAAGTTCATGTGATGATCAGGCTCTGGACCATCAAGTCTTGCATCACTAGCTGCAGTCTGTGCCCAACTATTGGTTCAGACAATAATGTAATGGGGAAATGACAGTTGTGGGTTACATTCATGCCCACAGGCCTACAGTGATTAAGACTAAGTGTCCCCAGCGAAAGCTGGTTCACAGAATTTAGGCTCCTCTTGGGTGCAGTTACGATATTACTCTGCTGGAGAAACGCTTGCTTATAGGGTTATCCGTGTCAAGTTCCATTTGCAAAATGTGTACTCCTATCTGCATTGCATGAAGAATTGCAATGACATGTTTCTGTCCAATCTGGTTTTGTCAAAAGAGAGGGATTTTTTTTACTTCATTTTATACCTGGGCATACACTGTGGTTTTATAAGGTACCATGCTAGTACATACTTTAATTTAGCTGTTTTGTTACTTCAATCAATCCACTTCAAGTTTTAGTTTTTACTGACTGTGATTATGGCTCCCTTTTGTCCTTACACCATGTCAGTCAATAGATAGCGATCACCATGAGAGCTTATATTACCCACAGATGTAAGACCTTATATAATACAACACCTGATCACACGCACAACCTGAAAAATGACATTAAAACTTACATCAGATGACGAGTGGTTCTTTGTGTTGCAACTGATTTTTTGTATGACAACAAAAAATAACATTCTCCTATTTTAGTACTTATTTAATTGCAGACATTGCTTTCCACAGCGCTTTGGTGGCTTACATTTATCGTAAATGTCAAATATAGAATATGTTAAAAAAACCATTATTTAAAATTATAGAGCAATTCATGTCCACTTACTACATCTTTCATAAATTCTGTAAGATTTGCCAATAATTAGCTTAACAGCTATGTTTTAACTGTCTTGTAATTAAACAAAAAACTGAATTTATGTATCCGAAATGCCACTTGGCCTATAATTAAAATAAATAGTAGGCTGTATTCACAATGTTTATTCCTTCATGCAAAGATATTGTCACTTAGTCTAAATGGATGGCTGAATTAGAGCAAAGCACAGCAGAAAGTGCAAGGACAATGCTTTACGTCTATGCCTCTCACAATAACATTACCCTTGAGAAGCAAGTCTTGCTTTGGCGAGGCATGATCTATGCTGCTCAGTGATCCATAGGTCTTCCCTGGCCTGAGGCAAGGCAGTCAAGCACACAGCCATGTGGTGGGGCAAGAGGATGGCACAAAACAATGCCATGCCACAGTGCACTCAACTGCAAACACCAAGAGAGGCCTTGATGAGGGAAGTACATGGTAGTAAAAAGACTGGCAGCTATTCCTCTGAACTCAAGGGATTAGAGACAGAAAAAAAGAGACTCAGAACGAGAAAGTTTAGTTTACGTCCTACTTCAAGCCATACTACAACCTTTCTGTCACCCTACATACCCTTGTTTCTTTTCTCAGTTCATCAGGACTCACTCTCCTCAAATTTTCATTCTTCATCACTTCCCTTCTCAATGACATCTTTCTCTTATTACCACATGGAAAAAATTATATTTTGAGGCATTGTTCTTTTCTTCTTATACTCTTTCAAGAATATACAAGAGTATTTTATTTTGAATTATGGGCTTGTGTCACAGCATACCCGACAATTATATGCCTCACCACCCTAGTCACTTTCCATGAACAATTACCATGGACACGGCTAATAATCTACAATGGCTCATAATCAGTATACTCTCAGTATTTATAAACCTAGTCACTCAACGTCTTGCCATCTATGCTGAGCAACTCTAAGCTGTTTTGGATAGTTTGGTTTCTGACTCGTTCTTGTGATTTTTCTTTTTTCTTTTTTTTTGGAATTTAGTTTTTAGGATTTCCTGTTATCTGCTTTGTTTGCTATGGTTTTTGTCCTCTTTTGTTTTTTGTACTCATGCCTGTCTATATATATTTTTTAGAGTTGCCCTTTTATTTAATAAACTCTGCACTTGGATCCTTTAGCATTCTTGCCCCCTTGATTGTTACAGAAGACTTTGCCATTCACATGGAGTTGAATTCCTACATGGTTCATCAGGAAAAATGTGATGAAAAATTGTTGCAGTTACTACAGGAAATTGTACGTCCACAAGTGAAGCCCACCCCCAAAGAATTCACAGCATGCTGACATTAATGAGTAATCTTTATCCCTGCCAACAGTGTTTATCGCCCAAGCAGAGAGATACAATGGCTCTCTTGATAGCTGTGAAGAATTTCTTATACAATGTTTTCAGTACATTAAACATCACAGGTAAGTTGCTTTCTGATATATTTCTTCTGATGGAGAAAGCAAGAGATTGGGAGTCATCTTAATCCAGTTCCTTAACCAATTTAAAACTGTGTTTAACTATCCTGCTGCTGGCAGAGATGTGAGTTCTTTGCTTTGTGACATTTGTCAGGGTCCCAGATTGGCTTCAGCATAGAATTTAGGACACTTGCCACTATGTTCCATAAGGGCCTTAGTTCAGGGCTACAGGCTGATATTAAATGTGTATAAAGAATCATTCTCCCTAAAACAATACAACATAACTCCCTTGAGAGACATATGTCTGGTAACATTTTTCCCCTCTGAACCCATGCAATAAAGACATAGTAGGCTGTCGAGTGAGGAGAGACAGAAGAATTTGATAGAGTCATTGTTATACTGCGGCCAATCTTGCCACATATGTTTCTTTTGCCCCCGAAGCCCCAACTCAGCTGGAGCAACAATGGTAAGTAAGACTTCCTGATTGCAGTTAGAAAAAAGATTGCCAACTCAGCATTGATTAATTGGACTGGTGGGGAATCAAAGATTACAACACTGATCAACTCAAAACAGCTGCACATTCCCACTTCACCAGTGTCATCTCAACTCCAATGAAGGCTGTAAATGACCAACACATTGGGATAGCAGAAATTCAAGCAAGAATCTTATTATTAAATCTTGTTTATAAGATTGGTTTCCATCAAGTCAAAACCCTGTCCTTGCAAATTATTCCTTCAGTAGAGGATCAAATTATCCTCATGTACTCCTTGCTGGCAACACATGACCTCCGTAATTTCTTGGACGGGTGAGAAGTTTTGTCTCATCTCATTATCCCATAAAAAGTCTTGAAACCACTATACCCACACTAATTCGACCACAATATTATGATCTCTCAAAAGTGTTCAGTATTACCCCCACATTGGTGCTGTTACTCTGCAATTCACCTCCATTCTACTGTTCCAAGAGCTAGAGTATACACCCTTTCTAAAACCGAAAATGCTCCTATGAACAAATACATCGAGAAACCCCTAGAACAGGATATATTCGACCCTCCACCTCTCCTGCTGATGAGTTCATTTTTATAGAGAAGAAAGAATGTGAACTCCATATACTGATTATTAAAGCCTAAATGCTAATACATTAAAATACTGTTACTAGTTACCCATTGCCTTTAATACCTACACTCATAAAGAATGTGAGAGCAAACATCAGAAGCAAACACCCAATAACAGATCACTGTCTGAGCCATTATTCCAATTTCTTTCTCTAATAAGCTGTAACAATTGAGGCGGGATGCATGCTTGAATGATTCAAGTGCAGAGCAGAAGGGCAAAAACTCATGTACAAAGACAGGCAAAAGTACAGAAAATGGAAAAAGGCAAAAAAACACAGTGAACAAGGCAAGTAAAGGGAAATCCAAAAACACAAGCACAAATGAGAAAACCAAACTATTCTAAACTAAACAAACAACCTAGAATTAATCAAGAGAGATGGCGTAACTTCACAAAGCAAATACAGTGACTAGGTGTATAAATACTGAGGCCCTGATTTACTAAAGATTTGCGTGTGTAAAAACACATGCAAACTTGTGCAAAATGACAGTGAAAGTTTAATAGCATCAAGAATGATAACATAAAAATTTATATCCACAATGCCTCTTTTTTTGTGATCAAATCTTTAAATGGATACTTAAATAATATACTGGAATTATCTATGTATAGTAATTTCTCCTTTATCATAATATTTTTATCGTTTAACTTATATGACAAGTGATTCCAAACGTTTGAACGCTAGTGTACTTTATGAACAAAATCAACATTCATGTCTTCATGCTTTAATTTTAGGTTCATATCATATTTTGAACAGTTTTTCGATGCACTGCCTTTAAACTGCGTTATACTTGAGTTTCAGTTTCCGGGAGTCTCTCTGAAATCTGCGGCTATCGAGAACAAATAGCACACGTGAAAATTCATTTACATATTGTTTCCTCCCCCGACTTTACATGTGACGTCATCCACGCAATTATTTTTTCTAAATCACCCACAACATGCCCACTAGTTGTGCATGCAATTTATCCAATTGCACACACAAACTCATACTCGTTATTTGGGATCTTAGTAAATCAGGGCCTGAGAGTAGACAAGTACTGATTATGAACAGGTGTGAATCATTAGCTGTGTCCATGGGGACAAATTAGTATTCAGGTGATTGTGACCTCTGGTGGTGTGAAAATACCAGAATATGGCCTGGAGAATCAGACCTTCAGGCTTTAGAGAAGTAGGCTATGATAAAAATGTTGGTGACAGATCCGATATTAAATAAAAGAGCAATTGCGTATGCAATTCTGTTGGAAGTCGACTAGGGAACTTGGATTGTCTGATGTGATGTCACAGGTCCCTAGGGATTTACAGACCCCATGTTGGAAACCCAGGGTCTATAGAAGTTTGCAGAACCTAGAAACCTTTGAAGTTATTTAACTCTTTATGGTTGGGGCTGCTTTATTATACTGCATTATTATTGCCCTTATTCATATGTATGCCCTCCATGGAATGGAAATAGTTGGTTTGGGAAATTCACATTCTTTTGGACTGAAAGCAAAAATTATTCCCATATTGCACATGCTCTTCCAGGTTGTGAGAATAAATTAATATCAGAAATATAAGACTCTCGTGTCAGAACAAGTAAACGGTGTGGAGGGCATTAATACGGCTGATATGTCATTAGATTCCCAATTGGTTTTACCCTAATAAAAAGACTGCTGTGTACAGAAGCTACTGTGTATAAAAGTGTAAATCAAACGGTACATCAGGCACTCGATCTCTTATTGAGTCAATTAAATTCATCAGCATTAGGAATAATATTTAATTTCATCCTTTTATAATAGTTCTAATTACAATATTTATTATAAAAGCCATATTTGCTTCCTGGCAACTGCTAACCATTTAGCTTGCTTGCACTGCTAAACACCTCTGCTGAGGTACAAGAGATGGGAGCCATCACAACCAACCAGGTACTACTATATTCAATTCAGAGGGAAACTTTTCCAGAAGTCAAGGTGTCTGACACTAAGATGAATCCTAGACGGACTCTTTCATTTCTGACACAGATTATTTGGTGTAGATTTTTCCCACCAGCCATATGAAACCTGAGTGTATTTTTCTTGATTTTATCTTTAACTTAAATGAGTCAAGGCTCCATAAAACCGCTTGTGCAAAATCAGCTGTAGAGTTTAGTAGTAAAATTTGTAATTTACATGTGCAGAGAGACTGAGCAGGTGTCCTGACTGTGCTCATAAGTTGCATTTCTTTTTCAGACTGAGTTTATTAGTGAAACATCTGTAATAAAATGGAAATATCATACAAAAGCATCTGTAGAAATTATCTGCTCTGAATGATTGTGATAAAGTACTAGATCTTAGAATGTGTACATGATGGAGATATTAAGAATTTTACATAGATAATATGGGAACTCACAAATTACATTTTTTTAAGCAACACTGTTCAAATTAAAATGTCCTAACTCAACATTCTGTATGTTTTTGCAGAAATGGCATTCATTATTCCCAGAGCTTCTTCTTGTTGTGCTTTATTAAAGAGTTGGCATGGAGATTAGAAAAATGTCTGTGACAGGAGGCCCTTATTGAACCCAGGGAGGATGACGACGTTGTCACGATGTAGCAGGAGTCGGACACAAGCGCAAGCTGTTTTAAACAAACATTTATTTCACTAAACATAAACATACACCAACTACACACACTGCAACACGTAACATGAAACATTCAAGGACAAACTGGACGGGAACAGAAGGGCTTCTTAAACATTTACTAATTACAAGGACGACACACACGTGGGGTGAATCACATTACAAGACAGGGAATCAAAAACATCAGCACAGAGCATGTGGCGCAGTCGTGTGAGACTTTGGTACTCCAGGATTATTCCTACATCCGAGTGTATGAGGATAATCAGAATGCCAAAATATGTCTCAAGACACATCCTGTGATGCACTTGTCATTGATTTAACTGTGTAAACGGTTTTGCTAAGATCAGTTGTTGTTGAATTAATAAATATGACAGGCAAATCCCAGAACTGGATGCAAGTTATTTTCTCCCTTAAGGATGTGGTGTTGGTAGAGATTAACCTTGATTGCAGTTGTTGTAAGTTTGTCAATGATTAATTGAGGACAAATTGAGCTGACTATAATGTGGAGTTGTTTGTCCAGTTATTTGATTTGACAATTGTACAATGACAATTATATTAGAAACACCCTCTCTTTGTCTCTAAAAGGAATGGTTAATTCCAGTGGTCACCTAAATCTCTTGTGTAAATGCTGAGAATAATGAATTGTGTAACTCTGTCATCACTTTAGTTTATTATTTTTTAGAGCTTTCCCTAAATTCAAACAGTGACAACATAGTCTATATAAAAAGAATGATTTAAGAACATTGAAGTTTGATGTTCATGTTAGGAAAATTGATTGGTGAGCGGAAATTGCGGGTTCTAAATCCCAGGTAGTGTGTAATCTTATTCGACCCCTGGGCACATAATCCCTTATGAACATCAGAATTGAAGATTAAAGCATGTACAACACACATATTAGAAAGCACACAATGGTATTTAGAGCCCTCAAAGAGAAGCTATGGCAGTTAGTTGAACTGATCACTGAAATCATAATGATAATTTTTGAGACATGTTGTGTTCAATAATACACGAGTTGAATGAGATCTCTTTGATATGTAATCTATCCTGTGGACTGGTTTCTCATACAAAAAACACCTCTAGGAATAATTGATTGATTAATAATTGATTCCAAATGCTCTTTTATGCTTGAAAAATCCCACATGAACGTCAGACAACTTTTGATCATATCAAATTCATGTAATCAAAAAAATAAAGTGTTGGCTTACACTATTCTGCTGGCCACCTTAAACCAAATGTTTTTGCACATATGGTGAGAATTGGGCTTGAGTGAAATATTTCTGCTAAGGCGCCATGTTTAATTAAAGCCATTACCATCTAACATTTTATGAAGTGAAGTTATATAAAGAACATCTCAGAAGCCCTTAATTTATCATGTGAATCAACAAAAATCACTTTTTCTTTTAGTTCGAATTAGGAAAACTGCCCTTAGAATCAATAAATATTTAACTCCCTTTTTCTTTCTTTCTTTCTTTCTCAAGTCACTGATTTGCAAAGTGACTGCTTTGTATGGAACATTTAATTCTGAGTGGCATACAAAAAGGCCCATGGCCTATTTGTGTTCTGTTATAGTTGTCAAATGCAATAAACAGAACACAAATTTGAGAGCTTTTGATTGCATGTCAGATTTACTTTGTAATAACCAAATTCTAGGTAAGCAGGTGACATATGTGTATAGGCCATCTATTTTCACAAGGTAGCTCAATATACTTTGTATACTTTGATGCTGTTAGCTAATGTATATCTTATTCCCTGAGCCCACAATTTCCCTTCTTCACTGTCATCTCTCCTTCCTTTCTTCAATCATTTCTTCTCCCTCCACCCCTATTTCTTTTTCCTCTGTTCTGTTTTGTTATTTTTCTCTTATCTCTTCTTCTATCTTTCATTTGCTCTCTTTTTTCTATCTCTCTCTCTCTTCACCCACACCATCTTCCTGCCATAGTGTCAGTCAGTGACTGTGACTGAGCAGAACGCTGACATCACTTACTACACACTGTTTTATGTCTCCCCAAATAAAATTATGGCACCATCTTCTGGATTATGAGCGGCCCAACCAAAGTACAAGTACAAGTTTGTGGTGATGGCCATGAATAAGGGCGAGGTGCAATGGACAGGCATGGCTACGGTACAACAGCAGCATCAACAATTCCGACCGAGTTCTTCCAGCCAGTGTAAGATTACACTTTTGGAATTTACTTTTACCATCTCATTTATTTTCTTGTTATCAGTTATAGCATAGAATATATTTTATTCTAATAGATATTGTAATAGAGGTTGAAAAAAAGCATATTTGCATCTGATTGTGGCTGTCAGTACATCTGACTGTCGCTCACTGCTTTTATTTTCATATCAATATTGTTATCATCACATTTTTTCTTGTGATTTTTTTCATATTTATATGTTAAGATTTAATTAGACATAACATTAATCAAATACAGTTTTTCTGTTTTCAAACGCACTGTCATAACTGATTTCATAACACTTTCATGGTTGCTTCTGGTATATTCCATTACCCACATTGCACCACAATTGTTGCATCCCTGCATCCCCGAATTTAACCACCTTGCCAAATCCCAAAACCCCTTGCAGGCGCAGCTGCCCATTTCTGTGTTGCTGATTCTGTTCTTTCATGTGCTGCTGCAACACAAAACTAATTGTCGAGAGTGTGGAGGCTTTCAACATGGCCACTGATGGTGCCGTATGGGCCTGGTCTTTTCGTATGTATATGCCATTCTGTGCTGATAGTTTTGTTGTGACAAACTGATCCGTGTTGTACTATTTTCCACTCTTTGCCAGGGAAGCCATGGCCCCTGGCTCTTCTAATTGGCCAATTTTCTGTCAGCAAGCTCAGTGAAGCAGTGAGGCAGGTTCAGTCAGCCATGCATTCAGCTAAAGAGAGAAGGAGAAAGGATGGAAAGAGAGAGAGAGAGCTGGAGAGATTTGTGTATGTACTATATTTGCCTCTGACTGTGTCTCTGTCTATCTGTCTTGTCTTTTCAAATATGTCATGATATATATATATATATATATAATATACTGTATATGTGTGCAAGTGTGAGATGTGATAGAGCTAGAATTTGCCTACCAGAATGAAATCTGGCAAGAGGCTATGGTGAGTATTGACTTTCTCCTTCAGTCTCCTACCTGTCCCGTTGGATCTATCCACTCCGGCACTTGCTCTCCTGCCTCCACTTTCCACCTGACTCACTATCCCTAAACACCCATCTTAGTGCATCTGAAGCCCATTCATTATCCCCCCTCCATCTCGCCTTATTAAAAAGCCAGGCCTGCTTGTGTCTGAGCAGTAATTGAGTGGCTTGTGATGTCTTTCGCTGCTGTTGGCTCCATTCCGCTGGGCTAATTTGCCGTTATGAGATGCCGGGACTCGTCAGCTAAGGCTGAAAATGACCCTTGTCACTCACACTGATGCATCTCTGCAGTACATCATTACTGGAGCTCTTCGTCTGAGCCGGATGGAACGAAGATACAAAAAGTGAGAGAGGCTGATATTTATAAAAGGACAAGATGGGCTGTAACAGTGTGTTGACACAGGGAGTGCAGTAATGAGCATAAACACGTCAGTCTACAGACTTGTGATTTATTTCTGGGAAATGTATCATTAGCGGCTGCTAATTGTGTGTGGGTCTACTGTTTGGAATAGAGTGCATGTTAAATCTGTTGTGCGAGGCTATGATATTTGGTTGACATTGTATTAATTTGTTTTTCTATTTAACAGTTTGCTCTCCAACAAGTTTTGTGTAGTGACTGGAAATAAGACTGATAGCTCAGATAATGATCGAAAATGAAACAATGCATGTGGAGAAAGCAGAAAAGGGCCTGATCTATTCTCATGATGCCTTGCTGACTAGCATACCTCCTCACACCCAAGACAGTGACCACACATCCCTATGAGAGGCCCTTTAGGCCGTAATTCAAACTTGACATCTCACATTCACACTATCAAACTCGCACACACTCTATCAAACCTCACACTATCAAACTCTCACACACTATCAAACTCTCACACACACTATCATACATACACACTCACAATATCAAATTCTCACACTCACAATATCAAACTCACACACACACTATCATACTCTCATTTAGGTATGATAGTGTGTGTGAGAGTATGACACTCCCTCTTCCTCTCTACTACCTGAGACTATCTGTCTTTATAGCTCTCTCTTTCTGTCTTTTGATTGACATCTTGTGATTATTCTTATGCATTCATCCCTATTTGGGGATGGCAGTGGTGGCTCAGTGGTGGCTCAGTGGTTAGGGCACTGGGCTACTGATCAGAAGGTTGTGGGTTCAAGCCTCAGCACCTGCCACTGTTGGGCCCTTGAGCAGGGCCCTTAACCCTCCCAGGGGCGCTGCATCATGGTTGACCCTGCGCTCTGACCCCAGCTTATGCTGGGATATACGAAGAATGAATTTCACTGTACTGTTCTTGTATATGTATATGTGACAATAAATAGCCTTCTGTCTCTAACAGTGACACTGAGTAAGTTTTTCCTTCACAACATACGGATCCGAAAATGTAGCAGACACAGACGAACCAGAAACAGGAAGCAAAACCATTACTTGATCACCGGGCTGAAGTTTCCTGGGGACTGCTTTCCAGTCATAAAACTGCTTCATGTGCTTTTGGTATACACCTAGGGCTTCGCGAGCTGCAGTACAAGCTTTGTGTAAACGGGCATGAAAATTGCTCACGTAATCTAAAACATTATGCTGTTTACCATCTTCCACCAGGAATCTCTCTTTAAGAGCCTTTAAAGGACCTCGAACTGAATGTCAAAACAAGTTCTGCAGGACTAAATCCTAGTGATTCTTAGACAGCTTCGCGAGCAGCAAACAGCACACCTTCATCGCAATCTTTTCCAGTGTCTAAGCAATACATTCGAAGCATAGACTTCAAGGACTGGTGAAACCTCTCTAGGACTCCTTGGAACTCAGGGTGATAAAGACTGGACATCTGGTGAGCTATGTTTAAAGTTTTCAGTACTTGTACAAACAGCTTGGATAAATTTGTACCTTGATCTGTTTGAACAATCTTAGGCAAACCAAAAGTGGTGAATAATTTTATGAGTGCTTTAACCACAACCGGAGTAGTAATTGTACGTAGGGGAATAGCTTCTGGAAAACGGGTGGCTTCACACATCGTCATCCTTCCTAAGAGCGGACCAAAGGAAGTGCTTAAGGATACGAGAACACATTTTAGTAATGCCCAAGTGTCCTGACCAAGGGTGATCATGGGCTATCTGAAGTACATGCGCCTGTAGACAGAAGGAATCACAATTTGATAGACACGGTCCAAGTAAGTCACTACAAGGGGACCATTTGCGCATTAGAACACCCTGGTCTAGAAAGAATGCAATCTGCCTTTTCACCATCTCTTCAGGATCACATACACATGAAAAACATTTCTCTGGGCTAGGATTTGCCTTTTGTGCTTCAATAAGCTGACTACGACTAACAGCTAACTCACCAAAACCAGCATCCATAGAATTCTTGCTTTGCACAGTCTGTACAGGTTTTGAAGAACAGGCTGGGTGACAAGTTAAAGTATCAGGCCCTGACACCATGTACAGCAAGAAACGAGTCAGATAAAAATCAACCACATCCTCTAAAAGACAAGCTTTAGCACAGGTCACAACACAGGCAGCTAGAACTGTCCCGTGATCATCCCACAGTTTATCTAGTACAGGGAAATCAGCAGGACTCCAGAACTTCTAAGACTGGCCAAACCTTACCTCCAGCTATGTCATTTCCCATAATGAATGCCTTCCACAGGAAAAGACTGACAAACTCCTACTCAAAATGTCCCAGTAGCTAGACTTGAGAACAAAGACATATGGTGAAGAGGGACCTTAATATAATGCATGGCAATTCCTTTGCAAAACACGTGTTTCTCATCTACCAAAGAAACAGTGTCCTGCATTACAAACAGCTGATAACTAGGCTCAGGAGAACCACTCTTAGCCTCATCACCAGCACCAACAGGAACAGAAACAAGTGTCTTAACTGAAGCAACACTCTGTTTCTGAATGGAACTTTGTTTTTGCTTTTCCTGTTTTCTTTTTAAGATTGAGCAATTAGCAGTTACATGGTCAAGATTATGACAATAGAAATATACTGAGGCGTTAGGAGGGAAGGTCGACCGACTAGGCTGAGCTGACTTAGGCCGGCGATCAGTCAATATAGGAGGTTCTGCCTTGGTCTGCTTGTGCACATTACTATTTGTAAGCACAAAGTCCTCAGCTAACAGCAGCTTCTGACAGAAAACCTCTCTCATTAAGGTAAACCACTACACAATCTTTAATTCCTCTAGTAAAATTAGCTCATGCATAGAGTCAAAATCATTAGCTTTACTCGCAGAACACCATCTAACAAAGTTTCTCCCTAGCAAACTCTACAAAATGTCTGTGAGGGGGTTTTCTGAATGTTTCGGAACCAACTCGAACATGCAGTATAGCTGCCTTCACTACCTCATATCGTAAACTATCCTGCAAAGATAGGAAGGAGCACACTTCCTGGGCTTTTCCTACCAATTTACACTGAAGCAGGAAATACCAGACATCCTAAGGCCAATTTAAGGCGATGCGTTCGAACACCCTAAAATAAAGTATTCACCTCAATTTCTCTGAAGGGTGGCACCAACACAATGTTTTTACTCACATCAAAAGTAGCATTAGCAGCAGGAGCAGAGCAAGCAGAACGAGGCATAGGAAAAGGCCTTACTGAAGGTACAGGTGGAAAAGGCACTGGGGAAAAAGAAGAACGAGGCAGGGAATCCAATAAGGAAGTGGTCTGCGAAGTGATAATCGCTTCTATGTCCAACTCCCGTAGTCGAATTTCCCATTCTACCTTATATTTCATCCTGTGCATGGTTATCTTCAGATCTACTTCTGCCTGGCATGCCTGCGCCTTTTCTTGTACCTCCCTTTGTAGATGTGCAATGCGCACCTTGGCACGGGCTGCATCCCTTGATTCTGGAGACACGGAAGGAGAAAAAGGATCAAAATGAGGTAGTGTAGCTATAGCTTCGACCTCAGGCTCAACCAGCTCTGCAGCTAAAGTCACAGGAGCGATGTCAACACCCTCCGCACCACTAGCCACAATGGTATCAACAGGTGGGGAAAGCCTTATTACGAATCTCTGTTTTAACCAAGCTCCTAGAAACTGTCACACCATAGTAAGCTGCTATCTCTAGTAAGGCATCCTTCCGACACTTTTCAAATAACTCCAGACTTGGAGAAGCAACAAAAGCTTGCAAGTCAAAACTCGCTATACTTTCTGGTCCTACACACAGCCAACCAGGCCAGTATAAAACTTCAAACCCACAGGATGTAATGGATTACTGATCATCCCAGACGAGCCCCTGCACATCTTTGGTAACACAGTGAATAAACATAGAAAAACTGAACAGATTAACAACACACAAGCTCCAATGTGCAGCTTTAAAACCCAAAGCTCCGCCTCTTTTGCTGGGTCTTTGTCTTCTAATTGGTCAAGTCGTCAAGGGAGGATTGACAATCTGATCCACCTATTGAGAAAGAGCGCAAACAAGCAGAGTGGGAAAAAAAAGAAGCGAGAATACACACAAGTAAGTACACTGATACGTAACAGTACCACATATAAATGGCTAGGCATCAAAGCAGAAGTCATCCTCATACTGATCTTCTCCCTTTCCCTTAGATAGATTTCATTTCCAAAGGCCCAGGGAATCTTTCTTTTGAATCTTGTTTTTACAAAAGCCAGTGGCTCAATAGACTGACTTCTGAAAGGAATGTCTGAAAGCAGCTCTGTCAAAAAAATCAATATAGAACCAGTTTTCTCTACTGTCTCCTTCAACTGATACCTGCTGAGAACTTGCTGGTGTGTGGTAGAATTATTTAATCGAGGAACCGGCGCAAAACTGTTCTAATACATAAAGAACTCAAGTCCAGAAAAAATGCATTGCTGACAAACAGTATGAACAGAGCAGATGTAATTTCCTATGTCTGGTTTATAAAATTGAACTTTGAACTTGAACAGAACATCAAGCTGAATAAGACCCTATTAAGCTGCTTTTCTCAAGTGTCAAAAGAAAATGGCAACATAATGATGTTTGATGCTGAATTTGTCTCTGGAAATGAAATTTGTTTCCATTGGTTTTCTTCATCAGCCTAGCTTTCAGTCTTTTATCTTCATCAGTCATCTGGGAATTAATTTTACAGGTCCACATCCACACACAAATTCGCTTATTTGGCAGCTTGGCATTAAGAGAAGAACTTGTTTAGTTTGTAATGAGTTTAGGTTGTGGAGGCCATTCAGCTGTTTGTAGTTTTGTGATTACTGTTGTGAAGGGAATAAGTAGAACAGCAGGAGCAATCAACTTATTTACTTTGACACTGCTGAGCTTTTGAACTGACTACCTAAGTCATTTTAGTGTAGAGCTGTTACTTCTGTTGTATTAGAACATTTCATTTTTAGCCCATATTTCAAAGTATGTTATCAACAATCACTGCATTAATTCACCCATACCAGGAACAGCCCTCTGATAAACGCTCATGATTGTTCAATCTTGTTTTAGGTGGCATTCCATACAAAATGTACTTGTAGTTTTAAGATGGTTTAGCCAAGATGGAAATTTAGCTCACTGACCCTTCCAGCCCCTTGTCTGCAGTCCCATGATTATAAAAATTGTACACAGGTTGTCCTTGGTGACTTGGGAGGTGCGTAAGCAGGATCCTGACTTTAGAAGAGTTCATTTGCATTTAGATTGAACACTCATCTAAAAATGCATTTAAAAGCTTCTTATTCATGTCAGTCTTCTATGTTTATTGAGCAGCTGAGGTTCTGGCTCAGCAAAATTCTGGGATGTCAATTGACAGGTGACAAGGTCAAAGAGTGGCAATGTACACGGCCTAATCTGGGCATTCTTGAGACAACTGATTTTCTTGTCATTTCTGCTAATGAGGCTTCTGATAATGGAGGCTGTCTGGGATTTTACCTGCAGAGACAAAAGCAAGTGAGAGCTGCAGAAGAACTGTGACAAATTCTTCACCAGCCGATTGTTGTTTCAACAGTGTGCCTAAGAGAATTTAGTTCTAAAAGAAATAAAACAAATCAATCTGGTCACACTGTTTGTTGCTCTTTATAGTATTTTTCTATATTCAGGAACTTAATTATTTTTAAAAGCATTTTTGCTTCACAGTATTTCTTTACATGTGCACAGTACTGTAAGTCATCAGGATTAGTTGGTAAGGTATTTAATGCATTATTCAATGGCTATTCAAAACTTTTTTTGTAGGGTTGAGATGTGACACTTAGGAGAGGTGAAGGATGAAAACAGTATTCACCTTTTGATCAGGCGAAGATATCATGATCTACAATATATAAAAATCTGTGGGTGAATGACCCATGGTGCATGTTATAGAAATATCTGTGGTGGAAATTTATCTTCCTCGCCTAAAGAATTCTATTGCACTCCTGCACTTTATTGGAGCTTTTTCTCGTGGACAGTACTATGCCCCGCCGAGATAAATGCTATAATTTTTTTCGCTGCTAATAGACATTTTCCCCATCCTGCTGCTGCTGGGACACTTTCCCCA
>JAOUQW010000034.1:7112965-7124396 GCA_028565825.1 Olivaichthys viedmensis | reverse complement strand
CTTTATCCATATGAATAGAAAATAAACAACAAGAGGTGAGTCAGAAGTTCAGAGAGCTCCAGATGAAGAAGCAGGAGAAACAGGGCAGGAGCAGAGCGCCAGACAGGCCCGGACGGCGAGACGAGGCACAGCAGGAGAAGTGCGCCAGGATCCGGCACCGGCATCACATCGGGCACCACACCGGGCAGCATATGACTACCGCTACCAAATATGACTACCGCGGACGATCCCGAAGCATACCTGGTATCATTCGAGCACGCCGCGGCTGCGTGGGAGTGGCCCGAGGAGGACTGGGCTCTACACCTCCTTCCCCTAACTAAGGCAACAAGAATGCTCTCAAATACAGCGCTGCCAAGCTCTTGCGTGAAAGTCCTTTGCTTTTCCTACTTGGTTGGATCAGCATATCAAATCCAAGGTTAAAAGGGGGACATTTTTTAATCAGTTACTCCATGGCTTCAAGATGTATTTTTAAACTTATTCTTTTTGACTCATTAATTAAGAACAGAAGCTCAGGAAAATGCCCATTTGGTAACACTTTACTTAAGGGTGGTGTTTGTAGGGCTACATGACATCTACATAAACCATTCATGACAACTAAAATAAACCTAGATAAACATTTAGAAAGGCCTATTCCAATAAGCGTCAACTGTCATAAAGACTGTCTTCTTCAATGTTGCAAAACACCTAAGTCAGGTGACAGATTTTTGTTGAGATAAGATTGCATCATATCTCGTGGCACAACCATAGATGACATTCGGCTAATGTCAGTGGAAAGTGGAAAAATATTCAGAGCTTTACGACCCACGACACAATTTATACATCTCTCCAACTAGGGTAATTTTATAAATGATTAAACATTAAACAGTTTATATCTCTCTCAAAACAAAAAACAAATTCACTTACTCATAACTGATAATCGAATTCTGGAGTTGCCAAAACAGATTAAAATCGAAGTGAGCTGTTGCTCTTTCTCCTGCCAGTAGCGCGACAGAAACGCAGCTAAGACGTGGCCAGTGTGGCTTGACTAAGGTTTTTACGCGCCATTTGACGCGTCCGGTGTGACTTCAGGGTTATGCATATTTTCACTAACACTAAAGTAGAGTGAGTTTGATTTTGATGTTTAACGTGTCATATCATCACCATCATGTGACTCTGACATACCAGAAGTACACTGAGCTACTGGGTCATTTGTGATTACGTTCTAATGTAAGTTAGCCTGGGAAATGTTATAACACAACCTTGTGTCAAAAAAAATTCTTGATTTTAGGTGTTATGTCAACTTGACATGAAAATTGACGCAAAGCAGTCATTATAACAGCTATAACAGCTTTTTGGAAACAGCTTACATTAATATTTAAGTAGGTTTATGTCAGTTGTCATGGAGGGCTTATGCAGGTGTCATGTAGTTATATGAACACTACTCTTAAGTAAAGTGTTACCGCTGTCTTTGAATGAAAGCTAAGGATTGAAATTGTTTAAAATAAAATTATCTGTATAGTTTTAGACTGGGTGAGTGCATTTTTATATGTGAGAGCTTGTGTTTGTTACAAGGCCAAAAGCCAACATTATTTGACAACTGTTGCACAGGAACCCAAAGGTCTGTTAAGGTCCTATTAATGATTATCTCTTTTGTTTTGTTGGCACTATAAATCAGGAGCAAACTTTGTTTTCTGGGCACTGTGGGCTTAAAGATGAGTTTCAAAGCTAATTTTACTTTTCTTCCTTACAAAATATATCTGATGCTTGTGCCAAATATCCCAGGGAGAACACTAGGCATAAGTCAACAGGCAGCAGAGAGAAATCTAATATGATAATGATTATTACCCAGTTCAGATAATCCAAAGCTCTCTGAGCATTGCTTCAGTAGACCCACTTTATCTTTTGAGAAGAGTCTCTATTTCTTTCAATACATATCCCCTTCTCCTCTCTAAAGATCAAATGCTCCTCTTATTACTCCTTTTTCATGGCTCATCAAATCTCTGCCTCTCCTGCAGTTCTCTCAATCATTCATTAGACTCACTCTCTTCCATTAGAGGTTTTCTGCGGAGTAAAACAGAGCCTGTGTGCTTGATGCTCTTCAGTAATTTTCTCAGACTCACAAAGGAATATGTTCAGTTTGAGTGACTGCCGCTTTAAGAATTCAAACCACATAGTAAATAAGATGTTGTATTAAAGGCATAAATACAAAAGGGACATTCAGCTGGGTGAGAGACACATTTACCGATGCTCACAGAAATGTTTACACTGATAATAAGACATCATTCCTAGAACACTTCAGCTGGCAGGAGTTTTTTCGGTTTTTATTTATTATTTTTTTACTGTTATTTATGGTGTTTTGATTTTCTTTTGTTCTTGGCCCAGCAGACAGAGCAGAGTTAAAGGAGGTTCCATCATCTTAACAGCTGCTCTTGTGGGAATACATGAATGAATGAAACTGATTGGTTATGTGACGCAGTAGACAGTCTGTTAACATTGTATGACAGCTTATAAATTGCTTATAAAATTGCACTTACTGTGACTACACACTAAATGAAACTATATAAGATTACTCAGACTTGATTCGAGGTTATGATTCTTCAGTAAATGCTTGACTATGTATGTTTTGAGTACATAAGGATATATCCCAGTTAAAAAAGTGTGGTGGAAAAATGCAAGGAGTTAAAACTTAATGGTGACACAATTGTACAAGGCTCCGGGTCGTCAAATTCTCTAAAAACTTCCATAGTGAGTCATGCATGAGTTTCTTCTGGGTATTGTAATAGATACTATACCTGATCAAATAATAATGATTTATTTATAATAAAATGCAAATTCCACACACTTGATCTAAGACTAATTGAGTCAATCATGTATTGGAGGAAGAAATATATTGTTCCAATGACGATCTGGAATTGTTCCCTTGCTCTTGTATTATATTATCATAGTTTCTTTGCTGTTTATCCTGCCTTGAGTGTGTCGTATTTGGGGTTGGAATGATAATTGGAGCTGGCATGGGCTGAGAGCCAATGGCCTTTCCCCCTCCTGTCCTTCATATAAAGTGACGTTTACTCGTCTGCACCCTGAACAAACATCGTCTTCATCTTTGATGTACGCTGATATGTGCTGGCTGCCTCATCTTTCTGCTTTCTGCTCCATGCAGGGTCACCCACCCTCATGAAGCATGCATACACACACACACACACACACACACACACACACACCATTATTCAACCTCAGGGACTAATTCTGTGTACATAACTGTATGCATACACACATAAAAATCTGTTTCTGTCCCTGGAAACTCAAAACTCTAAGCAAAAGATATTTCACTGAAAAATGATGCATGTTTTTACCCTACATTACCCATACATAATGTTTAATATTATTTTCACCTAACATATGTAATTTAGATAAAAAACAAATGTTTTAATCACACTTTTGTTAATTGTAGTTAATGTATTAGTTCCCAAATAATCTTATGCATCCTGTTCTCTGTGTATTCATTATGCATGTGTGTCTTTCTGTCTGCCTGCCTGACTGTCAGTCTGTCTGTCTGTATCACCCACATATTTCACATATTATTGCAGTGAAATACTAAATGTTTGCTTGTTACAGATTACAGCTACTGGAGTAGACCCAACTCTGCCTACTTGGCCCTCGGCATTTATAACCTGCAGTGGATTTATCTGTCCATGTCAATGGAACTCACCACACACATAGACACACACTATTTCTGCCTAAGATCTCATTGCACTGTGACTTTGGTTTGGCGGCGAGAGTAATTCAGATTGAATTAGAATTGATTACACTTTTTTCCCCCCTGAAGTCTTCCTACAAAAGCATGAGCACCACGCATTAGAATCAATTCACGGCCCTGGAATGAATGTGATTCTTTCCATGCCAGATTTGTGTCAGGTGCTGTGTGTTTTTCTTGCATGGTCTTTAGCTGTGAGCTGCAGATAGGAGGCATCCAGCTCTCCAGCCTACTAGAGAAGCCCTGAATACACATTGTTTGATGAGGCTGCGTGAGAGCAGTTTAAATGCAGCAGTGTCTGATAGGTCACATCTAAGCTGAAACTTGCTGTCAACAGGGACAAGGTGTGATGTATTTAGTGTGGCAGCATCCCACGCAATAAACAGACATCTATACACACAGCAGTACAGTAGAGTGAAGTTTACATGGTCCATGACTGAGATGATGTAAGATGAATCTATTACAGCATGAGGTTGTGTTAACTTCATAAATGAAGCTATAAAGGTTTTCAGTCATCCAACCCAAGGCACCTGGGCTTGTGGTATAATCTTGAAGACATTTTCCCTCTCATCCAAAGGGTCCAAATTAACACACTTACAGTACATTTGCACATATGATTTAATGAAAGGTCCTCGGATAATTCGCAAAATATCTTTAAGATTATAACTCAAATCCAGTAGCCTTGATTTACTACTACTAGACCTTCCAGAAGCCATCTGCATGAGCTGTTGGACTTCTTTAGAGTCTCACAGACATTCTAGATATTCTTATTATAGAGAGTTATAGAGAAGTCACAAAGTGTATGCTTTCCTTACTGGCATTAGCAAAAAGAGCAGA
Organism: Olivaichthys viedmensis; assembly: GCA_028565825.1. Lineage (NCBI taxonomy): Eukaryota > Metazoa > Chordata > Actinopteri > Siluriformes > Diplomystidae > Olivaichthys > Olivaichthys viedmensis. The sequence goes on along the minus strand of JAOUQW010000034.1, from coordinate 7,119,826 downwards.
GCCCTGTGCACTGACCATAGGCAGAACTCCAAGAATGGAATAGAGAGTTATATGTATAGAAATACATGCACACTTCTATATGGGCATAAACATGGACACCGTCTAGAGAAAGTAAAATAATTGTAACCATGTTAATATGATGGGAAAATTCCAAATCACTGGCACAGAAGCTGTGAAGCACTGGATGGTACCATCAGATGCCTAGAGAAATAGGCATCTGCTTGTTACTAATTCACTTTTGTTAAGTTCCTCTGTTTGGACCACAGTTGACCACCAGGAGGTCTAGAAATTAATCAGGGTGGACTTATATATTGTCGCTGTCCAATGAATGGTATATTGCAATGGGTAGATAGGGGTTTTTGCCCACATTCCATATATGATAAAAAAGTAAAAAATGCAAAAAGTGGAGATACATGTTTTTCATTGGACAGCGACGATATTTAACATGGAGGTTTCATGTATTTTCCAAATATTTTAGGATAACTGGTTCTTCATGCCAGGGCTTTGTGGAAGGCTATGTATTAAAAGCCTTGTGATTGTTTCCCTCAGGGTTGATCCACCATTGCTCCAATCCTCCACTAAAACTGCAGGCCCAGGTCATTGTGGGAATGGATGATGTCAACAACAACAAGACTGTGAGAACATACTGAGAAATTTTGCTTTGCTATTTGTTTCTGCATGTTACCTTTTAAGTATCCTTGACATGTAATATATACATAAGATAAGGTTTAAAAAAAATCTGTTTCATCATTTAAAAATATATATTTAAATCAAATACTTTTTAAATAAATCTGAAAAATTGATTTAAAGCAAAACTGAAATTCAGGTTTGCTCTTCATTTTCTTCAATGTCTTTTACTTGTGACAGTTTATATCTCATTCAAATTGTAGCATGTAGCATATTTGTTTTAATTATCATCTCCTAATCATTAGCACCTGATATGGACTCCATTATTACTGTGCTCTATGCTTTATCATTCTTACTGTTTTTAGAAAACAAACTTTTTTAAACCTATTTTATTTTTTAACCTATATTTTTATAACTGAAGAAATAAAAGCACACTGTGACCCTGACTAGGATAAAGCGGAAACTGAAGATGAATTAATGAATAAAACAAAAAGTTATTTGTGGTGAAATCAAAATTTCGATCCCACTGTAGTATTCTGCTCTGCATTTGGTCCACTTAACTTTCTCCAATGTTCTCCCTTCTCTTTCTTTCTGGTTATCCCAAATTTCCTTTTCCCTCTTTAAGCACTTCTTTATCACAGCTCCTCTCATCTTATATCCTCTTGAGAAGTGATTAGCCAGCCTATCTACACTACCCCTAGATCATTTAAGGGCCTTTTTAATTAAGTATTAGAAATATCTGCCGAATAATCTCTGACCTACCTGCCTCCCAATGTCTCAATTAATGTGAGATGAGTGGGTTCGGGAGGTCTCAAATGGGATGTGCCAAGGCGAGAAGACACTCCTCAGGATGTGTAGCACTACAGAACTGCTCTTCTTGGCGGTGAAACTTTCTGTTTGAGTTTCACTCATAAAGTTCCACTCATAAATTGTAACTGGAAATGCCTCAACACTTCCTCAGCTGCAGAAAAGGAGCTGAAGAAACAGGGCCGCACTTCTCTATCCTCCTCCTATATCCAATATACGTATATACACTATATGGCAAAAAGTATGTGGACACCCCACCTAATTATTGAGTTCAGGTGTTTCAGCCACACCCATTGCTAACAGATGTATACAATCAAGCACATAGCCATGCACTCTCCATAGACAAACATTGGCAGTAGAATGGGTCGTACCGAAGAGCTCACTAACTTTAAACGTGGCACTGTCATAGGATGCCACTTTTGGTTCGGGAAATTTCTGCCCAGCTAGATCTGCTGTAGGTCAGCTGTAAGTGCTATTATCGTGAAATGAAAGCATCTAGGAGCAACAACAGCTCAACAACAAAGTGGTAGACTGAGTGCTGAAGTGCATAGCGTGTAAAAATCACCTATCCTCTGTTGCATCAATCACTACAGAGTTCCAAACTGCTTCTGGAAGCAACATCAGCACAAGAACTGTGCATCGGGAGCTTCATGAAATGGGTTTCCATGGCCAAGCAGCTGCACACAAGCCTAATATCACTATGTGCAATGCCAAGCGTCGGCTGGAGTGGTTTAAAGCACACCGCCACTGGACTCTGGAGCAGTTGAAACGTGTTCTCTGGAGTGATGAATCCCACTTCACTATCTGACAGTCTGATGGATGAATGGTTGGGCGGATGCCAGGAGAACGCTATGTACCGGAATGCATAGTGCCAACAGTAAAGTTTGGTGGAGGAGAGATAATGGTCTGGGGCTGTTTTTCAGGGTTTGGGCTAGGCCCCTTAGTTCCAGTGAAGGGTAATACAAAGCATACAAAGACATTTTAGACAATTATAATATCAGTTTTAGCCCTTTCCTGGTCCAGCATGCCTGTGCCCCTGTGCACAAAGCAAGCTCCATAAAGACATGGTTTGATGAGTTTGGTATTCAACCCCACTGAACACCTTTGGGATGAATTGGAATGTCAATTGCGAGCCAGGGGTGGAGGGGCCAAACTTTTCTCTGGGGACCCAGGATATGTAGCTTTGCCCTTGCTGCAAGCTTTATAGGTGTTTTTAAATACATACTTGTTTAGCCTGACCTACAGTATTCATAGTTATTGAGTCTATATTTATTTTATTATGGTTTCCATTATATCTATAAATTGAATTTTTCTATAGAAATTTATTCATGGTTAATTTATTTATTATTGTGCTTTATGATGAGTACTTTGTCTTTTGATCTTTTCTACGTAAAACACTGACATTTTGGACTCAGAAAATGATATATAAAAAAAGTTTTTATAATTATTATTATTATTAGTAGTAGTAGTAGTTTTTAACAAATAATACTAATAGACATTTGTATTATAAATGCAGCATTTATTTATTCTTGTATTTCCTCTTGCTGTTTGTATAATTTCAGTTTTACTTTTATCATGAGGAAATTTGCTACATCATAAACTCTGATGATGTTATTTGCTCTCAGACTAGTATGCTGGCCTATTCCGCTCACTGTCAGACCGACTCGGAGGGGCGACCGGTGGCTGGCGTTATGGTCATCTGCAGGGAGCCACTCAGCATTCAGGGATTCAGTCATGAACGCATGGTGCAGGTGACTGTGTGTGTGAATGTGTGTGACATGAAGGGGAATCAGAACAATGAGACAATGTGTATTTGAATTTTTGCTCTACACTGTTTGACAGACGGTGATCCACGAGTTGTTGCATGTGCTGGGTTTCAGTAAAGAGCTCTTCAGCAAGTGGACAGACTGTTCCCTCTCCTCCCAGAGTTAGTGTAACTTGATTATTAACTCACTGTAAATATTAAAAAGAATCTTCCAGTAAATATTCTGTGGTTTAGTTAATATATTGTGGTGGTTACTGTTAGTATACAGTAGCTGATGATGTGTGTGTTTTAGTAATAGTGTGTTGGTGTTGTGTAGTGGGCATGGGCTGCTCTTCTCTTGGTCAGGTGACTTACACAGACGAGTCTGGACAGATGAGGCTTTACTCTCCTAGTGTGATCAAAACTCTACACACACACCTCAACTCCACACACACTGAACTGGGAGCTCCGCTAGAAAACCAGGTATACATACATACAGGAAATATGCTAATATAGTGAATAAGGCCTAGTTTAAACAATCAGTTTTCCTATCATGTCCACATGCTTATGAAATCTTGAGTACTTCAACTGAGCCTAACTCCTCTCCTTTATCCACCCATCCATCCATCCATCCATCCCTCCCAGGATGCTGATTCTCGTGGTGTCTCCTCACACTGGGAAGCTCGAGTTCTGCAGGGCTCCATCATGACGGCTGTGTTGGCAGAACCGCCTCTGGTCCGGATTGACGCGATCACTCTCTCGGCCCTTCAGGACACCGGCTGGTTCTCAGTCAACCTCAGCCGAGCCCAGAACTTGCTTTGGGGAGAGGGTAAGACATATAACCAAGCTTAGAACCTACTATGGGGAGAGGGAAGAACCTACAAGAACCTATAGTGGAGTCTGTAAGTAACTGGACAGTAGCAGACATTTTGTTGTTTTTGTCTCTCAGCGCCACCACATTTGATCTGAACCATGAAACAGTCACTGTGAGGATATATGAAATACCAGATATAATTTGGGAATATTTACCCCCTATTTCAGGGGTATAAGTATTTGCACAATCAGCGGCACAATTGTTTCTTGGTTAACTGTGTGTCGCTGCATCGTTCTGTGATGCTTAAGCGAGCTAATAAGAGATCTACAGGTGATTCCAGATGTAATATTTTCATCTGGAGTGTGTTACTGTTCTCAACACTGCCAATGAAGTCTGTCATCATGAGGAACACATCAATCAGAGACACATTTCAAAATATTAATCTTGTATTACATTGCTAAGTAGCAATAATATACTGGTGAGATTAGCAATAGCAAACCACCTGGTAGACCACAGAAGCCAGCAGAGATGAACTAAAAATCTGTGTGTTTGCTTGGTTTGTAGATGAAGGTGCTTTGTTTGGGTCTCTTTCCACCTGTAAGAAGTCCTCATCCTTCTTTTGCACTGGCAGGTACTTTGACCTTTTTCTGTATTTTACAATGAACCGTCTCAGTAACTGTATCTGTTGATGTAGAAATTCCTGATGGGGTGCTTATTCAGTCATAATGGGAAAACTGGACTGAACTGAAATTATTGTCACACACTGTAATCGTATGGATATTTAATAACGATCTCGTTCTCTCAGTGGACTGGGTTGCCATTACCTTCATCTCCACAAGGGGGTGTGCCGGAGTGATCCGTATCTGGAGGGCTGTCGCATTTACAAACCTTTAGACAACGGTGTAAGTCTTCTCATCTTTTTCTCATCTTTCTCTAATCTTTCTCTCATTTTACCCTTGACCCTTGCATTGTTGCAATCTCTTTTTCTTTTTCACATTGCTACTTTTGTTTTTCTCTATCAGAGTGAATGTTGGAAAGAAGAGAATGAGACAGGGAGTGGACTAGAGGTGTGGAGTGGAGAGATCTTTCGCTCAGACAGCCGCTGTTTTCTCTCCAACCTCATCAGAGAGGTACAGAAGGTCATTTGTGCAAATTCGTCTATGCAAGTTTTTTTGATCTGTCCATAACTTCTCTTTAACATTAAATTAAAGAGATTTAATTTAATGTTAATAATTTATTATTAATTATTAATATTATTTATATAATTTATTTTATAGGATCATTCCTCCCTCAGCGTCTCTGTATCAGGCCGCTGTTACAGACACAGGTGCACTGGAAGAAACAGGTATCAGATCCAGGCAATGGGTTCTGATTGGCTGGACTGCCCAGCTGGGAGGAGCATCAAGGTATGATCAAGGTCATTCATCTTCAGAGTATATGTCAGACATAATGCTAATGTGACTAACAATAGAGCTAGGATACATACATTATACATAGTAAGCCATGTTAAAAATTTTTAGACTTGTCACATTGATCTCTCCGGTTAATCTTTCTAGGTGTTTGGATATCGGGGTGCAGTTTTCTGCCCAGACAAGAGATTATGTTATTACAATGATATAGCCACTCCCACATTTGCATACAAGCCCCTTCCATCAGTTCTGCAACCCAGTGCACCCTCATCCAGGTCAGTAACTTGTCACAAATTTACAAAATACACCAAAAACAGTTCTTGGTGTTTTTGAAGTCATACATTTATTTCCTCTTGATAAAATAGATCTACGTGAACATTGCATTCATTATCCTAATTTCTCTCCAGCAGGGATCAATCTCTGACACAGCAACCTACGACTTCTCAATCCAGCCTGAATTTTGACACTGCGCTATCCTTCTCAGGATCTGCAGGCAGGGCAGAGATCAGTGTGATGACAGTGGTGGGTGTCACTGCTGCACTTTCTTTCTTGGGCTCTATCATGACTGCCTACAGGAAATACTGCTCATCCAGGCACAGAGTGCACACTCTCGTAGAGTTGCCTTATGCACTTCAGGTGTAACCCATTGCCTCTAAGTACTAATGATGAAATCAGACACAATAATGCATCAACAGAACAACATGTTCTCAAGTCTGATTTTTAGGGGGAAAAAAAATCATACCTTTATTCAATCTTAACCTGCATTATTACGTGACAAGAGTTTGCATTACATATCATCAGAGATTACACTCGTCTGATCATCATTCCTCCCTCAGGGTTAAATAAAAGGGTTGGAAACGTATTAAAGCAGCATGAATTGTATTAAACAAGTATTTGCCTATTTGTAATTTAAATCTATTTTTAATATGAGATTCATTCAAATAAATTTAATCTAAATAACTCCCAAAGTGAGTCATGTGACCTGTAGTTCTCAGATTTGTAAGAATAAAAAAAACAATCATTCACTTTGAGAGATTATCACTGGAGGGGAAGTGATTTTCAATATAGTACTTCTGAGACAACAGAGCATTTGTCATGGTTGCTGTGCAACCATTTAGAATGATTTAATACTAAATATATACACTCACCGAGCACTTTATTAGGAACCTCTACACCTTCTCATTCATGCAATTATCTAATCAGCCAATCATGTGGCAGCAGCACAATGCATAAAAGCATGCAGATACAGACCAGCAGCTTCAGGTAATGTTCACATCAACCATCAAAATGGGGAAAAAATGTGATCTTAGTGATTTTGACCGTGGCATGATTGTTGATGCCAGACGGGCTGTTGAGTATTTCTAAAACTGCTGATCTCCTGGCATTTTCACGCACAACAGTCTCTAGAGTTTACTCAGAATGGTACAATAAAGAAAAAACATCCAGTGAGCAGCAGTTCT
>JAOUQW010000034.1:7082223-7107664 GCA_028565825.1 Olivaichthys viedmensis | reverse complement strand
AATAAGTCTGTAATGTAATGAAACGTGGAGAAGGTGAAAGGGGTGTGCAGACTTTCCGGCTTGACTGTATATATATTAGGCTACAGGCTGTGCTTGGCAATCAGTAAAGAAGAACTGACCCCTGGTTACTATCGCTGCCTTTGTAAAGAATTCTGGAAAGTTTCTCTAAAATAATGCACTTTTCATCAAAATCTGAATGACTAAATAAGTAAATTATGCAAAACATTTGAAACGTTGGTGAAGTTTAAATAAATACATAAAATACCTTTAATAAAACAGTCGAATGCATGTTCACAGACCATTACATAAACACATGGTGAGTGTTTTTTGGTTTTATTATGCCCCAAGGGAAATATATGATTTGATACACACACACATGTGAGAATGCTGTTAGGGTATGTGTATGTGTATGTGTGTGTGTGTGTGTGTGTGTGTGCTTAGATGGTTTATGTCTGAGAAGGCAGGTTTACTGCTCTCTAATGTCAGGTTAAAAACCCCAAAACAACACTCATCCTCAATAACAGTCTACAAAAACAATTTCTGCTTATTAAACATGGTTTTCACATCTGCTATAATTTTCTGTTTTACTAATTTATCACTCTATATGTTTAAATTTTTCTGTACTGTGATACAGATATAAGGTAGCCTTAGTTATGTTAGCGATAGCTTTGTAATCTTAGCCATTCTTGAGTCCAGTAACTATGGTTGCCACCTGCTCCTTATAATACGGAATAGTTTCGTAATTAAGAGCAGAATGTTGCGTTCCTTATTAAATCAATACGGAACCCTTTTGTTCCGTATTTCCTTACTTGAGTAAAAAAAAAAAGAAGAGAGAGAATTACTAAATGTAATACATTTATTTTTCATTAGTAGCTAGAGCAAAGTTTGTTAGGAACAGGCTCTCTCTCCCACGTGTGTCTGTGTGTGCGTTTATGTGTGTATGTTGCCTAGTTATGCAGACGCTGTACTCAACCAGCGTGACAGCGTGGTTTTGTGATATAGTTTATTTTTGCTGTAACATAGCTCAATTCCACATAGCGAGTGTTACTTCTATTTATGGTTGATCAAGCTTAAACATGGACAGTATGTGGCTATTAACACATAGTCATATAACTTATTCTTTATCTTATATGTCGCAAACAAGATTTTGTACCTAGTGAGTAGCTTTACAACTTGACGCTATCAACCTACTCAACGTACTGTTATGAGTAGGTTTAAAACTTTTAAATCTCAAATAGTTTCACTATTTCAGATGTCTCGAATAGGCTTGACCAGGAACAAAAGAGAACAGTAATGAAAAAGATGAATGTTTCTGAACATCTGATATTTTGTCCTATTCCTGTTTATCAAACGGACAAAAGGTTTAAGCAACATTCTGATGTTCAAATAGGAAACAACCTGTACGGATATCAGGCCCTGTGAAAGACATTATCTATCTCTCTCTCTGGTTCTCTCTCTTTTTCTCTGTCTCTCTCTCTCTGGGTCTCTCTCTTTCTCTCTCTCTCTCTCTCTCTCTCTCTCTCTCTCTCTCTGTGTGTGTCTCTCTCTTTCTCTGTGTGTGTCTCTCTCTCTCTCTGTGTGTCTCTTTCTCTGTGTGTGTCTCTCTCTCTCTCTGTCTCTCTCTTTCTCTGTGTGTGTGTGTCTCTCTCTCTCTCTCTCTCTCTCCACACTTCCTTGCATAAAAGTGTATGTACTGTACAACAAAATTTAAACACCATGTATGCACTCACACAAAACACATACACACCATACTACACAAAAGGGTTCTAAGGGCTCTTCGGTTTGTCCCTCTGGGGGAACCCTTAAAGGTTCTATGTAAAGCTCTTTAACAGAGGGTTTCCCATACAGAAAAGTCTCCAATTGAACCCCTTTAGAAAGTTTGTACCAACCATCCAAAGAACCCTTGAGGAACCCTTTTTCTAAGAGTGTATTTTCTTTCTTTATAATCAGACATCAAATCATTCAATTTTCACAACACAATAACGGTCTAACGCTCTATCACTGTTTACGATATTATTACACTTAAATCTTTTTAAAATGACATGTTTAAAGGTAAACATATGAAAACCTTAAAAAAAATTATTAAAATAAATAAAGAAGTTAAATGACATTGTGTAACTGACACTAAAAATAAGGGGCTAAATGTTGGCGGGGTTTTATTTATTTATTTATTTTTAATGAAGAGACCAACCACAGTGTATCACTGCTAAACCATTTTGAACTCATTTGCCAATTTATCTGGTACACCTACCATATAGGTCATTTTTGTAGATATACAATTACTGACTGTATTTGTTGCTATGGAAATTTTGTCAGCTCTCCTCTACCCCATCCATCATCGTAAAGTGACCACCATAGGACCATCACTGACCAGATATTATTTGAGTGATAGACCATTCTCAGTACAGCATTGACACTGACATGGTAGTGGTATGCTAGTGGATGTTGTGGTAGTATGAGTGTATCAGGTGGAGCAGCATTGCTGGGATTTTTAAACACCTCACTACCACTGCTGAGTTGAGAATAGTTTTTCTGTGACATCATATTCTACAGCAGTTAACACAAAGCTAACAGTATTACTATTTCAGATTTCTTTACCACTGGTATACAGCATGTTGCTACACCACTACTTAGCAAATGCCTGTACTTTATTTTTATGTAATGTTTTAGTTCCTCTGGCCCATCGTCAAGAAATCTATAATACATTTTTTTCATTTACACCCTAATAGTTATAGTTATATTAACATAGTTAATTAACATAGCTCAATATGCTTATTCTGATACATGTTCTGGTTTTCATGCCGCTCCCAGAGAACACAGAGAAAAAGGCAATACTGCCTCAACAGGTAGTGTTGCTGTTTTTACAATACAATAAATGACGCTTTATGCTTTTTGGTATTTCACTTCACTTTCCCATTCCAGGTACATTTTTGCAATTGCACAAAGTCATGTGTTTTTCTGGAGTCAGTCATTCAACCTCCTTTGTAACTCTCCAGGAAACAAGTGTTAGGAGTAAAGGTCTAGTGTGCTCTCTCAATAACAGTACAACACACAAACACACACACACACACATTACAAAAACATGCCGCAAGCACATAACACACATGGCCTCTTTTAGCTTTTCTAAATAATGGGGGGCCCTGCCTTGGTGAGAACCGTCCATATGAGTGTACAACTACACAACTATAAACAGATACAAACACACACATGCATTAAATCTTTTGAACACGCATACAAGTTTCTCAACAAATACACAAATGAAAACACACATGCATTAAATATCTTGAAAAAATGCATACAAGCTTCTCAACAGATGATCCTAAATAGAGGTGAAACTAATTTATACATCTGGAACCACAAAAGACAATTTTCAGATTAGAATATCCCAAATGCCTGTACTTCATTTTTATGTAATGTCTGAAAAGACTAATAATGAATAAAAACAATTCCTAATTATTTATAATCATTTGAGTGTTAATGCATACAGGTCTATATGTGCTGAACCATACAATCACTGTTTTGTTTGTCTGGTCACAGGATTAATCTATACACTTTCATCAAGCTGCTTTGTTCGTTTTTCCAACCCACTCTCCAAACACGTGCAGTATGTGTGTGTGTGTCTATGGAAGAAAGAAAGAGACTAACTACCTAGGTAATAGGTTCCATGTGCAGTCCTAGTCACTTATCTGTTCTAAACAGGCAGTAAACACACACACACACATCCATCTATGCTGATGTGTTTGTTTGAGATTTTAGAGTGGTATTGGATGCTTGCCTTCAAAAGTCAGGACCATAAACAACACCGACCATTTCATTACCTAAGCTTAAACACATGCTTAGACACTTAACACTTAAACAATTTGACTGTTACCAGTCAGGCAAAAACAGCTTCATCTGACTCTCTGGAATATGTACATATTGATTTACAGTCAGCTCCAGAATTATTGGCACCCTTGGTAAAGATGGGTAAAAAAAGGTTATGAAAAAATGTCATTGTGGTTAATTAGCTTAATCTCACACTGAACATTTGAGAGAAATCTAACCTTTAATTGAAGTAAATTTATTTTAAGAAAATAAAAAAGCTCACCCCACAGGTCTTCAATGGGGTTTAGGTCAGGGGACTGGGATGACCATGTCAAAAGCTTGATTCTGTGGTCATTGAACCATCTTTGTGTGGATTTGGACGTATATTTTGGATTATTGTCCTGCTGGAAGATCCAACCACGACTCAGTTGTAGCTTCTTGGCAGAGGCAGCCAGATTTTCATTTAAAATCTCCTGGTACTTCAAGGAGTCCATAATGCCATGTATCTTAACATGGTTCCCATGGCCTTTGGAGGAAAGACATCCCCATAACATCATAGATCCTCCACCATACTTAACAGGGGGGATTAAGTTATTTTCTGTATAAACCATCCTTCTTTTTACGCCAAACCCACCTTGAGTGTTTGTTGTCAAAAAGCTCTATTTTTGTCTCATCTGACCATAGAACCCAGTTCCAGTCAAAGTTCCAGTAGTGTCTTGCGAACTCCAGATGCTTACGTTTGTGGTTAGATAAAAGAAAATGCTTTCTTCTGGCACACCTTCCAAATAGTTTCTTGGCATGGAGGTGGCTTCTAATTGTAGATTTGGAGACTTGGTGACCCCAAAATGCTACCATCTTCTGCAAATCTCCAACCGTGATCCTTGGAGAAAAGTTTGCCTCTCTTACCATCCTCCTCATGTGTGTGGGGGCAAAATATACTTGTCTTTTTTTTTCAGATAAGAGTTTTTTATTTTCTTAGAATAAATTTACTTCAATTTAAGGTTAGATTTCTTTCATATTTTCAGTGTGAGATTAAGCTAATTAACCACAAAGATATAATCTTTACCAAGGGTGCCAATAATTCTGGAGCTGACTGTATTCTGGAATATTACACACAATTATAAATTTTATTTTACTACTATCTAGTATCTTTTTGTATTACTACTTTAGTTTCTAACTCTTGGCATTAATAAAAAACACACACATGCACTTACCACTAATTAATACATACACATTAACACACCGATGCATAATTACCAATTGTAAAACTTTATGAGCCTTTATGTGAAGGTCAGGACTTATTCTAGTGCCCTACAGCAGGCCAGGACCGATCCTGGTGACCTACAACAGGTTAGAAATAATTCTAGTGCCCTACAGTGAGTCAGAACTGATTCTATAACAAGCTGTAGCCAGAAGCAGTTTGGTGTAACTGCATGACCTACTCTTGAACCATGGTTGATATTTAGAGCTGTAAGTGAAACACGGACAGACCTTTTTCCTCAAAGGCACATTCATCATTACAAATCCAAAAGACTGGCAAATGTCATAGCCAAAAGGTGTCATCTGACCACAACACAGGATTTCAATGACGCATGGCAAAGTTCAGGTGCTGCATTTTGTTAGTTGCTTCTCTGTGCAACCTTTCCAAACATCTTGTTGTTATGGAAGTGGGATCTGATTATTAAATGTTTAACACTGAAAACATAGGAAAACCCAGTGAAAAATTGTGGTATTAAACAAGTAAGACTAATGCAGGGGAAAATTCCCGAGCAGAAACTAATGCAGGGAAGCTTTAGGAGCATCGACTAATGCAGGGGAAGGTTCAGGATCAGACACTAATGCTGGGGAAGGTTTAGGAGCAGACACTAATGCTGGGGAAGGTTTAGGAGCAGACACTAATGCAGGGAAGCTTTAGGAGCAGAGACCAATGCAGTTGAAGGTTCAGGAGCAGACACTAATGCTGGGGAAGGTTTTGGAGCAGAGACCAATGCAGGGAAAGGTTCTGGACCAGGGACTGTTGTCGGGGATGGTTTATGAGCCGAGACTGATACATGGGATGGTTTAGGAGCAGGGACAGATGCAGGGGAAAAGGTTCAGGAGCAGAGAATGATGCAGGGGAAGGTTCAGGAGCAGGGACTGATGCTGGGGAAGGTTCAGGAGTAGGGACTTATGCTGGGGAAGGTTTAGGAGCAGAGACCAATGCAGGGAAAGGTTCTGGAGCAGGGACTAATGCAGGGGAAGGTTTAGGAGCAAAGACCAATGCAGGGAAAGGTTCTGGAGCAGGGACTAATGCAGGGGATGGTTTATGAGCCGAGACTGGTACAGGGGACGGTTTAGGAGCAGGGACTGATGCAGGGGGAAAGGTTCAGGAGCAGAGAATGATGCAGGGGAAGGTTCAAAAGCAGAGATTGATCCAGGGAAAGGTTCAAAGGCAGAGATTGATCCAGGGCAAGGTTCAGAAGCAGAGACTGATGCAAGGGAAGGTTTAGGAGCAGAGACTGATGCAAGGGAAGGTTTAGGAGCAGAGACTGATGCATAGGGAAAGGTTTCAGAGCAGGATAACATAACAGGGACTTTTCTATACAAAGAGTTAGCCCTGTGAACACATCCCATGACATGGGCTGTTAAAATCACCACCTTAACAGATACTCACATGGTGGTGTGATAGAACCAACATACATATACACATAAACAAGCACAGATGCATGAGTCTATCATCTCTTTTCTTCTCTCTCTCTCTCTCTCTCTCTCTCTCTCTCACACACACACACATACACACACACATGTTAAAGTCATTAGCAGGGTAGTCTTGCAACAAGACGACAGAATCCTATTACACCATTATACTATGGGAACAAAAGGGTACTGTGTGTGCCTGCATGTGTGTGTGTAGCTCATTTTCCTGCTGGTCTACTGACAGTTCCAACAGAGCCAGACATCCAGAGACAGACCTTAAACTCTGTTCCGCCACTTGTAACACACACACACACACACACACACACACACCACAGTCATGCACTAAATAACAGAACATTCCGGAACGTGGCCCACCTGGGTCCAGACATACCCACAATGCCTCGAATGACTGTAATGACAGAGCACAGTCTGTTAAAGACTATAATTTCCGCACACATACACGCACAAAACACACACCACATCCTCTGATCAGAATGTGGGTTGCTGCTTATGTCACTAACCACTGCAATGAAACTGAGTGGTCAAAACGATCTGAGATATATGTGCAATGTGTGGGTGTGGTTTAAATCAGAGCAGTCTTTCAAATTGTGATCTATACACAGGATTGATCAATATCCACTTCTCAGTTTATTAAAGGGATATTCCAGCATTTTTCAACCTAATCTCTATTCACAGCATCTGTAGTCTATGTACAACTATCACGGACAAGTATTTTGGCCCATTTTCCTGTACTGAGAAAAGAACAGAAACCCCATTTACTTGAACGTCACTTATAATGGAAGCCTAGGGGCAATTGTTGAATTCTGTGAGAAATTAAAGAAGGTCTTACCAAAGCTCTTCTTTGTAGTTTTATCCAACTTTCCAACACTGGTGCAATACAGTAAATAGTACTGTAATTCCACTTACCTTTTTCGAAGGCTTAATGCGCCATCAGGCTTAAACTGAGGCACTTCTGTGTTCACGTGTCTACATTGGCAATGCATGAGCACAAATCGTTCCCTCTGAAAAAGTAGTCCCATTTCTGAAAGGAGTAATTTTACAGATTTTGAGATTAATTTACAAATACCTTTGACGAACTGACTGCCCCAACAATTGCCCTTAGTCTTCTATTATAAAGAAGTTTCAAGTAAACAGGTATTTCCATTCTGTTCTTGGTACAGGAAAATGTGTCAAAATTATTCTCTGTGGTAATTGCCCATACACTTCGGATGCAGTAGACAGAGATTAGGTTGAAAAATACAGGAGTATTCCTTTAATGGAGGAAATTTGGGATTTAGGAAACTAGGAAACTATTAGAATCAGAAGAAAGTGTTCAAAAAAGGATCTAACACTAAACACACTCATATAGAGCAGCATTTTGGATAGATGGCTGCTTCAGTACTAAAATTTTGCCTCTATTGGGTGCAACTTAATCTCCCTGTCCAGCAAAAGATGAGATCAATGTGGTGAATTATAGTATAAGAACAGGGTTTGTGCAATTTTTTTCTAAGAATAACACAGACTTTTGTGGAACATTACAGCTCAATCCAGCAATCTTTTCCCAAATCCCAAATGATCCATCATCACATATTTTTAAGCACCTGTCAATGACAAAACAATGAAAATATGTATAAACATGAGAAGGAGATGAAAGGTGAGAGGAAGAAAGAGAGAGAGAGGTGGGAAACAAATGGAAGCTCATAAAATGCGCCAATACAATTGCAGACATGACTCGAGGCAGCCAATTATAAGGCACCAATCCTGGCTCCACCCCCACAGCATGGGGCCGCCTGTTAAACTCATAAACCCGCCCACCACAGCTGCTCTAATGTGATAGACAGCCTGTTACCTCACTCCTTTATACACACACACACACACATACGCCGTTAAATACACACAGAAACACATAACCTACTCTTTTCTCCCTTAGAGACACTTCAAGGGAACTTTGAAGAGAAGCAGAACTCCTGACTGCAGAGGCAAGCATCAGTACATAAACAGTCACATATATACAGACTAATCAAGCTTAGATACGTTTCACAGGACAGACAACACACACAGAGAGTGTGTGTGAAGGATGACAGAGAGGATGCAGCTTCTCATAGCCATATCTCTGATTCTGAGTTTAAATTCAGCCGTGGATGCTGAGTCAACTGGTGAGTACACCTTAAAGCACCTTATAACATTTTATAAGAACTAATACTACCTTTGCAACCTTTTAGTACATTATAATACCGTATATTAACTTTTAAAACATCACACTACCTTAAAACACCTTACATTACCTTAAAAAAACATTAATTTCCTTACCTTAACGATACATTTATAATGTTTTTTCACGCTTTAGTAAAATCTGTAACGTTCATTCTCTCTTTCTCGCTTTATAGCTAGTCCAGTTATCCAGTATTTTCTTTTTATCTCTTTGTCCCTGTTTATTATTCTGAGCATCCCCATGTAGTCTGAACTGATTTTTATAGAACTTATAATCATTGTCTATCATCAAAGTGATTCAGCTCTGGTTACTGCTAATTGTGTATGTGTGTGTGTGTGTGTGTGTGTGTGTGTGTGTGTGTGTGTGTGTGGAGAAAAAGAGAGAGAAAGAAAGAGACTGTGTGTGTGCATTGCCAAAGCTCTGTGTAGATTAAACTGATGATTTTAGGAGGGTTGATGAGATCAAATGATTGTGTTCAAAAACAAATGCTGACACTGACACTTAATACTTAAATAGACTCAAGTTCACTCAAATGCTCTGTTAATCTGCCTTGACACACGAATCACACACTGTTTCTAATTGTGAAATCTATACCTAGTGTTCCATTAATAAAATCAGCAAGAGTTTATTATTGGTGAGTGTGCATGTGAAAATGGTAATTTTGCCCTAATCCTGTTCCTTAATCAGAAATTAAATTAATTTAATCCACTGAGCTCTATGGTCATCTGGATTTGATCTGAAATGTATTACACACACATCACATATGTTAGCGATCATTTACTGTCTGCATGTTGAGTGCACCAACTCAAAGCAGTAGACATTCATGATTGGTCACAGCAGCTGGTACCGAGCTCTAATTGGTTGAGAAGGTTGACCTCAAGTTCCTCTCATTCATTTTTCATGTCCAGAGATAGAAAGTCAATACAGCCATAGTGTGTTTCTTCTTCTCTAAATTTTATTGCCACTACTCTCAGAACCTGATCTGGGAAAAAAAGCTTTTCAGCTTCTCAGAAGCTGGACAGACAGACAGTGGTTAGGTCTGATTAGGTGCTCGTAAATGTAATGGCAGCAACCACAGCACAGCAACCAACCCAACAAACACAAACATGATAATATTAGCTTTGGAATTAGCAGAAAAAGCCCTGACCAGGCAAATGAACCAGCATGAATGGGGAAAACAATCTAGGGAATTGCCAAAGATTGCACACAGGTATTGCGCTTTGTCTAGCAGACTGTAAAATGTTGAGTCTATGCTTAAAAGTCAGTGTAACATTGGTGAATTTCCCTATGCTGTTCTCTAAACACATAAAAGTCTGAATTCGGCCACTGGCCTTGCCCCGACACACAACTTTATTATAAAAAAAAAAAAAAGGAAACATAAACGTTAGCTCTGTTTGGTGGCCATCAGCCAATGGCCAATAGCCACCGCCATAACAACCAACATCTGTATTTGCAGTTTCAGGCAATGACATCATTGCTACCATTGGTCAACTGGGCTAACGTCTGGAAACTTTAAATGGATCCCTTCCAATAAAATAGAAGTCCATTTGAATAGGAGTCCATTTGAATAAACATGAAAATGTAGACCACAAATGGGTTGACTTGAATTGTACAGTCAGTTTTCAGTACACTTTTCAGACTTAATTTTCACAGACCACATTGATACCTTAAGGATTGAGTGTACATTATATTTTATTTCTTTATTTAATTATTACATTATTTAATTATAGACATTATTTTCAGTGGTTTCGGGTTATAAAAATAAAACAGAAATAAAAACAAAATAAACTAGATGTCAAAGTCCTCTGAACCTCTACTTCAGGAGCATGAGTCTGAAGATTAGCATGAACCTGAGCTATATCAACCATGTGCAGCTGTAGTGTTCGTTTTATCAGAGCAATACAACACAGAGTCATCAGCATATAATTGAATACACCTCTTTAACATTTAAGTAAAATCCTGTATATAAATAAAAAATAGGATAGGACCTAAAATAGATCCCTGCGGGACTCCTTAGTTTAGTGTCAAAAATTCTGATGACACATCACCTCCCTTTACACACTGGTATCTAACTAATAAATAATTCTGGAACCATTTACATACAGAGGGACCAAAACCAATAACTGACCATCTAACCTCATGTCAATCCCAGGTTCTACTTTTATACCAGCAATTCAGAGAGAACTGTTAGAATGCTCCCTTCCACAAAATCTTGTATGTTGGTGCTGGTTGGCCATCTGCAGAGGCTTAGGTCACTCTTACAGGCACTGTCAATGATAAATTCAAACAGTTTAGCAACTACACTTTATTCATAGCCAGTGCTTTTTGCTAAATATTTATTTAAAACCATATGCCTTTGTCTAAGCAAACAATGATTACAGTTGGCTAAAATAACATTACAGTTGCCCAAGGCAAAACAAGAGTTGAATGATTGTGAAATGTTATTTTGCAACAATACTTATAAGACCTTTTTTTTTCTTCTTTTTTTTTCTGCAGTGTATAACCTCATATCATCACCAGACTGTCTGCCAGATCTCCTGCATGGAGGTTTGGCAGAACAGAGAGTAACAGAACTCTTCCTGCTTGCAACATTCCGCCTGCAACCTCGAACCGGAACAACTGTGTTTGGCCTTTATGATCCACGAGACAACAGCAAGTACTTTGAGTTCACTGTTCTGGGCAAACTAAACAAAGGTGAGCATGTGTACAAAACTCAGCAAACATTTAGGTAACTTTAGGATTATGTTTGCATTGCCGCGCTCCAGAAGAACTGATTCTACCACTCTCTGTCTTTCTCTCCTCCTCCCCCTCCTTCTCTTTATTACAACGTCTGCTCTCTCCGTCTCTCTATATCTATCCCATATCCCTTACTTTCTCTCTCTCTGTAGCTACACTGCGTTACCTGCGCAGTGATGGAAGGATGGCTACAGTCACCTTTAACAACCTCAAACTGGCCGACGGACAGAAGCACCACCTCCTTTTCCACCTGAAGGGCCTGGAAGTGCCACACAGCCAGGGGGCCTTTCCACATGGCCAGGCGACATTGCCTGTGCCAGGGGTGGAGTTGCATCTGGACTGCCGATTGGTAGACACAGTGAAAGATTTACCAGCAGTGTTTAATGGAATCAACAACAACCAGGGAGTGGAACTGAAGACGATGCAGGGAAAAGCACAGGTAAGCACGCGAATAACTAGGCACACTCACAAATGAATGCACACAAATGTACATGTGCACATAGCATCACTCACAAACACAAATACAAACACAATTCCAGATGCATACATGCTTAAATATATTTCTCTATACTTTATAAATACATTCTAAACCATAAAAGGTATATATACATTATAAAATTGTATTTACAATCCTCACAAACATCCTTTTTTTCCATCATTGGTAGGAGGACCTGGAGGAGCTGAAACTGGCCTTCGGTGATTCGCTGGAGAATGTTGCATCTCTGCAGGGCTGCCACACCCACCAGAGCGATTCTGTACAGACACTTGGTAGAGACGACAAGCTATATAAAAATAACATTTGTTAAAGTTCCTAACTAGGGCCCAGTTATCTGAGAATACCATAGCTAAAAAAAGATCACAATTAAATGATAGAGCAAGTATATTTTTTAATATGCTCTTTACCACCAAAGATAACTTAAATACTTTTTGGAAACTGGAGCCTGATGTTACTCACAACTTTCCAGGGCTCAACACTAAACAGCTGACCAATCAGATGCTGGATCTCACCAAAGTCATAAATGAGCTGAAGGATGTGCTTATTCAACAGGTAATGTGCTATTCTAGTCTCCGTTCTCCCATTATATTGTAGTGTAGTGTAATAATACACTTATTTGTATTTGCAGGTGAAGGAGACCTCCTTCCTCAGAAACACAATCTCTGAGTGTCAAGCGTGTGGTAAGACACTTTTTTTTAACCAAAAGGTTATGTATGAGGATGTATGTTTAGAGATCCAACTGGCCCACCCTTTAAACATCTGTCTCGACGTGTGGCAACCAAATGGTCTAACCACAAGTCCAAATAGCCCAGAGCACCAACAGCAAGGTTTTGTCAGTGCCCAGTACTGCACAGTGTTTTTCCTACTCTAACAGACCTGACAATGTGTTGGAGCAGGGAAGACAATTTATAAATATTGTATGACGTTTTTGGTAACACTTTAATTTAAGGTTTGATAATAAACTATTAATAAGCAAGTAATACATAGTTATTTAATTCTTAATATTAAGATCTATTAATGATCACATAAAGTTAATAAAGGTGTTTGCTAACATTAGTTAATACATTGAATAATGAGTTATTAATGTTAATAAATGATCAAGTTTAAACATGCAACTGGGATGCTTATTAATTATTAACATACTTTTTATTCATGTTTTTAAATACTTAATAAACACATTATTAACAAAATCCTGAATTTGTACACTAATAACTTATTAATAATTGAATATATAGTCTACTAATTATGATTATATTATTAATATTATTACAAAGCAATAAATAGTAATAGTAAAGTTTGCAAAATAGACTTCAAGCAGGAAAACTGGTGCTTGTCCAAAGGAACAATGGGTCGCATTTCTGTGAATTTTATTTAGCTGTGTAAATAGCAGTAAATAACAGTTTAACTATTAGAGAATCACACTCATGACCTTAATCAATCCCAAAACTTGCAGCTGTAATTCAACATACCGTATGCTCCTAATCCAGAGTTGAATTTTGCGAGTTAAAATGTGTTATGCATGCCACTCTATATCAGCATAGCCTTAATTTCATACAAGTCAAATTGTACAATTGGTACCCCATGGTGAAAAGTGTACAATTGTATTATTTATTATTTAAAAAATGAATGATAACTCACAATCATGATTTAATTAAATTGCAGAAATAAATGGATGAAGGTGGTCAAAACGCACTTAACATGTGTTTAAAAAGTATTAATTACTTACACTGCAGTACTTGAACTAAAGTGGAACCAATTAACTACGCATGAACATTTATAAACAATTATAAACAATTAAATAGCATTAATAACTTATTAACCAATTATTAAATAACTACAAATTACCTGCTTGCAGCACTCAAACTAAAGACAAGGAGACAATTCCTTTATTTAGAGCAATTAAGGGCCAATAACTTATTAAACACAAAGAATTCATGTTTATAAAACATTTATTAATTTATAGCCTATACAATAAAACTAAAGTTGATTCAGCACAAACAGTTTTTAAATTGTTAGTTATTTAACAGTTCTCTGTAAAATAATGAAGTTCTTTTTTACCAATTAACAATGAGAACACACAGAACAAAAGAAACAGAATGAAAAAACAACAACAACACAACTCTCTGTAAACTGATAAAAGTTACTGCAAGTCTCTGATCCTTTTCTTCAAGCACTGTCACCTGACGTTTTTTGAAACTCAACAGTGATTGCACTTATACAGCGCCTATATAAAACAAGTCAAGCATGTCTAGCACCTAAAATAGCCTAACTTAAAATGAATTAGCTGATTTAGAAAATGTTTAAAATGTTTGCAGTCCCTTCGAAATACGAACAAAGTTTTGCGGTGCTCCGCCGGCCGAACGAATGTGCGAACGTGTAGATGTTGAAAAACATGCATTTAAAACATGCAGAAAATGTGTTAAATATTAAGAAGCTCCTAGGTGCATGTTTAAATGTTATGATATATTAATATTAATGCAATATTATATAATGTATTAACTAATGTTAATTAATGTATATATTAATGTTAACATACACATTAATTACCTTAATATGATTATTAATAGAGCTTTGTATTAATAATTAAACAACTATTAAATAAATAGTTTATTACCAAACCTTAATGTTAACATCTACATTAGTTCACTTTATAGGATCATTAACATATATTATATTAATCATTTAATAACTATATACTTGCTATAAATTGTTTATTACCAAACCTTAAATTAAAGTGTTACCTAAATTTATTTTATGATAGCTTCCTGGAGCAGAATTCATTATCACTTACTATATATCATTAAACTCAGATGCACCAATTGTTACCTTTCTCATAGTTGAAGTGCAAATTCATTGCAAAGCACCACACACTTTGTGTGTGTGTGTGTGTGTTTTGGTTTAGTCCTTGTTTCATGTCCCCACCCTGTTCAGTCTTGTTAAGTGACCCCACCTGTGTGCCGTTTGTGAGTGTAATCAGTGTATGTGTTTAAGCCCTCATGTTTCCCATCCAGTTTGTGGTTGATTGTTTCGTGTCATGTTGTGTGTAGCTTGTGTCTGTTAAATGTTTCTTTGCAACGGCTTGTACCTGTGTCCTCCGTCCAGTCGCAACAACCGTGACACTTGGGAAATGTTTAATGTGTTTTGACTTTTTAGATTTAAATTACATCACAGATCTCCAGACTTAAAATAGTTATATTGTAATAAGAATGAGTGAGCTGTGGTCAGGGGTCGCTAGCGGAGCAACACACAGGGTCAGACTTTAGGCGTGAACTTTTATCACCTGTATCACGACATCATTCCATAATGTGTGCACATATAAATATTTCCTGTTGATAAAATCACCATATTAGTTGGTTAGAAATAAACAAGCATGTTAATGGGTTTATCTAGACATTATTATGCTTGTGTTTGACATATCCAGGCTTATAAATTATTCATGTAAAATGTACTCCTTGTGTAATTAGACATAAATTATCATATTAGTTTTTCCCAAACAAGAAGACTACTGATATGTTTATATAGGCTTGTAAGTAACCAAAATACTTTTGATTAAATAACTGTCACATTGCTTCATCTGTTATGAATGGCATATTAAATAATTTACAACTTGAAATACTAAACTGAGATCTTCAAGAATTAAATTAAACCTTTTTATATAGCATGTTAAATACAGTTTCTCAAAGATATGTTCTCAAGTACTAGGGACTAACATGTAGAAGTAAAAAAAAAAGATATTTCATACAACCCATTATATAACTACTTTAGTCTTTATTCAGTGTAATTCAGAGCTGCCTCTTCCATTATTATTCCATTAAATGAAGTCAGGATCAGAAGTCATATTCAAAACGCTGATATTTCTTTGAAATGTCTAAAACCAAACCGTACTGCACCTCAAGGCATTTGAGAGAGTAGAAGTGAGTATTTTTTCTAATGTTTTGCAAATCAATTTAAAAATATTGTAGTGAAGTCTTTTTGGGATATGTGGAAATTGTGAGCATGTACTGCATTGCACCTACCAAACGAATGATGTGTGTTACCACCACCACAACTGATACTAAAGTTACCTCTCAGAAGTACCGGATGTATTTTTTTTACCATCATTGCAAAAAACAGTAAAAATTGTAAAAAGTGTAGCATATTGCATTGAGTTTCACTGCATTTATTGGACACTGTGCTTTAAGCTTTCAATATTGTTTTACTTGATTTGCTTAGTTTCACAGTGACCTCACCTGAATTAAACAGGCTAAGCAATGAAAGTTTAGTCTGTTGTTTTATGGTGGAAAAGCCAGACTGAAATTGAGCATAACAGAGTAAAAACTTTGTTTTAACTTGTTTAAAGATGTTTGCATATTTAGGAATGACTGTGTGAGGCCACTGTGAATGGGGGGGGCTTTTTAGGAGCTGAAGACATGGAGGGCACCATAAGGACTCAGACATCATCGGGGAAGCTTTTTGATGCCATTTTATGGACGAAAATGTCTGGAATGTAAACCTGAAAAACATATTTACTTTTTGGATTAATAATGTATTATGATTACATAATAATTGTACTCTAATTATTAATTAGTTGTTTATATATTGCATTACAAATTACAGTGATAGAATAGCAGGGTCAGTCCATTGATTTAGACATGAAGAAATCTATAATACATACTGCACTTCTACTGGAAACCAGAATTTTAGAGGATAAGATCAAATGCGTTTTGCTAATGCAACTCTGTCAATGAATTTTTAGGATATGGCCTAATTAATGAGATAAATTAATCAGTGAGCTGTAAAACACTTGTCTAACTCCCTGGTATATTCCTGCGACATTACCAAGCTTTAGTTCTGTATCGATAATCTTCCTGTTACCTCGTTTCTGATTCTGTCTCTGCCTCTGATATTCTGTTTGTTGATTGCCTGACCTTTTGCCTGACCTTGATTCTGCCTCGCCCATCTAACCTGTTTGCTTTGTGTGAAAATAAACCCGCACTTGTATCCAACCCACCTGGGTTGTGACATAATGATTGCTTACGATACAATAAGTCTTCATAGACATAATAAGTAAATGTATTAGTAAATGTATTACTAACTGTATTACTAAATGTATTACTAAATGTATTAGTAAATGTATTACTAACCAGTTTGATTCTGCTTGCTGGATTAAACATCGACATATACATATTTATAAAAAAAATTTGTGTAAGAGAATATGCAAAACAAAACTGCCAAGTTTAACAGTATTGATGTTCACTGTGTATCTAAGGTCCTGATGTCTTGAATAATAAGGCAGCTATCATAAATAACTCATTAATCAATATTTCTTAATTGATCTTAATTATTTTACTTTATTTTGCATTTTCATTGGTACTTTTGTGAAATTGTATGTTACATTTTAAGAATTATTATTTTTTTTATATCTCTAATATATATATATATATATAATGTGTGTGTGAGAGAGAGAGAGAGAGAGAGAGAGAGAGAGAGAGAGAATATATATATTATATATATACAGTACTTACTTTGGGCAATACCTGTCAATCAAAATTAGATAATTTGCCCACAGTCCAGTTGTAGCCCCCTTTCCTCTCTCTAACACTTGTATATATGTTGTGTGATATTTGGAGACGCATCCATATAAGGGACTGTGTAATGCTAGAGGCATAAATAGTGTTTCAGTGCTTATACTGTACACACACCTACACCACCCTACAATGTAGACTGGAGGTGTGTGGGTGGAGATTCGGTGTAATGCATATTTGATTGTTTGCTCATTTGCTTTGGTTATTGCAAAACATTTTCCATCGTGATAGCATACCTGCTCATCATGTGTCGCCATAGCATATCTCCATTCCAATTGCATTCTGGGGTGGTTTGCATGTGGCTATAACTTCTTTTGTAAGACTGACACATGGACATTTTTTGTCAGAGAAAATACATGGTTTGATGCTAAGACACTGATTTGTAGAGCTGGATGGGTCATGAGAGAAGCAATTACTCAAACGGGCCTGAGCAAGATAATGGGTTTTGTGTTAGAAAGAACATTGAATTGGATTGAATTTCCATAAATATCTGAATAAATTCTGGCTGTAGCAGAGTGGAAAATATTTCATTTCTATTGTGCATGTGTGAACACAGCAATTGCTTTACAGTGGCGGACACGAATGAGGGAGTGTGTGCAGTCGACTCAGAGGCTCAGGAATTATTTTATTTCACCATGGAAACATTAATGTTCTGCTTTGTTCAGCTTGATCTAAATGGTGATTAAATTGGTGTGTTCTGGAGAAAATAAAAAAGATTGAGTGAGGGAGACAGAGACAGAAAGAGAGAGTGGGAGAGAGAAAGAGTCTCGATCGTTCAAAGCTACAAGAAAAAAAACAGGCTGGAATCTAAAAAATTATTTGATATAAAAAAAATTATACTGATTGACCCACTTCATTGTCAACCCACATGTTTGCAATGCACATTATGTCTGACTCTGATGTAGGTGCTTATTAGAGATTTGGAGTCAATTATGCGGATTTGTCTCCCAGCATGGTGTAAATGGACGGTGTTGCAGCAGAACAGCAAACTTGATGGATATCTCTTTGAGATGAGGCCAAAGTTTTAGAGCTCCTCTGTTCTAACACCCTGAGGCTCACTGTGTCCGTCCTCTGTGTATTTTAGAGCTAAATGAACAAAAGTCTACTTCTTAGCTGCCGTTGTTGCAAAACCTGCCTGCTCTTTGGCAAACAAGAGCACATTTCATAAGCCATGCAAACTCCATGTTTGCTTCAGGATAATTAGCAGATTATCCTACTAATTTTGCCAGCTTGTCTGGACAGAGGGAAAGGGTGGGTTGGAGAAAAATCTAAATCCAATAGCTGTGTGTGTGTTTTCTCCTTCCCCATAAGAGCAGTAATTAAGAGTGGTGAATTAGCCTGAACACTGTGTCCACATGCCACCAAAAAAAGACAGATTAAAAAAAAAGAAGATCAAGTTCAAGTTGATCAAAAACATGACATAGAACATCAAACAATAACCAACCAACAAGACAGGGACACGAGGGCTTAAATACATACACTGATTGCACTAACAAACGACAGACAGGTGGGATCACTTAACATCACGAGACCAGGGTCACATACAAAATCACAGAGTGTATGGTGCTTGTCGCCATGGCGACCACACACGCTGTTGCAGACAGAGCCCTCCTGCTAATACGCGGCTCCTGCTGCGCACATCGGCCTTCCCTTGTGGGGCCCCGGGCCCGTGGACACAATGTCCGGATACCTGGATACCCGGAGACCAGCGTTGTGGTGGGGTCTGACCACCTTACCCAACACAGCCAGGGGGTGGTGTGATGACGTCCTCTCCGAGGATTGGAGGCAGGACAGCGGTGGCGGCGTCCCCGAAGCCCGGGGGTGGAGCATTGATGTCCTCGCATAGGACTGGACGAAGGACAGCGTCGTCGTTGTCCCCGTCGCCCTGGGGTGGAGCGACCTCCGTGCTGGCCCTGGAATGGACCCCCAGCAGTGCTCCCCCTGAGATGGTGAACCCACGGAAAAGATCTGCGAGCTGATCCATCACGGCACTGAAGACCCAGGGAACACCTTCCGCAGCACCAGGAAACCGAGCCACGCCCTCCGCAGCATCAAGGAATTCGGCCACGCCTCCTGCGGCATCAGGGAATTCGGCCACGCCTCCTGCGGCGTCAGGGAATTCGGCCACACCTCCTACAACATCAGGGAACTTGGATACGCCTCCTGCGGCATCAGGGAATTCGACCATACCTCCTGTGGCGTCATGGAATCCGGCTACGTCTCCTGTGGTGTCCAGGAACTCAGCCACGCCTCATACAGCATCAGGGAACTCGGTCACGCCTCCTGCGGCGTCAGGGAATCTGGCCACGCCTCATGCGGCGTCCGGGAACTCGGCCACACTTCCTGCAGTGTCAGGGAATCTGTCCATGCCTCCTGCAGCATCAGGGAACTTGGATACTCCTCCTGCGGCATCCGGGAACTTGGCCAAACCTCATGCGGCGTCAGGGAATCCTGCAAAACCTCCTGCGGCATCAGGAAATCTGGTTACGCCTCCTGTGCCGTCAGGGAACTTGGATACGCCTCCTGCCACATCAGGGAATTTGGTCATGCCTCCTGTGGCATCAGGGAATCCAGCCACGCCTCCCGTGGCATCAAGGAATCTGGCCACGCCTCCTGCAGCGTCCGGAAACTTGACCATGCCTTCTGCAGCATCCGGGAACTCAGCCACGCCTCTTGCATCATCAGGGAACTTGGATACGCCTCCTGCGGCATCTGGGACTGCCTCGGTGGCCGTCATCAACCTCGGTGCCCCCCCCCTTCCAAAAAAAATTATTATCCAAGGGGGATTTCCTCCTCTGCTCCGGAGAGGCTCGTGATCCTGGCTGGCTCAGTGCCGATCAGCATCAATGGTTGGCTCCGCGGGCGTCGGCTTGGAAGCGAGTGACACCACCAAGGCGACCAGAAAGTCGAGCCGTTTCCGCCGCTCCTCACCTTCCTGGAAGAAAGCGCAAGCTGTTGCAAACAAACATTTTTTTTAACAAACATACACTCTACGAACAACATGACCGAACATCAAACAATAACCAACCAACTAGACAGGGACACGAGGGCTTAAATACATACACTGATTGCACTAACAAACGACAGACAGGTGGGATCACGAGACCGGTGTCACACACAAAAACACAAAGTGTGTGGCGCTTGTTGCCATGGCGACCACACACGCTGTCACACGCATCGCAACGCGAGGTGGCGTGCACGTGATAGGTGATTTTTTTAATTAAATAAGATAGCTTTGTGACCAGTCGATCTTTAAAGCTACATTTGGACAGTGTGCGTGTGCGGCACTCTAATTTTGTTTTTACACGTCACTTAACGTTTTAAATGTGGTTGATAGCAGCCAGTTACTAGATATTAATGGTGGTTCTTGGTGGCCCACTATCTATAAAGTAAGTGAAGAGGAAGGGGAAAAAAAGCTCACCAGTTCTTTAGGAGGGCTTTCAATGCTGAACAGCCATGCACCAACAACTAGCCATGCACCCTCTAGTTCACTTTCTTATATCGTATATTTATCTTCGAATCAGAAACATTTCTGGTTTGACTATGATAATATTGTGAGAATGAGAAAGAATTAAGTTTTACAATATGATTTGTTGGTGGAGATGGTGATAGTGGTGGAGACCCATCCATATGATTTCATGACCAGTCAGTTATCATCGGCGATCACTAGATGCATGTTGTAATTTTATTTTGATTATTTCTTAGTTGTAGCTCGTAGAAACAAGTGAACAGGTAATGTTGATAGTGCAGATTTCAATCTTTTACTGGATACCACATTTGTGTTTGTAGACAAGGAGTTATTTTATTATGATCTGAATGTAGCTAAAGCATTTTTTTTCCACATACAGTCTTGTTTTGTCAAAAGAAAAAACATCCTTTACATGCCAAGCTTTTGTAATCAAAACAAAGAGGGAAAGATCTAAACCCATTGATACATAACATTGAATACGGTGTTTCGTCAAAGACTAAGGATGTGTCCTAATCTGCAGAGTAGCATACTAAATGGTGCACCACCATAGGCACCGATATTGGTACACCATAGGTGGTGCACTATTTTAACATACTATTTAGTAGAGTAGTATGCAATTGAGGAAATCTGATAAACACACAGCGAGTGCTAGCAATAATCTTAAGAGTGGCACTCCAGGGAGTACTGACACAAACAGAGAAATAAGTTGTTTCTTTTTTGCATTTAAAAAAAAAATGTTCTTCAGTAAATATGTGTACATTTCTAAAGACACTTTTGTTTTCTTTATTTTTTTCTTTATATTTTGGCTGCTGGTGGCTAAACATATAACTGACAAAAATATTAATCAGATTTATAAAATATTACATACTTATTGTATGCATTTTGGGTAAAGAGTGATATTGTTAAACAAGGGAAAAAGTGAATGTATAGCAAAAAAGTCTTTAAGGACCACTGTGGGAAGCCAAGCACCCTTACTACAACATTTCTGTGGCTCAGTTCCAAACAACCCATGGCCTGTTAACAGTCTGCAGACCAGTGGTTGGGGGACCTCTGTTTTAAAGGATAAATAGTGTTCTGTGCACTATTTAGAGTAGGGTTGTACAACCTCCAGGACTAGAGAAACACCACACTGATTTAGTGTTTTCCAAGATTTAATATACACAATTCATCCCATCACCTAATTATCAATCTCTTTGTGTGTGTTGTTTCGAACTATACTCAACATATATGTGTTGCTTTCTCAGTATTTCAGTATAAAAAGTGGGGAAGAAGGTTTGGAATTGAAAATGTGTTTCTGAGCAGCCTATTCTGCAGGGTTTAGGGAAGACAACAAGAAGATTAACATGACACCCAGTGAGACCACTCATAAATCCTTTAAAGATGGGGATACCTCCAGCCTTAGAACTTAAAGTCTCACTTCCACCAATCCTCAGACACTGACCTTGAACCCTTAAGCCTGGCTGTTTTCTGTCTGGCCAAAAGGGAGTCTGATCATCACTGGTTCCATAAGCACCCACATGAGCCTGACCTCTTTCACTTTCCACTTCAGTGGCTTTAAAGAAAAAAAGAACCTCCACACCTCAGAACACACGTGAGGGGGGGGGGGGGGATTCCTAAATCACGTTCTCTCTCTCTCTCTCTCTCTTTGCATCATTCTTTGATGAAAGTTTAAAGAAAGTTTATTTCAGTAGCAGATGTAATGAGTGCCCTTATGTTCTGATTGCGCCAAGGCAACGCACTGGAGTGTCTTGGCCAAGCTATGCAGAAGAGAAGGGGGGTAAAAGTGGCGATAAGCTCCATTAAAAGGAAACACACCACGCTTCCTGCATAATCTGTGCTGGCCAGACTGCCAGGCTTTCTAATTACGTGCTGTAACAGGCATCCCGCACAATTGCAATACCTAACCACCCTCCGCCACACACACACACTCCTAATATGCAAATATGACAGACCCGTTCATTAGGTTTTATGTCTCAAAGCCAAATTGTTATTGTAAAAACTGCTAAAGCCAAGGGCAAAGGCGTAAAACTCTATCATACATTTAAATATATTGTTTTATGAGCTTTCCACTGAAATAGAACAAACGTTATTGAATGTCACGGTTAGCCAAGGGTAATGAACCAAAAAAGTACTGTTTCAAATCATAATAATTATTTGACTTCCAGTAGGGTGGGAGGGGGTTGGAAAATATTACTTGCTGGTGCCACTATTGCAAAGCTTGGCATGTACAATATTTCCCATATGTCCCAGACATAATTTTTTATTCATTTTTATGTTGAATTTTTATCATGGAAGGATTAACTGTGATAATTAATCAAGCCAGGGAGCTGAGACATAACTGTCTGCAGCCTTTATAGTTTCTCTGTATGTTTTGCTCTTAATGTGGTTCAGTGAAATAGCTTTAGAAAGCTAAAGGTTACTCAGCATGCATGCCATCAGAACAGAACAGGCTTGGCAATTCTAAACCTCAACACTGCAGAAAAAGCCTTTCTATTGCCTGTGTTTAGCCTTTCCATTGCATTTATACAAAATATATAAAATATTATGTTTCTTTTTCAGCACTAATAATTAATGCACTGAAACTAATGAAAAGAAAATTTTAGATAATAAATTTAACCTGCAAGTCTTAGACAATTGTTCGATGATCACCAGGAGTGACCTGGCTTATAAATCAGTTATGAAATTCACTACAATATGGGACCATAGTCAATGTGGTACTTGCAGTTGTTTGAGGAGACCAGCAGGGAGCTATCTAGGGGTTTTGGATAGGGTACATATTGTGATATAACTACAATATGGACTTCTAATATGAGTTAATACTTTATAAGAAAAATATTTTTAGATTTTTTTATCATAATGAGCTGTAATCATATTGTAATTATCCAATTATTTTTCTGTTGCTTTCTCCAGTTTTACATAGAGGTGTCATGGAAGTTATTAATTCCGATTGAAAGCTGAGTGACTTTTCAAAGCATAAAGTAATCATCCTTGCATGCAAGCAACACTTGCAGTGTTTGTTGAGTGCTTGTTAAGATCAATGTGGTATGCTTTATTCCACCCAATTTCAGTGGCCAAGTTTAGAGCATAGTCTGTGGTAGACAGACCAATTATTCAACTGTGGTGGTAATTCTGTCCAGTTGAGCATCAACTTCCAGGAGTTTTCTCTGAGCATTAACTGACAATTGTGGTTCTCTCACCTCTACTGGATCCAAAATATGTGTTTCTTTAATAACAATACAGACTCTGCTAGGGCTACCATTTCTGAAGTAGGACTAGAAGTTAAAATATAGTTAATGTGTTGTTTTGATTATGGGATGGCATGGAATATAGCATGAATATTGTATTTTGTAGTGTTTCCCTAGCGAGCCTCTTGTGGCAAACGGTGAAAAATAGAACAGGACTTGGTAGTGGTCCTACGGCATGCTTCAGACATTGCATTCATCACATTTTTTTTCTTTCCATCTTTCTTTTCATTTATATACTATTTTTGCAAGCATAGATGCTGTCACCAACTCCTCGATATGGACTCCCTCTCTCTGCGCACGCCGCAGTTCCCAGCGCAATGCGCAATTCCGTGTATGTGATGTTCTTTCTTTCATGTAGCCATGTGCTTTTGTTTACGTTTTCACTTGTCTGTTTTGGTTCTGTTCATGCCCCCGTTCTGTCATTGGTTAATTATCCCATCATGTTCACCTGTGTCTCGTTTGTTCCCTTGATTAGTCTGTGTATATTAACCCTCCTGTTTCTGTATAGCGTTGCGAAGTATTGTCGTGACTCATGCCATCATTACTGAGCAGTTTTTTCCGTGTCTTAGTTTCTCTGTTTCTAGCTTCCTGTTACCGTGTTTCCTGGTTTGTTTGTTCTCTGTGTTTCCTTTCATGTTATTTACTTCCTGGATTTGACCCACGTCTGTAAACTCGTTTCTGATATTGGATATGTCTACTCTTGTCTGCCTGCTCTCCGCTTTGTATAACGACTACGATTCATGGATTACCCATTTAACAACCCTATTGAGATCAGGCACTTGCGTCCAGCCTCTTCATCTGTGCACTGCACATTACAGATGTTTTATTTTTATTTTTTTCCTCTATTCTCCATCTCACTGATCTTTTTACACTTTATGTTTAACCACATCAAGCCTTTCATTGTACTGAAGAGGAAGTAGTTTGTTGCAGATTTTATAGTTTCGTATCACTGTTTAGTAACATGATTTTTGAAAAAGATTTGATTAAAAGTTCCTTAAGTTCAGTAAACAGTAAAAAACTAAAACAAGTAATGTTTTGATGTGACTAGCCTTTGCCTTTAAAACTTCATTAGTTCTCTTAGGCACACTGTAATGCAGTTTTATAATGAAATCGGCTGGGATTTTTATATATATATATATATATATATATATATATATATACACACACTCACCAAGCACTTTATTAGGAACATGTACACCTTCTCATTCATGCAATTATCTAATCAGCCAATCATGAGGC
>JAOUQW010000034.1:7003213-7016574 GCA_028565825.1 Olivaichthys viedmensis | reverse complement strand
TGAACAGAAGAGAGATTGATACCACAGTGGATCAAAACAACAGTGAAGCATGGTGCTGGATTTTCAATGTGCTCTCAGACTTTTGGACCCCACTGTACATAACAAATAATACATTGTATATGGTTATAAATACAGTATTGATATTAATAATAATATCACACACTCGTAATAAAACCACACACATAATATACAGTATATTATAAATAAATATACAATTCAGCATCAGTGGGTTAAATAATCATTTGAAACAAACAAGGTTGACATGGAGCTTTATGGAACATAACCATAAGAAATTCAAAATTAAGAAAGTACAAAGTGACATTTAAGAAATAATTAACAAACACACAAAAAGTTTAATCCCAGGATCTGTCAGTGTTTCCAGACTCACATTCCTCACTCTTTTCCTATTAGTCTCACCGTAGTTACCTTAAGTTCACCTCGCATTCTGGTAGCTGTCAGTAAAATCATGTGGACCATCAACATCCAACCAATCAGGACAAGGAGGCGTCTCTACTTGCTTGTCAATCATGTTGCCTGGCAATTCAGAAAGTTCCCTCTCTTGCAGTAGCATTCAGGAATAATCACTGAGGCAGTGCACGTGCAAGTGCTTTGGAGCGTAGCTTCAGGAGGAGGGGCTGTATTTGTTTGGATTTTAAGTTTCAAAACAGCTAGCTACAATTAACTTCCTCCAGAATCGCTGTAATGGTATTTTGATGACAGATTGTGGAATTTAGCGAACATTCAGAGGCCCTAGCTGGAAAAACAAGATGTTGATGAAGCAGCAGTCAGAGCTGCAGTCAGGCTGCACAGCCCACTCTGTGAGCTATAATCAAATGATGATGTAAAGTGTTACACAAGTTCCTGTTATGTGTGTTAAATATAGATCTGGTAAAGCTCCAGCACACAACCGCGCTACCGTGCCTCAAAGAGTGTGCTTTGATTTTTTTTCTGCTTAAATTTCACTACAGTTAACTACAGTCGTTCACCTCCCTAATGAAAATAATTAGAAACTCATCATCCTTTTCATGTAGCACTTTTAACAGTGTTTACTAAGTGTGGCATAGAAGCTGTCAATCAAAAAACGCAAAATACAAAGAGAAAAAAAATATAAAGAACAAACAATAAAGTTTAATGGGGTATAAAAACCTGCCAAACCCACTAAAACATATTTAACATTCTTTTACAAAGTGCTCCGTGGGTCCGTAGCTCTCTGGGTTTTATGTACAGACATTTATGGATTATGTCATCTAAGGAAGTGATGACATTATACAAGTTCCTGCTATGTGTGGTAAATACACATCTGTTAAAGTACAGATGAAGTTGACACCGTGTTTCCCTCGGAGAGTGTATTCTGCAGCCAAGACTTTTATGCTTATATTTAGAACAGATTATTAATGTTTACTTCCCTTTACCAACCCACCAGACACAGTTTTTCTTCCCCCCGAGGTAGAAACAATTTAAATGTGGCCTAAAATGAACAACAGGGTCCCATGATCCATTTATGTATCTTAAATCATGTCCCTTTTCAATGTAAAGTGGGCGGGGCTCATTTTGGGTAAGCTTTACCCTCACCATTTATAAGGCTAATGTCGCTTGTCCCTCCCACATAACATTTATCAAAACGTGCGTTCGTACTTGAAGGGGTTCTCAGAGTCTAAGCAACGAAATCTAATCCAGTGAGCGAAATCTACGCTAATGAGCGAAAGCTAAGCTAGCAAGCGAAAGCTAAATTAGTGTAGCCCTTTGTGATAACGCTATAACTGAGTAGGTTGGTACATGTAGGGTTGAACAATCCCGACTCTCCCCGCTTGCACCATTGTTTTTGGTTCTGCTTGAGTTGCAGAGCAGGCTGGGAGTCTCGGACAGAGGGATGTCCATCAAGCGGGTGCATTAGAATATTAGGCCACGCCCACATCGGGCTGATCCACAAGTACAGGTTGTTGAGGCGTGTTTGATCAGATTTCTATCTAGGTTTTTTCTTTTTCATTTAAACTTTCATTTCAACGCAGGTTTGGTATACAGACATTTTTAAAGGCATATAACACTTCAGTGGCAGGGTTCAGTTGTTTGTTTAGAGAGAGAACTTCTAGAATAATGTTCAAGGTGGACTTAAGAAGGTCGCTCTTAACCTCTTAGTAGTTTATCGAAACAATGTAGAAATGCTGCTTTATCTAAAAATGTAAAATCTTGTAGCATATAAAAGCTTTAGCATAAGAGTCATGGTACAGCTATTTTAGATTTCTTCCTTTTCATAATTTTTCTTTCCTTTACTATCAACAGGAGAAAAATTTCGTTCCGGCTGAAAGTGAAACACAAGACCAGAAAGAGGCTGTAGGGACGAGAGATAATCCTACCGTTGAAGTGGACGGAGATGCGTCTAAAGAGACACATGTTAAACCAGTGGACGCGCTTTCACGACCTACAGGCTCTGCAAACGGCTACGCTGGATTTGCTGCTGCAACATTTCTGATTTCATTCTTCAAGAACAAAAAATCTGAGCCAAATTCATCCCAACAGGCTGCTTCAGACGGAACCTCAGTGGATCAGGAGGATAAAGAAGCTCAGGTGGTTGGCTCCGACCAGGACGCACCGGAGGGAAGCGGCCAAAAAACTCACGATGCTGAAGATAACGAGGAGAGCAGTGGCTATGAAGACGCTCCGTCAGATTTCTCACCCGGTTCTTCAACCCCTGAGGGACCTTCGGATGCGGTACTGCCGGAAGATGGAGAGGCCGAACTGAGGAATAGCAGGGAGGCCATAAATGAAAAATATCCAGACGCCTGTCTTCTGTCTTAAGCTGCAAAAGAGCAGAATATGACGAGAGACCACGGGTTTGAGCCATGTCATCGGAATTCCTGGCATTTTTCAAAAAGGCTAGCGCGCCGTTTACAGTTAACAGTCATTCCTAAAACTACCTTTTACTGAAACTTTATTCATTAATATTCCGATAATATTCCTATTCATTATGTACGTGCCTACTGTGTTTACTGGCCTGTGTTGCGCTATACGGCTGGATGTTTTTCAGAACTTCACATATCACTGGGAGCTGTACATCAGAACTTTTTGGGCTGGACACCAGAAACAAAAAAATGATTATCACCGGAACTCATGGAAAATTTGGAAGAATTCGAATGCAGAGAGATTTCGATGAGTTTTATATGAATGAAGGTGCAAGAGAAGTCTAAAAGGATACGACCGCTAACCCCGCCCCCTAACCCTAACCTTCACCTCTGTAACTTTTCATTTGAATTTATACGAGTCGTGCAAATTCTTAGAGACTTGAAACCGTGAGGTTGTGTTTGTCATTATATCAACGAGGCATGTGCCGATATGAAATCTTCATATTGCGATAATTACGCTGTTATAATGGTTTACGATATTATCACCATATTCTACCGGAGCAGCACTTTTGCCCAAGTTTCTCCGATAAGCAAGCACACATCCGATGCTGCCTTAAATCTGTCCAAAATTAGGCACCTTAAAAGGCAGCCGTCCTAACACTGCCTTCTAAATGGGCTAAACATTTATCTCAGGAGCATAAACGCTGCAGCAAAAATGGGAGTGACATTGAGATAAGAAGCCCCATGCTGAACAAAGCCTTAGCAGCCAGTAACCGCTAGTCAGTTGTGCCCCACACAAACATAAAAAGAAATACAGAACCTGGTGGATTCAAACTATATCGATTACGAAAATGAAACGATACAGCGTTTCATTACATTCTAAGCCTTCAAGCTGCTTGATTTACACAGTAGTGGCGCTACCACCTTGCTGCTGGAAAGTAAACCAATAGCTTTATTTTGCTTGAAGATAGTCAATGAAATGCAATTACTTGCTGATTTTTTTGCATTGATCAGTTTATTTCGTACATGGAAACGCACTCCGTGGTCGAGGTAACGACAGGTGAAAGTTTGCGAGTTAAACTAAATTGTGTGCCATCTCATGGAAGGTATGCCGTTGTTACATAATTATGATTCGAATGACCACGTTTTATGGCTGTACTTTTATTTTGAGGGGTTCTTGACTCCTGCCCCTTCCGACTTCTGTTTTGGAGAGTCCACGATAACAATATTGTGTTGTTGGACATCACGATATAGCCGATTATCTGCTGCTTAACTGCTCATTGGGTTCGTTTTTTATATTATGGAAAGTCTGAATTGAGCTTAAACTGTTTTGTCCTGCTTTAGTGAAGCACTGGTCTTCGTTGGCTCACTTTCCTGCCGTAATAGTGCCCTTCGTGACTGTTGTTCGGTCTCTTGCAATCCCCAGCCGTGTTTTGTATTTCCTCAGGGTGGATATGGACACCGAAGGACACCGAAGGTTACACAGATGATGTAATCTTCATGTAGTTCAGCAAGGTTCATTCCCTGATATGCGTCATGCGTGCATGGGCTTCTGTGTGCTTTGTGGTTGCATTTCTGTCTCCGTGGCGCCGCGTGCGTCAGTGGAATCTGAATCAGACGTTGTCCGACACAGTCGTTATCTTACAGAGATAATATGTTGTCTTTATGCGTTTCCTGTTTGGTAAAATCGTTGTTTTTGTAAGGAGAGGCATCACACAGAACAGTTCAGTACAGTGATACTGATTTCAGGTACATGTAGCCTTCCCCCCCCCCTGCTTCATGCCACAGATTGTAAAAAAAAAAAAAAAAAAAATTCTCATTGAAAACCTTTCTAATAGGTCATAACCATATACTGGGCTAAATGTGTAACTGAACGTAGAAGCATATATGTTATTAGCCTTCCGCTAATCATTAGTACCACTGTTAAATGAGTGATCGTTGTCGATTAATATTAATATTCATTATGTCATGTGCCTTCTGTATTTTCAAGGCTGGTTATAATTAATCATGAAGAGGCATGTGCCAATATTAAATTGGTCTGTCACGATATTGTGTATTAAAAATGCTATAAGCGGCACGTTTACCTGCAGCTGTTCTCATTGGTCGGCATTTTAAGCATTAATAAACCTGTTTACTCGCAATCGCTTGCTAACTTAGCTTAGCTCCAAACACAGCTAGGGTTTTTTGAAAAAAGTTAGCTCTTGTATCGAAACACGAGCTAAATAACACTAGCTAGCGAGTTACATATGATGCCTGTCAGGTCTAGGCTTTGTTACACACTGGGCATGTGGCAATGTGAAATTTTCATATCACAATCATTTTGCAGTCTTCACATTGTTTTAAGGATCGATGAACAGTTCTGGCGTTTATTGTGGTGAGAGAGTGGGATAGTCGTGGATCACTAGCGCCTCAGCTTAGCTAGTGAGTAGCTAACGAGTTCTATATACTGCCTGTCAGGTCGCGTTACATTAGCTAGCTACATTTAACCATTGAAATAACTTCTGGCGATGTACCAACACAAATATAAGTTGTTAATCAAAAGAGCCGAATAATCGAATGTCGGCACGTCCCTGATCGTGAATTGACAAATCACTGGGCAGAACATTCCTGGGCTGGAGAATGTTTACGGAATGGTTTGATTTCACAGTGTGTTGTAGTCCAGGACGAACGTCTGGCTGAGAACCTTTTCCTTTTTGCGACGTCGTGTTGTATTTTTGTCCACTGTGTACTTGAAGAGTGTGTGTGTGTGTGTGTGTGTGTTTGCTCTGGGTGTCAACATGTGATCTATTTCCTCTGCAGAGCTGGGAGAGGCCTTGAGCTGTCTTCACACCACAGAGCAATGTGTGTGTGTGTGTGTGTGTGTGTGTGTTTTAACAGTTGAGTCACTCAGATAAGTGAGTTTGTTGAGTTCTGTCAGCGTTTAGACATCTTCTACTTTTTTTTCTTTTTTTTACCTGGACGGGCACACCGCAGACGCCAGCTAGTTTTAAACAGCTCATTGAGCGCAAAAATGGTCAATTTTCCACCTTGTTTGCCGCTCTAGTTCCACATCATTTCCAGGTCAAATGACTAGATCAGTTCCAAAGCTAAAATCAAGAGAGCCAGAGAGAATGTAGTGGGGTTTGCAGCAAAATGGCAAAAAGAAGAAGGAAAGAGAACAAACATTGTTCTTTCGTGTCCAAACTTACTGAGAAGTTTGCATTTGTGGAAATCTCCGGGTCCGTGAGGTGTCATTGGCAACGAATGTATTGCTTTGTTTAAAGGAGCTTTTTGCCATTTTTGGAGCCCTCTGCTGCCTGCGAGGTGAATTGCAATTGAAATGAAAAAATTGACAACAGACTTCGCCTTTGAAATGATGTTATTATAGATATAGAAATCCTTTTTTAGATCTTTCTAATTACATGCTGCACTTTTAATCAAATCAAATATAAAGCGGTACTTACTGCATTTTCTCCGCTAGATTTTCACTGTACCGTAATAAAGCTGGTTTAAAGAAAATCTGTAACAGCAGTGGCCCACTGTACAGTCAAAACCTAATGTGGTCCTTGGGTCAAGAATGTTTTGCTCACCCCTGCTTTAAAACCTCAGCTGTTTCCCAGTGGACCTCTGCTGGTCACTCGGTCCTGATGGTACCGCCGTCGTATTAGGTTAAAGGATCTTTATTGCATTTCAATAAATTACATTTATTCATGTCGTGAAGCTTGTATGGTTCTAACAGAGCTATATGTGCTGAGTCAATATCTGATTTGGTGTTCAAGTCACAATTATTTTCTTTATTTCACTGCTAGGTTTGGTTACACACTGGGCAATGTGCCAATTTTACATTTTCACATCATGATAATTGCCTAACGTTTCATTACAGTTAACAATATCATGATTGTGTGGTAAAATGACATTTCTTTGCTGCATAACCATTTTTTTTTTTATAGTCTTTAATAGATGAACACATTTATTATGAAACTGTCAAAATTCAAAATTGTGTCTTCCACAATTCAAATAAGCCCCTAAAACCCTGGCGATATTAACAAAATCCAACATAAATAAACAAACTCGCATTACCTCTAGTCCTGATATTTTGCTGTTTCCAAGATCATCGTTCAATATCATGGTATATTGTATAACTGATAATGGGCACATGCCCATTACACACACACACACACACACACACACAGACACAGACACACCTAAATAAACATTTTAGGGCATTTAATAGAGCAATGAGTATTCCATGTAAATATAGGCACGCCTTTAAAACACTGAAGTGTGCTTGAAATTGTTTGCTTTGTGATTTTTTTGCACTTCAAATTCCTGTCATTATGTTTGTAGTTGAAAGTTAGCCTGCATGGCCCTTAAACAAAGCAAGCAAGTGTCCTCACATGCTAGTTTTATTATGAACACGGCATGTCTTTTGAGATGTGGTATTTTCAGAATAAATTTTGTACCTTTCCCAAAATTTCTCTTTTGTTGTTGTTGTTGTCTTCAATTTTCTAAAAATGTCACCATTCATAATACTTGCATAATTAACAAAAAATAAATAAATAAATCATTCATGGTGCAGAAAACTTGTTTTTAAATAGATTCAGTATGTCGTGTTGATTTGTCAAGGTTATTATGTGTCAGATATACTCAGTGTGGTGATTCATTTTCATTCAGTTAACTTGCTCCTATACCCTTTTGAATCTAGAAAGAAATACAGTATATGTGAATGAGTCCTTTTTAGGTTTTATTTCCATGATCCATTATTGCCAAAAGGACTCCATTTAAAAACCATAAAACCATCAGAACAGTTAAAGGTATCGCTATAGGTCATTATCAGTACTTTATCTGCCGAAAGAAAGACACAGTTAAAAATGTCAGCATAAAAGAACACTAACAGTGGCGTTCATGTCTCATATAAACATAAGGAAAGAGAATTCGGAAAAGATTGCCCTTAACAAAAAATCTTGTACTGTGTATGTATTGCAGGGATTTGAGATTACCAAGTCTCCTTGTCATCCTTCTTTGGATCATAATACTCCTGAAACTTAACCGTTACAAATTTTTATTAATTTTCTTACAGTGAATATGCCTCAAGAAAAAATATATCCACATCCATTTTAATAGGGGTTTTTTTTACATTACAATAGGCTCAAATTTATAGCTCGATAATGATCACAATACCACCCAGTGAACTTGAATGAGAAGCCTACATGCAGATGTACAGCTTTTCCACTGTAGGCTACCAGCAAAGTGCATTAAGCATATCAATATTTAAGTCTCCCATTACAGCAACCACTTGTCGTGAATAAATAAAAGCTTCATCGTTTCCTTAAAATGCCTGTACAATGTTTTTCTTCCAAATCCCATTAAAGTTCCAATTGCACACCATTCGGAAATAAACCTGAGCACATTTAGTACAGTGGTATGCGGTTTCAGACAAAGCCTAAGACTTTCTCAGGGCAAATACACTACCAGTCAAAAGTTTGGACGCACTAGATTGAATATATATTTTTCATTGTCTTAAAGACATTTTGATAAAGGCTTATGATTAAAATTTGTTTCTAAGACAAATGTAAATAGTGACGTTAATGCCCATGATGATGCCCAAATGTATTTCTGAATCAAAATGTATTATTCAATAAGTAGTTTTTACTTAAAATTAAATTGTTTCCCCAAACAAATAGTTTTTGTTTAGAACTTAGGAGAAGCAACCAACAAGTGTTTGGTCTATTTGGGAACTTTAAAAAAAGCCTTCTGGTTTGCACCCTCATGAAGCTGGTTGAGAAGATGCCAAGAGTGTGCAAAGCTTCATCAAGAATACTTCAAATTAAATACTTTTAATTTGTTTAACACTTTTCTTGGTCACCGCTTTGTTCCAAATGTGTTAATTTTTATAGTGTTAATGTTAATTATTCTAAAATAGTAAAAATGCAGAAAACCCTTCTATGAGCAGGCGTGTCCAAACTTTTGACTGGTAGTGTGTGTGTGTATATACTGTAGATGTATGCTAACAATGTCTGGATGTGGTACTATTGATGACTGAATTGATTAGATTCAGTCAGATTATTTTTATGCTCCTGATGAAAGTTATGGGTATCTGATCAATTAGATCAATCGCTCCCCACATTCATTTCCAATTACCGTCCAATAGTTCAACATACAAAAATGATACCATACACAC
Organism: Olivaichthys viedmensis; assembly: GCA_028565825.1. Taxonomy (NCBI): domain Eukaryota; kingdom Metazoa; phylum Chordata; class Actinopteri; order Siluriformes; family Diplomystidae; genus Olivaichthys; species Olivaichthys viedmensis. Next base: position 7,007,574 of record JAOUQW010000034.1, on the reverse strand, counting down.
ACACACATAATACTGCACGCATTCAATTGTTCACATTAAGGGGCAGAGTTGCCATTTTTATCTCTCCCCACTGTTTAACACCTCTTTTGAAGTTTTCTACTGCTGACATTTTGCTTTCTTGTCTGTAAATTGCATGGTGAATCTTGGTGTGCATTTATTCAGTTTTGCAAGTGCACTTATAACACACAGTGGCAAACATATGCCTGAGGCAATGAGAATCCAGAGAAGAGCTTGATAGCCTGTTGTAAACAGGTAAGCACATGAAACGAGGAGAGAGAATCAGGAAATAAGTTGAACGCAGCTGCTGGCACACCACTTGTACATGAGGGAAAGAGACAGAGAGAGGCAGTGGGAAGAGAGAAAAACTGTGAGGCAAAACAAAGGCTGAAGAGCCTAAACAAGCTGCACATTCAGACTCAGACTCATGTACTTAATGCAAACAAACATCAGGCTGGGTCTCTGGAATTTCTTTTTAAAACATTTCGTTTGACTTATGGAAAACGAGCTTTTGGCAGACATTTCGGTAGATTAACAGAGAGACTGCTGGCAGATTGAGAAAGGTAAAGCAGCGAAGCGTACAGCAGGTGTCTTGGCTGTGCTCAGCAGGTGCGCCTGAACCGGCATCTGTGTGCCCGGGCGCACAGGCTTCCTGCAGATTATCCGCCGAGCTCAAAATGTTTCTTTTTCAGACTGAGGTTATTAGTCAAACATCTGTAATGAATGAGCAAGAAATGTCATATAAAAGCATCCGCAGAAACGATCTGCTCTGAATAAATTTGATAAAGTGCTAGATCTTAGGATGTGGACATGCTAGGGCTATTATGAATTACACAGAGATTAGAAAGCCATTTAAATATGGAAACTCACAAATCTCACATTTTAAAGCAAAATTGTTCCAAATTTAATTTCCTACATGCGACTAATATCTGATTAACCTCCCCTGGGAACTCATTCTGTACATTTTTTCAGAAATTCCAGTTATTATTCCCTTCTTGTAGTGCTTTATTAAAGAGTAGGCATGGAGATTAGAAAACTGTCTGTAGGATTAGGAGGACCTGATTGAACTCAGCGAGATGACAAGCACACATTTATTATTTGAGACTTTGGAGAACATTATACAGTCAGGGGAGTCTCCGGTACTCCAGGATTATACCCACAAGTATTTATGGGGAGATAATCGGAATGTCAGATTATATATCAAGGCACATCCTGTGATGCACATGACATTGACTTAACTATGTAAATTGTTTTGCTAAGATTTTTTGAATTAATAAATGTGACTGGAAATTCCCAGAAGTGTTCTTGGGTCTAATTAAAATGAAGTACTGTAGAATTATTGTAATGTATTTCTTTCTTTCCTGAGAGATGGATACATGTTATTTGTTGGACTTTAGGATTGATTTCAGCTGCTGTAGGTCTGCCAATGATTACTTGGAGACACATTGGGTTGACTATAATGTGGAGTTATGTCTGTCCAGTTATATGATTTTTAGACAGTTGATTCCAAATGGTTGTATCCTACATCTTGTGCCTTAATATTGAGAATCAGGATAATGGGTTGTGGAACTCTTTCATGTATTTTGTTACTTCTCAGCTAGCCCTAAATTCACAATTCATAGTGACAACATAATCTCTATAAAATGAATGACTCAAGAAGATTGAGGTTTGATGTTCATGTTAGAGAAATTGATTGGTGAGCGGAAATCGTGGGTTCTAAATCCCAAATAGGTTGTAATCTTATTCAACCCTGAGGCACAGAATCCCTTATGGACATCAGAATTGTAGATTAAAGCATGTACTACAAGCCAACTTGACAATCACACACATTAGTGAGCACACAATGGCGTTTAGAGCTCTCAAAGAGAAGCTTTGACAGTGAGTTGATCTGATCACTAAAAGAGAGTGTTCTATTTCTTCAAGACAAAGTAGAATGAGATCTCATTGATCTGTCAGCAATCGTGTGGACTGGTTTCTCATAAACTAAACACCTCTAGTAATAACTTATTGCTGATTACAGACGTTCTTTATATTTGAAAAGTCCCGCAGGAACATCAGCCAACTTCTCTGTTTTTGATCATATCAACTCCATGTTATCAAAAAATTTAAAAAGCTTAGCTTACACTATTCTGCTGGCCACCTTAAACCAACAGTTTATGCACATGTAGCAAGAATTGGGCTTGAGTGGAAGATTTTTGCTGAGCTGCAGTGTTTAATGACAGCTGTTAACATCTAACCTTTTATGCCATGAAGTTGTAAATAAAGCACATCTCAGAAGTTCATAATTTATCATCTGAAAATCAGCAGAAAAGCTACTTCTTTTAGTGCAGAATCAGGAAAACTACCCCCAGAATCAAAAAATGTTTACTTCAGTTTTTCTTTTTTTCTTTATCAGGGCGTTGATTCACAAAGTGACTGCTGTGTATGCAGCTTTTCATTCTTAGTGGTATACAAAAAAGGCCCATGGCCTATTTGTATTCTGCTATAGTTGTCGAATGCAATGGACCTCACAGCTTGAGACCTTTTGATTGCATGTCAGATTCACTTTGTAATAACCAAATCTTACTTAAACAGGTGGAAACTGCATATAGCCTATCTATTTTCACAAGGAAGCTCAAATATAAGTTTGTCCTGTTGGTCTATGAGCCCACTTTTTTCTCTTGTTCACTCTTATCACTCTCTACCTTTCTTCTCTTTCTTCCATTCTCTCACATTTCTCCTTCCTTCTCTATTTTTCTTATATCTTTCTACTTATTTCTCACTTTCTCTTCTTCTATCTCTTTCCTTGCCATAGTTTCAGCCAGTGACTGTGACTCTGAGCAGAACGCTGACATTATGTACTACACACTGAGCTCCGATTTCATCATCTCCCCACATGGCACCATCTTCCCGGCAGGCCCTCTGGATTACGAGCGGCCCAACCATTTGTATGAGTTTGTGGTAATGGCCGTGGATAAGGGCGAGGTGCCACGGACAGGCACGGCTACAGTACGCCTGCGTATGGCCAACGTCAACGATGAACCGCCCGAGTTTTCCCAGCCAGTGTGAGTGTAGATTTCTAAAATGTACTTTTACCATTTCACTTCATTTCTCAGTTAGACCATAAAATATACTTTAAAGTAGAGGTTTCATATATATCTTATTGTGGCTGCCATTCTGACTGTCTGATTTTCATCATCATCATTATCATCATCAAGCTTTAAAAATGTAAAAATGTAATATTTATATGTCTGATTTATTTGGCCTTAAATTAGTCAAATACACTTTTGCTGTTTTCTAATGTGCTTTTATAACTGAACTCAATCATGGTTGCTTCTGGTATATTCCACTACCCACTATGCACCACAAACAGTGCATCTTTAACTTCGACCAGCCTGCCAATTTCTCAAATCCTTTCAGGATGCAGCTGCCCAATTCTGTGTATGTGGAGTCCTTTGTCATGGCCACTCCTGAATCTATATCTAATTGTCTCCTTTTGTCCACGTGTGTCAGTCTGGAGCTGCAACACTGTGCCACTGATGATAGTTTTGTTGTGGCAAGCTTAACTGTGCTCTGCTATTTTCTCTTTTTTGTTTGGGGATCCTGGACCCTTGGCTCTGTTAATTGGCCGATTTTCTGGCAGCAAGCTCAGTGAAGCAATGAGGCACTAAGGCAGGTTCAGTCAGCCATGCATTCAACTGAAGAGTGGGAGGAGGGTTGGATCTCTCTTTTCACATCCATAATGCATATTTTTGCATGGACTGTTCTATATTTGTCCCTGACTATGTCTATATTTCTGTCTTTTTAATTATCACACTTTATATGTGTGTATATGTGCATGTGTACATATAAGACATGATGGAGGTAGTGCTTGTCTTCTTTCTTTTTCTTTTTCACTCTGCTGTAAGAATCATTAGAATAAATACTTGCAGGAGGTGTTGGTGGGAGTATTGACTTTCTCCTGCCTCTGCCTTCCACCTGACCTGCTGTCCCCAAACACCCATCCTAGTGCATCCAAAGCCCATTCATTATCCTCTTCCATCTCGCCTATTAAATAGCCAAGCCTGCTTGTGTCCGGACATTAATTAAGTAGTTTGCAATATCTGTCGCTGCTGTTTGTTCCATTCTGCCGGGCTAATTTGCCATTACAAGACGCTGGAGCTCCTCCGCTAAGAACAAAAATGAGCCTTGTCACTCAGGCAGATGCGTCTCCACAGTACATCATTACTGAAGCTGTTCGTCTGAGTCGGATGGAACGGAGACACAAAAAGTGAGAGAGGCTGAGTGATATTTATAAAAAGGAAAAGATGGGCTGTAACAGTGTGTCGACTGTTATTTGGTTGACATTGCATTAATTTGTTTTGATATTTAACGGTTTGCTTTTC
>JAOUQW010000034.1:6950680-6972263 GCA_028565825.1 Olivaichthys viedmensis | reverse complement strand
GGCTTTTGTATGTCTACTGTCGAATATGGTAATCAGATACAGATACAGAGATGATGTAACATTTATGCAGTCTGACATGTGGTAGGCAGCCTATGTCTACCTATGTTTCTTACTATGATTTATTGCTCATTTATTCTTAACCTGAAAAAAAACAATATGGACAAACAAACAAACAACTGAATAAACAAGTACATGGTTATAAATAAATATATAAATGGTTCATGGTTCAATGCGATCCAGCAAACAGTACATCCGAGTAGTGAACTGATCTTAAGGGTAAATTATAAATAGTCTCATCATTTATTCATAGGCTTTTTCTTTTAGTGAAGATAAACCATTGTATTTAATTTATGTTATAGTGATTTTCCCCTCATAGCTTTATATAATTTGTGGTCTTTGCAACATTCCCACATGTCTCACACCTTAACACTCAAATGATAATCCACCTCACTGTCACGCCCTCACCGGCCTCCCCGAACTCCATGCCCCGGAATTCCCCGCCCTCCCCTACAGCGCGCAGCGACACGTTCGCGATCTCTGGCATTCTGATCACCCTCATCTGTTCCCAACTCACTCACACACCCCTGATCTGCAATCACATTTCTCTTGCATAAAGCCCCTGACATCTCCACTCAGTGCTCAGTTTTGTTCAATGCAAGTAACATTACCAAGCGTTTACCTGACGGATTACCTGAACTCGACCCCGGACCGGATTTCCCGACTTACGTCCCCGCCTGTGCCTATGACATTTTGTCTGCCCATCGCCAAACCTATCGCCTGCCCCTCGACTCCGCACTTGCTCAATCCCTTGGTTCTGTCTGCCTTCTCCCTGCCATCTCCGTGTGTCGTGTTTCCATACCGTCAGTCTGAGCGTTCTACCTGGTTCTGTTTTCTGTGTTTCAAGTCTCACATTCCGGTTTCTGTTCTTCCCGTTTAGTTTGTTTGTTTGTTTGATTCCCTCTTTGTGTTTTTGACTTCCTGTTATTGACCCACGCCTGTGCCCTGACTACGATTATGGATTTGTCTGTATTACGCCTGTCTGCCTGTTACCTGACCCCTGCTATGGATTATGACGATGATTTATGGATTAACCCTGTAAATAAACACACCGAATATCCGCACTTGCGTCCTGCCTCTTCTCCCGTGCAGCACACGTTACACCGTGACAATCACCATTTATTGAAATCCTGATATACTTTAATCCCTAATTCTAATCACTCCAATACTCTCTCAGATCTTGAACTTCTCTAACCTATTTTTTTTAAACCTCAGAAGCTATCAATTTAATATCCTAAATGTTGCCACTTGGTTAGCCCCTTCTCTGCTTCTATATTGCTCTGTATTTCTAATGCTGCAGGAAGTCTCTGTGCCGTCCCATGTAATTTACTGGCTCTTCCCCAAAGCCATAATCGGGCTCAACTCATGCATGAACTTCCTGCTCTGTTCCATTTACGAGTGCATGCTAATACTGATCGAGGATCAGCCCCCCATTCCTTGCCTAATATTAATCCAATAGGAGTTTTATGATGAGGTTGCTTTTAACTACTCCTTTCCCTCTAAAAGTAGACACCTTGTGCAGACCAGCGCCAATGTTTCTCTCGCTTATTTACACCATCCTTATGCAATTAAAAGCACAATCAGTAGCATAGGATAGAAGAGAGCGAGAGAAAGCGAGAGAGCGTGAGAGAGAGTGAGAGAAAGGAAGGAAGGAGGGGAGGAAGTCGAAGTCATTTAATTCATGGATTACGACTTTGGCTTAGAGAAAATTAAAAACCTAGAAGTACATCAGATGGCAATTAGTGCTTGGGAACGTTCGACCCATTAAAGATCTTGCCCTAAATTCAACTCCCCCTACTTCCCTTCAATTACTGAGGGGGAACTGCACACGCACACGCACACACACACACACACACACACAGGCTCAGTGGTTGACAGTCTTAAAGCCGAAATTCCACTTGAAGTTCTAGTGACTTTGTTTGACATGTCTCTTGGAAAAGGTTGTTGGTAAAATATGTGATATAAGGCTTGCAATGCTACTCTTATGTCTTCTTTGTTGATTTCATTTATATTTACTGCGAGGTCAGAATGTTCTGTTGAGGCTGGCAGCTAAAGAGAGACAATAATACATCTTTAAAGTTGCTGTGGTGGATGATGGATCTCTCCTAAACTCTAGCAACAACTGCAGCTAAAGCCATGCTGCTTCATCTGAAAGCGTGAACAATAATTAAGTTCAGGGTCAACTATTGAAAATGTTACAAACAGATCTGTGGAAAAAGACTTAAATTTTTTGCTGCCATCGTGGCTTTAAAACCAAAAATGCTGGACATACTGTAGAACTCTGGACATTAACCAAATCATTATTGTGGCATGGTTATGACCACTGGATAGCATTAACATGTGCATTATTGTTAAATAATTTATAAGTGTTTTTGACCTTTATCTTTTATTATTAAACTGATAAACATGATAAGAGCTCTGAGCTATTTCATTTTTGTTTGCTTCTATCAACAGACGTGAATGACAATGTTCCGTTCTTCACCTCCTCTATTTACGAGGCCTCGGTGACAGAAGGGGCGGAGGTTGGAACTCTGGTCCTGCAAGTATCAGCCAATGACCTCGATCTTGGCTTAAATGGAAAGGTAGATAATAAAGCTATTCAGTCATTCATTTATACAGTTGCAAAAGTTTGCATCCCCCATGGATTCTGGGTGAACAAAAGTAATGTACCTCTATTTTACAGTTTATCTTCATATAAATAAATAAATATTTCAAGAAGTTAAAAAAGAAATGTGGCTGTGTCCTGTGACATAACAACAATCCAAAACATACATAAACCAAATAAACAGAATAATAGTTTGAAAAAAGATGTTTGCCAGAATCTGCCTGGTTCCTGGACTTAATTTGAAGAAGGCAGTGTATGCCATCTGGCATCTGAGTTAGAACAGAGATGTCAAGAATAATGGGGGGCAAAGGGTGGACATACAAGTTATTAGAGAATATTTACAGTATATGATATTCAGAAAGGGAGATGCAAAACTTTTTAACTGATATAATATTTCTTTTTTTATTTTATTAGTATCTTAACATACACTGTTTGATCATTTTTCATACTTGTGATAATGAAGGAACATCTGTAAAACCCAACACACTGAGGCACACTAAGGTTTGTGTGTGTAAAAACATGTGCTAACTTGATGTTCTAACACCCACATAAAAATGTGCAAGCTGGTTTCCTAAAAGGGTCTATGGAGGATTACTTCTTTCAAATGAGAAAAATAACATGTCTTGTTCGTTTTGTGTGTTTGCCTAAACAACTATGCAATTTAGGGTATGTTTACCTAAAGGTACGAAATACAGATTAGTGACTATGCAAATAGATAAATTTTTCACCAGCAATGTGATTGACAGGAATTAAACTTGCGGAACCCCGTTTCCATCAGTTGAAGACAAAATCATACCATTAACTAAGTTTTAATAATAGAACGTTTATTGAAATTATGCTTAAGTATATCAAAATAAACTGAACATTTCTCAAAATTATGACTTAATGTTACCGCAGTAAAGTTGGTTTTATATTCAAGATTTGCTGCACATTTTCACTTGTGATGCCAACAACTTAAGGAGCCTGGGAAAATGTTTTCATTCACATACAGTGGGGTCCAAATGTCTGAGACCACATTGAAAATCCACCGCCATGTTTCACTGTTGTTTTGATTCACTGTGGTATCAATCTCTCTTCTGTCCGTCTCCTTACATAAACCCTTCTGTTACTGCCATAAATCTCAAACTTGGATTCATCAGTGAATAGGACTGTGAAATGTTGGTATGTCTTAGCCCATTCCAAGCATTTGGCCTTGTTTCCCTTCCAGAGAAGTGGTTTAGAGACGCTACTTGTCCTTTGAGACCACTACTAGCTAGCTTTCTTTTGACAGTACGTTTACTGATTTGAGTCTCTCGTTCTTTATTCAGCACAGTCTGTATCTGTGATGAAGTTGCTGTTCTCTCTCTCAGCGAACAAAGCTTTATGTATTGGTCTTCAGATGGTGTGGTCACGTTTGGTCTGTGCCTGATCGTGCTTTGGATAGAACTGATCCAGTTTCGGCAAAGCATTTTAGAGTGACATACAGTGGCAATGAAAAAAATCCCAGATTTTCAATGAGTTCTCAGACTTTTGGACCCCACTGTACACTGTATGAACATATATTCATGTCTACACTCTTATTTCACATTTATATCGTCTTTTGAGCAGTTTTTCAACAAATGTAATCTGCGTTATACTTGGCGCGCAATTATGCATATGTATGGTTTATGTTTCAGTTTACTCTTCCAGGAGTCTCTTTGAGATCCAAACTTGCCGCGACTATTGAGAACAATTAACACATGCAGAACCCTCATTTGAATGTTGTTTCCTCCCCCTACTTTGCATATGACATCATTCACATAATTATCCTTTGTAAATCACCCGCAACACGCCACTAACTGCTCACACAATTTATCCGATTGAACACGCAAATTAGTACCCTTTATTTGGGATCTTAGTAAACCAGGGCCTAATTTTTTTTGTTGTTGCTGCTATAAATTACATTTCTTTGTCTTCTTCATTTTGTCCTAAGGACATGCCAGCTTTTGCACTCAACTGTATGTTGGTTTCTGTTGTATTTTAATCAGATCAGATTGTGATTAATGTATCTACAGTGGACTATTTGTAGTTGACAAGTGACCTCAAATGCACTCAGTCTGCACTAAACAACTGTCATTCACACTTTACGTGCCGTACTGATTGTCAGCATATTTGCTGTGCCACGTGCCCATAGTTTGTTTGTGATTCCCTGTCTCGTGATGTGATTGTCCCCACCTGTATGTCGTTTGTTAGTGATTAGAAGTGTTTATAAGCCCTCTTGTTTCTGTCCAGTTTGTGCCTGATTGTTTGATGTTACGTGTGTTTGTGTAGTTGATGTATGTGTAGAATAACTATGTTTAATGGAAAACGGCTTTGCACTTGTGTCCTGTCTCCTGTCTAAAGTGTGACAACTGCTACTTAAGAAAGTCCTCCATTTTCTATAGTTTGACTGTAGGCTCATATTCATCAGCCTTCCATCTCACATAGCTTCTGCATATTGAAGTGATGATAATTTGAAGCTGTTTCACTGAGAAAAGAAAATACCAAGGCTAACCACTAACTCATCAAAAAAGGCTCATAAAGCATGAGTAATGATGGATATGTGAGTAAAAAGCTTTGTCATAGACTTATTCATCACATGCATTCATCCATTACATCCATTCTACTGTCTTTCGATGGAACAGAGCTTAAAGGACAGCGCCATCAGTCTTTAGTCCTATTGTTGCTCTGCCTAGCAGAAATTCTACAAAGTGTGCATAAACCAATTGAGTATTAAATCTGAAAATGGGTCAGAAAACCCAACAACGCCTCTCCTGACTCTGCTTTACACTTGTAATTGAATTACTTGAGGAATGACAAGGCTTTGGCAAAGGGAGAGCATGATGAGATGTTCTGCAGGCATGCTGTCCTTGGCTGCATAATTGCTCTCTCTAAGCAACCTCGCAACAAGCACGCTGAATCACAGATACCATGCAATGCCACATTTAGATATAATGAGTATCATTTGTGGGCGTGAATACTAATACATATATTTTTTATACTTTAACTGTAACAGTTGGAGGTTGCTGCTTATTTTAATAACTTGAACCCCTACAAGATTTGAATTATAGCATTTACATTTAATGCTCCCTCTTATTCACACTAATTCAGCTGGCAGGCCACCGTTTTTATATATATGCTGTTATAGCAGGGCTCCTCGCCTGATAATTGACAATGGGGTCTGTCAGACTCTGTGGAGAGACAGCATGCATACCTTTTTATCCTTTAAACCTCATTCTTACCTTCAAATGGCTGTGAAAGTGTCAGTACATCTTTACAGCGTGAATGCCAAAAGAGCATGTGGTGTTGGAGTGGAGTCCTGGCAAACAGGTTATGAGTGAAAATCTGCTCACTTTTCGACGGATGAATTACACACATGCAAGAAAAGTCTGATTAATCATAGGTATCATTCCTTGTCTTAATTTGTCTCCCTCTTCATTGCTTCCGGCAAAGCCTTATATGCAGTTTCTCATTGCTTCCGTTTTCCTTTAACCCTTTGAGATTTAAGTTCTCATCCACACCCATCTCTCTGTCTCTCTCAGATCTCCTACTCCTTGCTGAATGACCGCAGTGGAGACTATCAGTTCTTCCGCATCGATCCTGAACTTGGCTCCGTCTACACAGAGGCAGTGTTCGACCGGGAAACTAAGGGTTCCTACCTTTTAGAAGTGAAATCTGTGGACGGCTGGGAGTCTGCCAGGCCAGGAAGGCACGGGCAGCCCAACTCTGGTATGACCACCCAAGCCTGCTTCCTAAAACAGCCTCTGTGCTAATAAGTAGTCTGGATCCATTTAGTCTGATTACTTTAATGCCATTGATTTATTCTTCCAAAATGGAGCAGCAGTCGTAGAGCACAGAACCATGATGCCTGAAAGTAGCTCTGACAAGTAAAAGGTTAACATTACTGGTGGCCAGGAACTATGGGATGAGAAGGACAGATATGTCAGCTAGCCAGCAACAAGACAAAATCAAACTCTGTCTTAATCCCAAATGGCTATAATAGGGAGTAGAAGCCATTTCATACCCTGTATTTTATATCCGTCACATGACTAAAGAGAAAATAAATGCTAAACACTAAGGCATCTGAAGAAATTACGTATAAGTGGTGAGTAATGACAGATATAGCTGAACCCATACATGCTTGATATGATGACACTTATACTAATCAGCCTCAAACTCTGCATGAGTCATAGTGAGCCTTTTAGGCCACAGCGTGTCATCCATTCCCTCATTAGTCCTGATTGCCCAAGATTTGGAGACTTTCCGGCAAACCTTTATGCTGTAAATCTGATATGCATTTTGTTGCACTGTGTGAGTGTGATCATTATGAGATGTGCACAAAATGTGCTGTTTCTGACAAACCTCTAGATATTTAAAACTCTGACGAGCTTTATACCAGTGATTAATACAATATTTGAATCTTGAGTGTTTTTGATGAGAAGCACTATGTATTGTCTACTTTAAAAAGAAAAATCAAACAAAGAAGGGGTGAAGTATACATCAGACTACCTGTTCTCATAAATACTACTGAATAAGTAAGTAGTTACTCATTATTTTAGACAAAGCAGAAGTAGGTGCTTGAGCTCCTGTATTGAAAAGTAGAAACACTAAACAAGGTATTGTGTGGTCGGGGTCAGTCCCTTTCTTCAACGATGTTAAACACTGATTTGGTTGGCTAAGCACTTGGTAAAGATCTCATCCAAATGTTGAGTCTGTACTGTGTTGTCAGTGCACATCACACTCATAAGAGGAAGTATATGTGCAGTTTTATGCAAATGTAAAGCTTACCTTGGAAAAATAAAGTTGTGTGCACAGAAACAAAATCACTTTTAAACAGTCATTTAAAGGTATAGCCAGTGAATCTTAAGTCAGAACACTTTTTGTAATATTTAGTGAAGTTCTCACATTCTGGTGGCTGTCAATAAAATATCTGCTCAGAGGGGAAACTCTGGTCTGTGTGATTGCCACAGGCTCTGTCAACAGGAGAAAAACAAGTGAGGTGGGCCACCAACATCTAACCAATCAGGACAAGCAGGCGTCTCTATTTCCCTGTCAATTATATTGCCTGTAAATTCAGAAAACTCCCCGTCTTGCACTAGCATTTATGCATTCATTCTAGCCTATGCAAGTTTTTGGGGACATGGTTTTGAAGGGGAACACTGAAGGGAAGGCTTCATTTGTTTGAATTTTGAGCTTTTACAAAACTAATTTTTACAAAAATCACTGACTATACCTTTAATAGCCTTTTCACACTTGGCCCAAATAGTTGAGTCTGTACTCAGGAGCAAGTCTGGGCTCGATTTGTTAAGGGTGTCATCAACGCAGGGTTGTTTTCACACAGACAAATTCCTTTCAAACCTCAAATCAATTGTGCAATTTTATTCGTTGCTGCTACAATGCGCAAAATGAAAGACAACAGGTACATCTCTTAATTGTTCTTATTAATGTTTTATTTATTTCTGGTATTATTTATTTAGTGTTTCTTTCCTCCTCAACACTGATCAGCGGTTCAGATGAAGCCTTTCAGTTGAAGCTGCTTGCTTATAGCCTATAAGAAATAATTCTGTTTTTGAGTTTCACTTGTGTATTTAATGCTTTTTTTTTAACTCGATATATCTAGAAGGCATTTTGTTTTATTTGCAGACCACAACATGCCTGTCCACACCATTGTGAAACTTGAAATAGGAAGTAACGTGTCAATTTCAACCAATCACGTTATACGTTGCCCAGCCCGTGAGTGGATCAATTTCAAACATGTTACGGTGTGCACTCGAGTTCATTTGACGCGAATGTGAAGGCTACTATTTTCAGGTAGACCAGAGTACTGAACTCTCAGCTTAAATGGACTCGGGTCTGGAAAAAAAGTCTCACTTTGTTCATGCATATATTATTCCTATTTCCTATTTCAGTTTTCATACAACAATTAACCACACAGCCGCTCTCCAGTTTTTTAAAAGACTGTTTCAGACACTCCCAAAAACAGTATGTCCATGGGATGTCACATCCGCAATGCTAATAAACTGCTATATATCTGTAATATGTACATAAATATCTTTCTTTTAAACATTGTAATTAGTAGCATATATTGTATTTGGCATGAACTTATCTACAATGATAATGGTCATTGTATTTGTCGGGTGATTTATTATATTGATATTATGTGTGACATGATGTGTTGTCACTTGTGATGTGATGTTTTTGGGATGTATTTCAGTAATATTCTATGATGTGATGTTTTGTGGTATTCTGTCTATAGTAAAGTATAGTTATGTGGGTTTATGTACAGTGATGTGTGGTAAATTATAGTGATGTGTAGTAGTGGTCTGTAGTGTAAATGGGTAGTAATGTCACATGCTGTATTCAATGCCCGCCAATCTCCTATTTTCCAGTCAGTGCGGGTCCTTTATTTCCTGTTTTATCAGGCTATTTTCTAAAGCAGGAAAGATCTTGAGTGTGACTGTGCGTCTGTGGTTGTGAATGCTAAATGAATAATGGATGTGTTCATGAAGATGTCTGCTACTCTGTTCCCATAGTCCACCTCACCTACCACACTCAAGAGAAAGCACAGAAGAAAACGAGAACATGTATACAAATACACAAACACACACATGCCTACTTACCCAAAGGGACACGATGCTCAAAGAGGCAGACATGATGGATGGAGAGTTGCACACTCTGATGCACCCACACAGACATGCACAGTGCTGTACAATAATGTAATAAAGTCATCCTGTCAAAGTGATTGGCATGACAACCGGAGAAGAAAACAAAGAAGCTGGAAATCGCACAGCCCAGCGATGCTTGTTTATTTGTACTGAAATTACATGACCATGCCTTCACAACACATCTCTAAACACCTTGTCAACCTGTCACCGAATGACAGTTACAGCGTTTACAGCATTTTCATTCTCACACACATTGAAAACTACAACTGGAGTCAACTGGACTCTTGACTGAACTGAGCCAGGCAGGATTTGTAATGCTTTTTTCCTCCTGTTATTTGGGACCATTTTATTTGCATGAGCTGCCTCCACAACCTGTTTAAATAATTGATCTGCTCTTGAGAAGTATATTGCAAATTATGTCTCTTTTGAAAGTGATATCAAAGGGAGGAATCTTAAAGGAAGGGATGGACGTCCCTCCACCCGTCCATTCTTGAGCCCCTTGGGCGCTATCCTCACAACTGCCTGCTGATGGCTTCAAACACAGAGCTGAAATATAGAGATGAGAGGATTGGGATAGAGAGATGAAGAGCGGGAGGAAACGAAGAAGACAAACAGAGGAGGAGAAAATAAGGGGAAGATGGAAATGAGAAATGGAGATAAAGGATCACAAGGAGAGAGACAAAGAGGGCGAGTCAGAGAGAAAAAAAGAGTAAAAGGAATGAGACAAACATGGAAATGCATTTAAAGAGAGAGTGCCAGAAAGATAAGAAAAGGGTGCAATGAGGGGAAAAAAGCATCATGATTGACATACTAAGATCATCGGAGGTTGTTTAATCGCGTGTGTGTGTTTGCTCTTTCCCTTAGACACGGCATATGTACGGATTTTCATCAGCGATGTAAACGATAACAAACCAGTGTTTGCGCAGACTGTGTATGAAGTCGACGTGGATGAGGACGCAGACGTCGGCTCCACCATCCTTACTGTCAGCGCTAATGATGAAGATGAAGGTAGGCCGGGATGAAGACGGGTGGAAAAAACAAGGGATGTGAATACATACAAATTTAAGTAAAGGCACATGGGTCACATGGCTGACTGTGTACCAGCCTGATAAGAGGTTTAAGAAATTCAAAGCAAGTTCTACACATCCTCACTCATTGTGATCTCAGCCTTCAAATCATACTATGCAGCACACAATCCTCATGTTGTGTATAAGGCTGTTCCTCATTCTTCATATTGCACATCTTGCACTGCACACAATTCACAACTCGGAATACTTCAGAATACTTTGCTCCTATTCAAATAATTTTATTCAAGAGATTCTAAAGATGTTCCAGCTTTTTCAAGCCTAGAGAAAGCTTCAAGATCATGTTTTTGATATGCACCTATACATGTATATATCTGTAGGCTTTTTTCAGCTTGTCTAGCTGTCAGTGATGTTAGGTAATTTTTTTTCAGGTGAGAGGTCAGGTGAGATTTTTATTTTCTGTATGTCCATCAAAAAAGATGAAACCACAGGTAAAAATTAGATCACTGGAAAGTATGGTTTTGTGGATGTTTGCGGATGTGGACTGCCCTCTTCAATTAAGACCACAGGTTAAAATCCGGAGACTAAAATGAGCATTGCAAAACATTGATTTTGTGTTCTTGCAACCATTTCTGTGTTGATAGATATTTGTTTGGGAGAAAGCTATGGTCAAGTCTTAACCCCCTGCTAGAGGACTGAATGTTTGTGTCTAATTCTCTAATTCTAACTATTCCAGACTTTTGCTTTTTTATGTATTATGGCCCTGATTGTACTTAATAGTATTTGTAACTGTTTATGTATTTTTTATATCCATTACCTGACTTGTGCAGGTCAACAACCAGCTGTCTCTTCTGTGTTGAAAGCTCTCTGTTTTTTTTCCCATGGCAATGGATAACAAAGGGATTTTACATGTGCAACCTCATTTATTCCCAAATGAAACAGGAAATGGTCAAAGGCAACAATTCCTGGGGACTGAAAACAATTGATAAACAATATGATTTTTTCAAATAAGACAAAATGGGTTGCATTTATTTTAAATATTGTAGCATAGGCAAAGAGCATGGACCAGGGAGCATTTTTAACTTTTTGAAAATTGCTCTTTATTTGGCAAACACACTTTTACAGCATAGAACAAGCTTGGTAGTAAGCCAATGAACTGACTCAGCATGAGAAAAACCGTCAGGGTTGGCCATGCCCACCGAGCTCCCATTGGTGGCACGACAGACCCCCGAATAACACGCTGACTCAACCCATGCTGACACAGACTACATTACAGATACACACACTTTTATTAACTCGTCTTAAAGTAAACCCCAAAAACAACAACAGTATAACAGTGGCGTGCAGAGGCTCACGGGTATTCAGCAAGCACATTGCGCAAGCCCCCAACGCTACAATATTCTTTAGGGGTGTCAATAATTTTGCAAATATTTTTTTGAGAATGAATTGGAGCAAAATAAGTAGTTTCTTCTGTTGTTTGAGTGGAAAGTTAAATTTCTGTTTATACAATCATTTTTGCTCATTTTTATGAAGGGTGCCAATAATTCTGGAGGACACTGTAGGCCTTTTAATTATGCACAATGGTTGAATATATCTTGCTCATATACTGCCATGTTAACCCTGCCACTCTCACATACAGAGATTCTTTAATATGCACACTGCGAGCACATGAAAATCCCCGAGATGAGCTCGATTTTATTTCGCTTTCACATGTAAATCCATCCAGACAGCAGCAAATCACAGCCGACACATCACTCATTTCTCATCAGCTATCCATGTCAAGTGCATAAATCCCTGTGTGAATAATCTGCTGTTGCATCTGGAGTGCTTGTGGATATGTATGGAGCTGCAGCCCTGATCATCAGGCATTTATCAGGACCTTTAGCCTCATTATGACAGACGTCATCCTTAAACGGATCTTTCATCATGGCCTCTGGAGGAGTCAGGAAGCATAAGCTACCTTATAAGCTATATTCTCCTTTTTCATAAGAGTCCTGAGAAAACGCTAACCTCCAAAACTCTAACGACATGGTACTTCTAATAATTTATCAGAGTTGCTCAGGGCAATAGCAAGACCAGAATTAAGATTGGAATTGAGGCTGGCCATGCGTTGTGTCCTTCGCTGTTCATTATTCCTCTTTCAGCAGGGAAACTCAGACAGAGAGATGAGAAGAGAGGGAGAGCAACAGTAGAGGAATATATTTTTTGCATTGTTTATTTATCCTCTTTGCTTGCTTACTCTGTCTCTTTTTGCAGTCAGAGTGTTCCACAGGGAGTTGATCTCTGTCAAGTATTAATCTAATATGAAACAAAAAGTGGTTCATTCACATGGCTTTTGATTTTGGGAGATGCAGTAGAGGTTGCAAGATTAAGAATTCCTTGTCTTACTCATTCCGTTTCTCTTTCATGCTTCAAGCTTCTCCCTTGTTTCTTGCAGCACAGGCAGTCCATTCTGCCTCTGCCATAGTGTAATTGGAAGGAGAAATAAGCTGCCAATAATGTAATTGACTTCATTTATTCCAGGCTACATTTTCACGTGTGGAACAGGGGGTGGGTTTAAGTCATAAAAAAATAAGATGCAAGATCTGCATGGCTAACCTTAACCTTGAGAGAGGGTGTTTTTTTAATAAGTTTTGCCTGGCTCTGGTGATTCCATTTTAAATGAGTGGATTATTTGCCTTGGCCTATAATGGTAGCTGAAGCCCGCTAGAAGCTAGAAGCAGCTAGTTTGCAGGGATAAACTAACAAAGAAAATCACTAACACTTCAGTATAAAGGGGTCAAATATTAGACATTAATTCAGAGTACATAAGTAAATTTAGGTAGTTAATACAGCAGTTATTTGGCAACATTAGCAGCTTATTAATTAAACATTAACTAATGTTTCTGGAAATGTATGTAACTCTTAATATTAAGTCAATATCCTGTTTACACATAATTTACTTAGTCTTTGGTAATGTCTCTTTAAATACCCCAAACCTGTCAGGTATTATTTAGTGTAATTGACTTTGACTGTCTTGGTACTTACTATAATTTTACATATCATACAACAACTACACAGTGCTTTAGAGTTTGCACAGTAAAATAGAGCTCTGTACTGAACACATACAATTAAGAGCAGTCATTTATGAGGTATTATCTCTTTATATGTCTTGTGTTGAGACCAAATTGAGAGAGAGTATTATCAATCATTATCAATAATTTTTACTAATCATTAATTAGCCTGCACATTTTCAGAAACAGTTATTAAGGAGAAGCAGGTAACACCTACAATATAAGGTAAGAATATGTGAACATTAAATAAATCACTAATAACCTGTAAATGTTGCCAAATAACTGCTGTATTCACTACTTACATGCACACATATTAGCTATGAATTAATGTCTAATATGTGACCCTCTATACTGAAGTGTTACCAGAAAATGATATGAAATGCATTTTTCTAGTCAGATGCATTGAAATGCACATTCACAGCAGTTATGAAGTATATCTGCACTTGGCTTGATTTTGTGTCTGCTATCTATAGTAATTCATGAAACTCGTAGTCATGGTTGTGCTATAGTTCTCTAGCATCAACTATGTTGTTTTGCAGGTGCCAATGCTAAGCTGCGCTACCAGATTACTGCCGGTAACACAGGCGGTGTTTTTGATGTGGAGCCTGAGGTAGGCACCATCTTCATTGCTCAACCATTAGACTATGAGCAGACTAAACGCTACAAACTGCATGTGCTGGCCTCAGACGGGAAGTGGGAGGACTACACTGCTGTCGTGGTCAACGTGGTGAATAAGAACGATGAGGCACCCGTGTTCTCTGTCAATGAGTACTATGGCAGCGTGACAGAGGAGCTGGATGGTTCTCCAGTGTTCGTGCTGCAGGTGAGGCATCAACCACAGAAATGCCTTTGAGGCTAGTAGAGGATTAGTCAATGCTCCACTTTTCTTATCTCCTGTCTTAAGAAGAATGGGGAAAATGCTTTCATATGTTAGCATGAATAATAAGCACTGATTGCTAGGGCATGACCATAAGCATTATGCAAATTATATTAGGCTT
Organism: Olivaichthys viedmensis; assembly: GCA_028565825.1. NCBI lineage: Eukaryota > Metazoa > Chordata > Actinopteri > Siluriformes > Diplomystidae > Olivaichthys > Olivaichthys viedmensis. Next base: position 6,957,863 of record JAOUQW010000034.1, on the reverse strand, counting down.
TTAGGCTAGGTGACCAGGTTCAGTTTTTTTTAAATAAAGTAAAACCATTTAAAAAAATGCTGCATCTCCGAACAACATAGAAGAATCAGGTTGAGTCATTTCTTCATAACAATTTTTACTCTTGGGAGCATGTGGTGAGTCTCATTTCCCCGAATTGATGGACATTTTTAGTCACATCCTGTCTTGAAAATTGGTGTATAATTTGTTTTGAATGAGCAGGGAAATGAATCATGCTACAGAGGTACTCAGATTTTAAATGGTTAAACAAGCACTTATCAAGCCAAGAAATTATATTAGTCTCATTAGTCTCAGATTTTTTACGGAATTTTTATTTTTTTTTAATATTCAAAAGGGTTTTTAATGCTCTTTACTGCTTAATCTGATTTTAGGGTCTGAGATTTCAGTATGTTCTGTCTTGAAGGGATGCTTTAAAACCTGAATTGTATTTTTTACTTTGCCTTGTATTTATGAATCTTGGATTAAATTATATAATATTTAGAGTTTTTAGTTATTTGTTAATTGTTTCCTGCTGAAATTCCTACCTTAGTTTAGTAGGGCAAGGAATTTAAGCTCTTGGCTGAGAATATTCATATCTGTGTAGAGAACACTTGAGTCCAAGTCAGCACACTTCAATAATTTAAGAGAAATTAAGTTGGTGTCAGTTCTAAGATGTACGTTCTAAGATATTCTGTTTGATGTTTTAGGTAACAGCCTCTGACCCAGATAAAGATGCTGACCAAGAGGCTCTACGCTACTCTTTGCATGGTCAGGGAGCTGAGAGCGAGTTCATCATTGACGAGGTGACAGGAAAGATCTATGCTCAGAGGACTCTGGACCGAGAGGCACGGGCTGTGTGGCGCTTTGTGGTGTTAGCCACGGACGAAGGCGGTGAAGGGCTGACCGGATTCACTGATGTCATTATTAGCGTGTGGGACATTAACGACAACGCCCCCATCTTTGCCTGTGCACCAGACAACTGTTATGGAGATGTGGCTGAAAACTCCCCACCTGGCACTTCTGTTATGGAGATGACTGCCACCGATCTGGACGATGCAGCTGTAGGGCAGAATGCCGTGCTGGGCTATAGGATTGTCGGTAACACAGCCCTAAGTGGAGGTAACAGCGGGATGGACATGTTTACCATCAACCCGGCCACTGGAACCGTCTCGGTGGCCAAGAGTGGTCTGGACCGGGAGCAAACAGAGTCGTACCTCCTAGTGGTTGAGGCCAGAGATGGAGGGGGTATGACGGGCACAGCCACAGCTACCATCCATGTGACGGACGTGAATGACCACACTCCTCGCTTTTTGGATCGTTCTTGTTTAATGAGGATCCCCGAGAGCAGCGAGCCTAACGCGGCTGTGCTTGAGCTAGTTGCTGAGGATGCAGACGCCGGCGAGAATGGTCAGCTGACATTCAGCGTGGTGGCCGGAGACCCGGAGCAGAAGTTTTACATGGTGAGTCACCGGCAGGAGCAACGAGGAACCCTGCGGCTCAAGAAACGCTTGGACTTTGAAAGGCCGGGCGAGCAGCGCTTCAATCTTACCATTAAGGTGGAGGACCTGGACTTTTCCAGCCTGCTTCACTGTACTTTAGAAGTAGAGGACTGCAATGACCATGCTCCAGTCTTCATCCCTCACTTCCTGCAGATTCCTGCTCTCCGAGAGGATGTCCTGATTGGTACCAGTGTAGCTTTAGTGGTGGCCAGTGACTCAGATTCTGGCATGAACCGGGAAATCAGCTACAGTATAGCTCCTGAATCCGACCCATATGGCCTCTTCTCAGTTGACCAGACTGGGCTAATCACTGTGGCCGGGCAGCTGGACCGGGAGATTACTGCCCAGCATCATTTGGTTATCCTCGCAACTGATCACGGGACTCCACCATTGACTGGCACCGCCACCATCCACATCTCGCTGTTGGATGTAAATGACAACGGGCCTGAGTTTGAGTCTGCATACTCACCAGTAGTGTGGGAGAATGTTCCAGGGCCTCAGTTGGTGCGACTCAACACCAGCTCTATGCTGCTTAGAGCTATTGACCGAGACTCTGCAGAGAATGGTTCACCTTTCTCTTTCTCTGTCACACCCGAGTACCGTTATAGCAATGACTTTTACCTGCAGGATAACAGAAATGACACAGCCACCATAACAGCCCTCAGAGCCTTTGACCGAGAGAGGCAGAAGGAGTTCCTGCTGCCAGTAATCATGACTGACAGTGGAAAACCACCCAAAACAGTAACCAGCACGCTCACGATCACTATCGGTGACAAGAATGACCACGCCCATGTCGCTGGAGAAAAGAAAATATACATCAACAGTCACAGAGGTAAACACAGTATTGCTAATAGTGTGTCAAGGTAGTGAATGATTAATTCACTATTATGCGTAATTAAGTAAAACTAATTAAAAACTCTATTAAGGGTGTTATTTTTTAGGGCTAATGTGAATAATGCAGACCTATTTAATAAATGTATATCAACAAAGCAGGGCTTATCTATGAATAATCTGTCTGCTATTAGGAACATTAAAAACATCATGCCTACAGGAGCATAAACCACAAAATAGTGTAATCAGGGCATTAAGTAGGTAATGAAGTTAATTAAGTATAGTTAATTAACTAAGGTAATTTTAGATGGGGTAATTTCTAATTACACGAATGCAGCCGACTTGCCATAGAAATGAATGGGAATATTTAAATCATACCTAAACTATGCTAACTTTTTATTTGTGTATCTCTGAAGCAATTTCAAGACATAGATTCTCCACATTATTCACATGGATGTGTTTCTTATATCCTTTTTACAAAGACGATTGCTACATCAAAAACCAATTTATCTTCGCAAAGCTCTAAGGCATTCTCAATATAAAACTAATTTTGTCTTTCAGTGAAAGATGTACATTTTTAGAAAAATGTGTTCATGTTTTTATTGTGTCGAAGACTTCAGAAGCACCTTTTGTGGTTTGTTAGTTTCACCTTGTATTTTGGGAATGCTCTTGTTTGGTTTTCTGAGAATTCATAGGATAAATGGATGTAACTGGAGCTTTCAGGTGAGCTACGATGAAAAGATGAGAGAATAATGCTGATGCAGCTGCTGGCTGGCCTCGTTCTTCCACGTATAGTGAGGCTGTTTTTGCTCAAAAGCTTCTTGTGCTAAAAGCATAGCAACCAGAGCAACATGAAAGTGTGAGTGGGTCTATTAAGGTATTTAAAGCCCAAGCAGAAATGTGCCACAGTACGTCCAGGACTAGTTTTCTTGCAGAGGGATGTCTAAAAAATTTAGAAATGGTAAAAGCTCTTTCTTACTCCCTGCTCTTTTCCAGGAAGCATGATAAATCATTGTGTTTACTGGTGAAAAGAAAAGTCACCATAGGCATCCAGCTAAAATGTCAAATATGTTTTGTGCCAAAAACATTTTGTTCAGGCAGCACACTAGACTGTAATTGCCATTCAATTGCTTGTTTAGGAGATTCTTTTTTTATTTAACCACATCAAGAGAGAGTTATTAGGATTTTTTTTCTTGGTAATGCTTCTGACAAAACCAAGCTGTTTAGATGCCGTTGCTTATTTATTAGCAGATCCATTTGGTTATTCATTGTGAGCTGTGATGTATACGAACTAAAGGCAGTGGCATTCAAAAGTTCTTCAAAGTGCCTCTGGCAGATGTGATAGATTTTTGATTCTGCATAGTTTAGCTCACTTTAGTATTAGTGTGCACTTTAAAACTGACTAACCTTTCAACTACATGCTATAAGGAGTTTAAAATGTAATTTCCACTATTGCATTTGTTCGCTAAATTGTTGGTTAACACTTTAATTAAGGGCGGTGTTCATAACTGGTTCTTCATGACATCTGACATATACCAATAAAACCATTTATAAAGGCTTATTCCAAGAAGTGTCAGCTGTCATAAAGACCGATTTTGTCCATTTTGATGTGAAGTGTCAAACACCTGAGTCAAGTGACATTTTTGATGACATACGGCTTACGTTAGAGCATCATGACAACCAACTCAGCTTAGTGTACTTCTGGTGTGTTCTGGTATATTTCTGCTTTTTTTACTTAGATTTGTTTTAGATTCTTTATGCATACTTGCGTCAATGCCACGAGACTGTCATGACAGAGTTATGTATATTTTTTCTGGCTCTTAATTAAAGTGTTTCAATTTACTATTCATAACATTGTTAGTAAAACCTGTGACTGTTATGACACGATTATTACAGAGATATGCATGTCCTTAAGTAGTGAGTTTCATTAATGATTTTAATGATAACTTTTGACAATGTTGTGACTGTCACAATGTGGACAGGTTGATGGACACACACGAAACTGCTTAACAACATGGACCTTATTTAAACTAAACATTAAATGAAACACACAACGTAACAGACATGCAACAAAAGACCAACTTGGACTGACACACGGGGATACACTGACTAATGAGGGATCAAACAGTCCGAATACGGCCGATGCCGTGGCAACCGACACACGCCGCAAGGTGAGCGGTCCCACAGCTTGGCGACTGTGACATAACCCCCCCTCTAAGGCGCAGCTCCCCCAGCGCCAACACCAGCCTTTAAGGGGGGGCCCTGGGGCCATGAGGCCAACGTCCATGTCCAGGTGGTGACATGGAGGCCGGCATTGCGCCGTGGACCAACCACCCTCCACAGTGCAGCCAGGGAGGGGAGCGATGACCTCGGCCACACAGACACGTGGAGGAGCGGCAACGTCCGCGGCGGGGGCAGGAGGCAAAACAAAGACACACACCTTCTGCGGCATCACACCTTCTGCGGAACTGGGGCACGCCTTCTATGGTGTCCGAGACCTGGGCGACACCCTCTGTGGCGTCCGGGAACTGGGCCACGCCTTCAGAAGCATCAGGGAACTGGGGAACGCCTTCTGCAGCATCATGGGGCTGGGGCAAGCGTCTGTGGCGTCAGAGAATGGGGGCACGCCTTCTGCAGCATCTGAGGACTGAGAATACTTAATAATAATGCTTTTCAAGATTCAAGATTTTTATTGTCATATGCACACGGAACGGTCAGTTGCACTGTACAATTAAATTCTTACTTGCTATTGGGAATCAATTACAAAAGAGATAAAAAAAATAAAATAAAATAAAGAGAAAACTATATGAATACTATAAAGAAATATTTAAGTCCTATAAAAAACAATACTATTTAGCAGCTTCTGTCGTGCAAAATGGCAAATGTAACAGGTGCAAATTGTTTAGGTTGTGCATTGTAGTGCAAAAAGAGTCTTCAAGTATGAGTCCGGTATGTGTGTGTGTGTGTGGTCTTGCCGATTTCCACACCACTATACAGTTGTCTGTGTCGGCAGAGTAGGGGGTGTTGAGGAGGTTGGGGGAAGGGGCATTGCGTCCGAGTCGTTCACAAGTCTTATGGCCTGGGGGTAGAAACTGTTCCGTTGTCAGTGATCTCACACGCCTGTAAGTGTGAAGAGGCTGTGTTGGGGGTGGGTTTGGTCCTTGATTATGTTATGGGCCCTTCTAAGGACTCTGGTGTGATACATGTCTTCCAGTGGCGTGAAGGTCGTCCCCCAGAGATTTTCTCTGCTGTCTTGACCACCTGCTGCGGATACTTGCAGTCCTGAGTGGAGTAGTTTCCAAACCAGACTGTGGAGCGGGTGAGAAAGCTCTCAATGGTGCACCTGTAGAAGTCACAAAGAATTCTGGCTGACATGCCACATCTCTTGAGCCTTCTCAGGAAGCATAGTCGTTGTTGGGCCTTCATGACCAGGTGTGATGTGTTGTGAGTCCAAGTGAGATCCTCACTGATGTGGGTGCCAAGGAATTCACCCTCTCCACCTCCGTCTCACCTAGGAGTAGTGGTGTGTACAGCGCCGTCTTCTTTCGGTGGTCCACAATCATCTCCTGTGTTTTTTTGACATTTAGGGACAAATTGTTGACCTGGCACCATGCCAGCAGATCTGCCACCTCCTTCCTGTAGGCTGTCTCGTCACTCCCAGTGATCAGACCGATGATGGTTGTACCATCATCAGATTTGATGGTAGTGGTGTTTTTGTGGGAAGCAGGGCTGTGTGCTATGCTCTACACCCTTTTTACTTATGACTGCACCCTTTTTACTTATCACTAGGGACCTTTGCTTATGTGAATGCAGGAGGTGCGGTTCCTAATCCTGATAGACGGAGGTCTGCCTGTCAGGAAGTCCAGCACCCAGTTGCAGAGGATGGGTGTCAGGCCAAGAGTATGGAGCGTTTCTGTCAGTTTGGAAGGAATGATTGTATTGAATGCTGAACTGTAATTAATGAAAAACATTCGCACATAACCTTCCTTGCTCTCTAGGTGTGAGAGAGCTGTGTGAATGGCATTACAGACAGCATCTTCTGTGGACCTGTTTGGTCGGTAAGCAAACTGGAGTGGGTCCAAGGTGTCTGGTATGTTCTTCTGGATGTGGGCCATGACTAGTCTGTCAAAGCACTTCATCACAATTGGATCACTTTGCTATATTAAAAAAAAAAAAAAAAAAAAGTAGAAACAAGCAGGAAAAAACTGATGAAAGTGCAGACTCTAAACAGACGATCTGTGGAAAGTCAATAGACCAATCAAAGTCTGGATGAACAAGATGGCCCCGCAGATGGCTGCCTCGCCGTGTTGGTGCGCGTTGTTTTGTTTTGTTTGTTAATTCAGTGTTTTGCCATACTACCCGGAGCTCTTTCACCAGGAAAGAACTCATGAATATCGGGGAAACAACTCCAGCGGATTTATTTCCCACTTTTCTTGCCCCATCTGTGGATTTATTGGACATTCTGGTCAAAGGTGCACTCACCCTTGTCCACGCAGTGAAATGCCAGAAGAGAGGGAAACGTGCCGGTGCACTCGTGCGTCTTCGCCGGCGCGGACTTCGCACACCATTACCAGGAATATTTCTCTCCAACGTGCGATCACTGTCCAACAAACTGGATGAACTTCAGCTACTGGTGGGGAAAAACAGAGACTTTTCTTCATCTTCCGTTTAGTTCTTCACGGAGACGTGGCTGTGTGGATCGATACCGGACTTTGCGCTGCAGCTGGCAGGCTTCCAACTTTTCAGAGCGGATCGCAAAACAGAACTCTCAGGCAAAACGAAAGGTGGAGGTATCTGTTTTTACACTAACAGTGGCTGGTGCAATGATGTGACAGTGATTCTACAGCACTGTTCTC
>JAOUQW010000034.1:6927825-6943395 GCA_028565825.1 Olivaichthys viedmensis | reverse complement strand
ACAATATTGACTGGGGAAAGTGTCCCAGCAGCAGCAGGATGGGGAAAAATGTCTATTTGCAGTGAAAAAAAGTGAATAAAAAATTATAGCATTCCTCGCAAGTCCACGAGAAAAGCTCCATTAAAGTGCAGGAGTGCAGTGATGGTCAATCTCCCACCTGTAGGCGGACTCGTCCCCCCCAGAAATGAGCCCAATGAGGGTGGTGTCATCCCCAAACTTCAGGAGCTTGATGGACTGATGACTGGAGGTGGAGCTGTTGGTGTACAGGAAGAAGAGTAGAGGGGAAAGGATGCAGCCTTGAGGGGAACTGGTGCTGATGGTCTGGAAGTCAGAGACGTGTTTTCCCAGCTTCACGTGCTGCCTCCTGTCATGCTTACAACAACACACCCCATAGTAGTACTGGCTTCACACCTTTCTATATGTTGTTTGGATGCCATGCTCGCTTGCCAGTAGATCAGGATGTAGGAGTGCACAGTCAGGACAACAGAGGTTAACCCCTTGAGTGGGTGGCATCCCATCGAGAGAGGTTGCAGAGGGCACATCAGTTGGCTGGAGAAGAAAGCCGATGCCGACAGCAGCAAGATCAAGCGAGATGGAACCGGGAGGCTTGCTGTACCAGGAGAGAAACTTCTCGTAAGGAACTCGTCCCAGGGCCTGGCTGGTCAGCAAGGACTAATTTGGGAGTCCCACCTGCAAGGTATAGAGTCTGGTGGTGTGTCACGCACCCTATTGTATGTGGGTTCATATATATGAGGCCAATTGTGTGTGGTACAATGTTTTTAATTGGGTGTTCAGATGTATGTTTATGTATGTGGACATATTTTATGTGATCCAAAAATAATATCCACAGGGACTGTTGCACTTGACCATCGGTGGCTAACTAATTTGACTGAGAACGACTCTGATTGGTGGAGAGGCTCTTTTTAAGCAAACAGGGGGACATTATGACAGAGGGGAGAGGACCGCATTTCCCAGGCTTCCAGAGGCTTGATGACGTCACCAGCGCGACGCAGAGTGATGTGGCTGTGTTCATCGCCTATTGTCAGCTGAAATGCAGGAAAGTACTTGTTTTAAACTCTTTTTCTTCATAATAGATTGAGGCTGCAGTGGCAACTTCTCAGCGAGTGGTGAGCTGAGGATCTCTGTTTGTGTTGCAGCGCTTTGTGTGGCTGGTGGAAGCTCCGGATCAGCTGGTTATGATGCCCCGGGAGCTTCCAAAAGTGGAAACTCAAAAGACTATCAGACCATCTGTCTCATAAGTGTGCTGTGTGGTGCTTTGGTTTGTTTGTTTGTTTTATTCATTTTTCTTAGTTTTTGGTTAGGTTTGTTTATCTGTATTTAAACACAAGTTTGCTGGGAGACATAGCTTTGGTTTGCTGTTTGAAATATGCTGAAATTGGTGTTTTTTTTTTATGTGAAATGCGACTTATTATCTTTTAGTGCTAATATGATGGCGATGTGTCTTGATGTAACTTTCGACTAAGTTTACTGGAGTATAACATACAACTGTGCTGTAGCTGGATCTGTATGCCCCTCGTTTAGAGAAAGAAATGGTGTGATTGTTAAGGAAGGCCAGAAGGGTTATTGTGTATTCTGGTGGTTAAAGGCCCAGTGTGAAATGTCATCTCTATCGGACCATGGTGCAACACACAACAATGGGGATAGGATTGTGATATTGCTTTTTTAATTTAATTTTTTATTAACCAGACTGACAGTGGTATAGCCAAATTATATTTTAATAAAGTTTGTATTTTATATTTATCCAAAACCTGTGTTTGTGTAAGTTTTATGAAGGCAGAGCTCTGTGAATGAACTAAGGTGTGGCGTAGTTGGGTGTACACATAGGGGACGCCACATCATTTTAGTGTACTGAACTAAATGACTCAAATCACTAAAAAGAATCGCTCTACACTTTGCTACCTGTGTGGTGCTTTTTGCATGAGGGCACATCTGGTAAATACCATGGAATTCTAAATTTAAATCTCTGCACGAGCAGCCTGTCTGTCACAACATTTAATGGAAAAAACGGACTGGTCCTCATCTGAATATTTCTTTACTTCAAAGGTAAGTACATCACCAAAACACCATCATATAACAAAATATTTCACACTTTTACCTAATTTCTACCTTTCTGTGTAACTGTTTAATCGTATTTTAAGTATTTTTATTTCCTGTTTGCTCGTTATGAAATGTATTAGCTGTGGGAGTAGGAGATTCTGTTGTGTGTTGTATCTAGTAGGAAAGAACCCAGGTGGTGGCACAAGACTCCATTGCGGAAGGAGGGGCAACAAGTCTGAGAAGCAAAGGACCACTGACCTCTGAGGAGGCAGAGAAGAATGCCGGAGTGGACGATACCGGCTAGACCTAGGCTCAGCAGAGGACGCCTACACTGCCTGGGCCTCGACACAGCAGGGAGTGTCGGGCCTGGTGCTGGCGTAGAGGAAGACGCCCATGCCTGCCTGAACGATCAGGGGGTATATGAAATACTGAGACACCCCGAACGAGAGCCAAAGAGGGGAAAGTAACAAGCTTAACCTGTGACAGGGCCAAAACTAGCCATGAAACAGCCCACCATAATACCAATACAGCCGAGGAAGGGCAAGGTGGAGGGCCTTCACCCAATACATGGAAGCCAAGGCGGCCTGGTTGGAACAAGGAGACCGGAAGGCAGGATATGGGGAGGAATGATGGTGTCTTTGCTGATCTTAGGAATGTCAGGAAAGGCCACCTGCTAGCACAGCCAGACAACCTATAGCCAGATGGCCTGGAAGCTATACCCAGTACAGATGAACAATCCCTGGACCTGGATGTCCAACAACAGAGAAGACCAGCTGGAAATGAGACTCGATGATAGTACTACATACCTGACAACCTGTGAACTTCTTATTGGAATCTGATTAGATTGGAGTAACTGACTCTGGACAGAAAATAGTAGTATCTGAGGGCTGTTGGAGAGTGAAGAGAGATATATTTCTGTTTGACCAAAAGACCCATGTGATTCTCTCTCCCAGTACCGAAGCCCTGAGATGTAAAGAGCCAGAGGGATGGACATTAGCAGACATAACTCAGCCCTACACAAACAAAGAGATCTGCAAGGATAGAAATGTGGACAGCTAAGGCACGACTCCTGGAGTCCATATCAAGACAAAGGACAGAAGACGGAGAGGTCCTGATGGCGGAGCACGTGGTGTAGGTCATCCCTGTGAAGGAGGATGACAGGGGGAACTGAAGAGTTTGGCCCTTTGTAGAGAGTTTTGTTACCATTTCATGAGCAAAATAGGATACCATGTTGAAGATTGGCCCTGACTAGAATAATTCATTATCCACAGAGAAGAGCGCCTTTGTGCTCAAGAACCATATCTCGCACCTGGAGATATGAAAACAGGACTGTCTGGAAGTTCACCCGAACAGCCAAACACAGACAAGAAATAAACTTAGTTGAATTAGAAGAAAGGACCTGCAGAAAAGAGAGTTGTTCACCAGGAAGATAGTCAAGGTCGGTCATAAATCATAGAGGCTCAGACTGATAGGGCCTTCCAGCTCCGGACATAAAACATTTTATCTACACATGTTGTTTTCACTTACCAATTAGTGCAGACTTCTGAATCTATGTAATCCTGAATTACTAAAGAGGTATCTCATACTGTATTAGAGGGCCCCCTAGTGGAAGGTAGGGGAGAAGGTAGATTCATACCATGTGTTAATCACGCCAGAGGCACACAGCCCATAATATTTTTCACTTGATCATAGTTGGCCAATAAATGTTTGCCAAGTAAATCTTATGTAACTTCGCATGCCGAATAAACCAATCATGTTAAACCACAAGGCACAGCTACCTCAGACCTGTATAAAAGATGATGTATTTTCACGTGTGATTTCACAATAAACTTGCCCGACACACGAAGAAGAGTATCCTTGTCTTCAATAAAATCAGAAGCATACATAGTAAATCCATGGCAGGCTATAGTAAGAATATAGTAATTATGATAAAAACGCAGTACAATCAGTTTGTGGTTTCACTATACTAGTAGTAAACCTATGACGGACATACCATACTAACCATGATGGTTCTATGGTGGTCCCTTTTTATTGATGGAGGAGGTTACAACTTGTGCATTGCAGTAACAGAGGGGCTACAATCTGTAATTGTACACCTACAAAGTGACCCCACCCCCACCCCCACACACAAAGTATTAAAAATATTTTCAGTTTAAGATCACCCTGTAATTCAGAATCAGAGCCAGAATCAGAATCTGTTTTTTTGCTAGGTATGTTATACATACAAGGAATTTGTCTTGGTGAGTGCACTTGTGACACAGTAGACAACACTGGACCATTTAAAATCATGTAAGAGGTACAAGAATGGATAAGAGGGTAAAACTGACCTAAAATAAATAAGATGAACTACAGGAGTACAATGTAATAGGGGTATGAAAGAATATTGAATATGGACATATGTGCAAAATTTAAGTGACCTATACACTATTAAATACCGTACAATACAAAAAGGCATTGTGGAATAATAAAGTGATTTGTACATTTGTACTGGTGAAACAATTGTGCAGGCTCAAGTGACAAGTGTTCGCTATGGTTGATGAGGGCCACAGCTCTGGGGAAAAAGCTGTTCGTGTGCCTGGTTGTTCTGGCTTTGATGGCTCTGAGTCTTCTGTTTGAGGGAAGCGGTTGAAAGCGGTGATGTCCGGGATGAGAGGGGTCGGCTATAATCTTGCCAGTATGTTTCCTGACCCTGCGAGTCGTAGAGGTCCTGAAAATCTGGCAGATTATACCCAATAATTATTTCTGCTTTCCTGATTGTACGCTGAAGTTTGGCTCGTTCTTGTGAGGTGGAGGAGCCAAACCATATGGTTATAGAAGAGGTGAGGATGGACTTCATGATCGCAGTGTAGAATTGGATCATCAGAGCCAGCTTTAATGTTGGCCTTGTCAAGTGATAGTGTAGTAAATTCCAAAGCCTTGCCAGTGGGGCGGTTCGTGGCTTTACATCTATTAGCATTTTAATAGTAGAGAGAGCATTTCCCAGTGTGACGGAAGCCTTGAAATTAGATAATGGCTGAAGGAGTTTATCGACGCTGTCCGATGAAAAACACGTATCTCCACTTTTTGCGGTTTTTACTTTTTTATATATGGAATGTGGGCAAAAACCTATATCTACCCATAGCAGTTGATATCTAAATGACTAATGAAAAGCTGATAAATCACACTGTCTATTTAACTAGTATATACATTGGCTGCCAGAAGTGTCTGTCAAAACCGCGTATCTACCCTCCCCCCACCCCCCGTATTCTGTGAGGAAAAAGTGAAAAACGTCTGCTGCAGTAGAGGAGAGAGCCCCGAGACTGGACACAGCGAAGCCCCCCAGAGTAGGAAAAGCCAGTGTATTGATTGATTGATTGAGTTTGTGATTTTGTTTTTGAGTTTACCTGGCGACTGAAAAATATGCTTATTTTGATAAAAAATTAGCGATACTACTCTCTGCTAATGTCAAAACTTATTCACAGGAATATAAATAACAGACTCATAAGTTAACCGTGACTTGTGACTTGTTGGAATCCATCATAAGAAAACCGCGTTCTGTCTACAATCCATGCAAGTCCATTTTAAATATAAAATTATACACTGACGACATCATAAAGATAATTTTTTTTATTTCTGAGCTGAAATGTGTCTAAATTCAGTTATTTCTGATTTATTTTGTATTATACTCTCTATGAAAAAGTGCTTTTTCGTGTTCCTGAAAAATTTGATTTTTGGAGATACGTGTTTTTATCAGACAGCGACGTTATACTTTTAAGGGCAGGGGAAATGAAAAACAGAAGGGGAGTGGGGATCAGAGACAGAAAATAAGAAGTCATAACGTACAGTCGAGAATTATTGGCACACTTGAGGAAAATGAAGGGAAAAAAGAATAACACATGCAATAAAATATATTTTTTTAGCTTTTTCAATGATTTCATTTTTTCTATTTATTTTAGATTTTTTTAGGTGTGCCAATAATTTTTCCCCTATGTGAGAAAATACTATCAATTAAAAAAAAGGGCTCCCATGTTAGAGAAAAGGTAAGTAGTTTGAGTGGAAATTTTTAAACATGTAATTGTTTTTTTTTCATACAATGATATTTGACCATTTTCTTGAAGAGCGCCAATAATCCTGGAGTTGACTGTATATAAGATGATATAAGGATATTTAGAACAGGAGCTACTGAATTGATGGATATTAAATACAGATGTACATTTTGCACTCTTAGTACCGTAAAATCTTCTATTCTTTAATTTCTTAGCGTCTTTTTATATTTTCCTACCTATAGTTTTTATTGCTGGATGATTTAAGTAAATTTGAGATATGAACAACAATCACATTGCACCACAATAAGCCTGCCGTGTTAATCTTAATATATCCTTTGAGCTTGCTTTAATAATTCTTGATTAATATCTAAATTTCAATTAAGTTTGTGGCACATTTCTATTGGCTTTAGGTATAAATTGCCCAAACTATTATGTTTTCAGGCCTTTAAATAGTCCAGTCCATTTAAATAGAACATGTAATTCTAAAGTGCTGCAGCTCTTCTCCAGTAAACACACATCACTCTGTGCCAGTTTTCATTCTCAGACAGCAGCTGCCACTACTCAAGACTTTCACATTTACAGGCGAATGGTGTGTATTTGTAAGACTGTGCTTATCACCCCCACTTTCCCTGCCTCCTCAAAACCCTATCCAAACACACACGAATCCCAGCTTGGAGGCCCCATTCATACTATTACTTTCAGCCTCCTTGACATTTGAAATCCCATTTCGAAAACAAATGTTGATGGCAATAAGGCTTTTTAAAATTCTGCTGTGCAAAGATTAAGGCTTATTGTTTATAAAAACTTGCGGGTGAAATTGATTGAAAAGGGAAATATAGGGTAAGCAGGGATGCGGAGTAAGTCCATGAAAACACACATTGCATCCTCCACATTCTCCAGCACATGAACCATGAAAAGCCTTTGGCTGTTTGAGGAAGACGTTCTGAGGCTGCTAACTTCTTAACCAGCTGTGGGCTTATCTTTAAAAAACATGCAAAATGTCTCATCTCTTTTGATCCTCCACTCTGTGGCTCGCCAAGAAATCTGTCCTGCATTATGACTTTGTGGGATCGATAAAAAGATAAATTGGGAAAAATATCTGCAGTTATTGACTGGGATTAGTGCCCCAATCCCTGCTCCTTCTCAAGGTCTTATTGACGGACACTCAGTCATCACTGCCCTCCAAGTCACTGCAGCCTAAATTCCTTTTAAGAAATTTCTTCATGCTTAATTCATTTTTATGAGGATGTATTTGTGTGTCCTTATTCACTTAACTTGCCTGTTAACTTCTGTATTGTTGTTATTGTATGTAAATATAGTTACAGATTATGTCCTCCTCTTGAGTTTATTTGTATAATTTATAGCTGGTTCTTGTTCTCATACACATGCGCATGTGAAAAAGAGTAAGTCACCTCCATGTTGACAGCGAATGTTTGCGATTGCACAAGTTTGCATTATTGGAAGCAGCCTGTCAGTTGCAGTTTGAAAGTGCAGCCATCACCAGGCGTTAACTTCTCTTAATGGCAGAGGAACATGTTGACAAGGGAAGAACGTGACCATGCATTTTTCATGAGTGCTGCTCCACAGTTGCTCTGGCGTCTGACCCTTGCTGGTTCCCATCTGTATAAAACAGGACCTCAAGCTTTAATTTGATGTTTTTTCTTCTGTTTGGGTCTCAAGCTAAGATAACAGCAAACTGCCCAGACAGCAGACAGTTCCAGGCCTAATGAGTTTCGGAACATAAGGGTCAGTTATGGTAATGGAAAGTGTATCGGGTTCCAAAAGTGGCCCAGCTGTAATCAGACCCAATAAAGGTTTTAACGGGATTTAAAACCTGGGCCAAAAATGGCCCAGATGGAGCAAACCATATGTAATGCTTGTGCTGCGTTTCAGTTTTTGGCTGAAAGTGGCCCAACTGTGGCCCAACAGTTCTGGTCCATATCATTCCTGAGAAATGGTTTTATCAAGATTGAGTTGCAGCTAAGTACTAGCCGCCAGATTCAGAAGAGTTTTCAGTCATGCCACAGCAATATTTCAGCTGGATGGGCAGATCAGGGTGGTCAAACTGTCAGGAATGAAGATCAACCAAACTGTGGAGAGGCTGAAGTTCTTCTCTGTGTGGGTGTGTGTGTGTCTTTTCCACAGACATCACTGCAAAAGAGTTCATGGAGCACCGAGGGGGTCTACGGAGCAGATATGAGTTACTGGGGGACTTCCTCTCCGAGATGTTATCTGTTGGTGCAGACGATGTTAATATCTTCAGCCTCGTGGAAGTGCGAAACAGGACTCTGGACGTACGCTTCTCTGTTTACAGTACTCCCTTCCAGCGTGCTGAGAGACTGCATGGATACCTCGCTGCTCATAAACAGAAGGTAAGGCATCCGTGCCAGTTTTATGCTCAGATTATGTACGGATGTGGATGAGTAAAGTGGGATATCTCTCATGGTGGAGTGGGTTTTATTATCAAGGACTCACACTGCACAGTGCAATAAACAATGAAAGTTTTTTTTTTCCTTTATATGTGCCTTCCAGTTCAAGATTTGAAGTTTGAAAATAATTGTTTTGTGTCTGCTTATTTCTCTTGTAGTTTGTTATCCTTTGTAAGCTCTGTTTGCGCAGTAATTAATTGTCGTTGCCATCGGCAAGTGGTAGGCTAGCTTCGTCTGTGAACACGGCTATAAATATTTGAACTGTCAAGAAACAGAGATGCAACAGTTAGAACTGCTGTCTCATTTACTCAAACTAGGCATCCTTGCTCTCACTTTCACCTGTTGATCATGGGTCTGTAAGATGAACCATGTTCCCTCAAGCACAATTGAAAAGGCTTGAGAAGTGTTCTTTGCTTCAAATTAATTACTCAGCTTAAAAGGCCTTTTGGGATAGTTCTGCTACAGGCTACCCATTCTTTTGTGTGAAATAAGTCCTGTGCTTGTTCCTCTCTTCTGCTAATATAAGGCGAATTAAGAGGAAGACTTCAGGTGTGATTTGCAAGCAGCCTGCAGGAATTCATTTGAATGCGCTCGGCTTCAGAGAGTAGACGTTGATCAGAATGAGAGAGGAAGTATGAAGCTGAGAGTGAGCTATAGAGCGAGAAGGAACTGAGAAAGAGGAAGAGGGGGGTGATGGTAGACATGAGGTGGAGAGCTGCAAGATCTAGGGTTATTAATGTTTGGCATTCTAATTGCAGGAATTGCCACACAAAAGGCCCGCTTTCTTATTCTCAGTCTTGTTTGATCCCATATTCTCTTGCCTCTGCTAGTTCTTTGTTTCATTACTCAGAGCCAAAAGTTTGGGCAGAAGAAAGTGAATGTTTACCTAGATTGCCTCATTAATATGGAATGTGTGCTTTGTTTTACCTGAAGTAATTGGAGATGCCATGGGAAAAGTTTCTCTAGGGTAATAAAAATTTGTCTCTAGATGAGTGCTGCAAGGAATCTATGATATTGCAAAAAATCTTATCAAATGAAAATATCTTTAAAATATAGTCGAATGTATCTAATATTTCTTATTATGAGATTATGGTTCAACAAATTTAAGATTATTAATCTTATTTATGGAAATTCTTTCCAATTTTAGGCTTTAAATTGTCTTGATGGCAGATAAATGTTTGAAAGGAGCAAAATTGACTGCCAGTAGAACAAGACAATAAAAATTAGAAAACATTTCTAGAAATGGTTATATTAGAATCTCATAATGAAATATATTAGATACATTTGACTATATTTGATATAAGATATCAGCTTTTGCTGTTTCAGCTTGGTAGCAGTAAATTAAAACGATCTGTATTCAAGGCAAAAGATTCTCCATGCAAATATCTGCATGCATGCATTAAAGCCTCTCAAGTAATTGTGTTGCTCTATTTTTGGCAACCATGATGGCTGTCTGTGTGTCAGATTAGCTCAGAGTGGATGATGAGAGGCAGACAGAAACATAGAGGGCTCCTTATTTTAAATGTTGCTTAATCCTCTTCCATGAGCCCTGAGAGTTTAGATCCCTCCATCTTTCTTTCCCCCAACACACTCAGACTTTGAACATCCCAGGATTCCCCTGCGGCCTGCTGGGATAAGGGAAGCGAATCGAGGTGCACGTCGCTCATCTCCCAGGGGTTCATCCTTACATCCTGCCCCCTTAACCCACCGTCTCCATAGACAGATACGCTTGAAATACCTTTGCGAAGTATCAGTGGCAGTGCACACTCATGCT
Organism: Olivaichthys viedmensis; assembly: GCA_028565825.1. Lineage (NCBI taxonomy): Eukaryota > Metazoa > Chordata > Actinopteri > Siluriformes > Diplomystidae > Olivaichthys > Olivaichthys viedmensis. The sequence continues at coordinate 6,933,109 of JAOUQW010000034.1, read as the reverse complement.
GATATTTCAGAAGATGATGAGGGAAAACCTCCTCCCATCCCTGTAGTGCTCGAAACCTATGATGAAAGCAACTGTGGTTATGTCTCAAATCAGGCACTATGCAATTTTTATATTCTGAATGGGTCGCCCAAAAAATCAAGTTGAGTGCCTAACTTTTCTTGCGTATCTATTGACGTATCTATTCAACTTAAAGCTGCTGAATGTAAGATATGATGATTTGGGGATTGGAAGCCCTCTCTGGTAGAAAACTGCTATTCCAAGCTACATGTGGTAGAAAATTTTGTTATATGGGCTATGCTGCGTGACCTACAACTACACTGGATTAATCTGACGGTTGCAAGTGGCAAGTCAATACACTTTCAAGGACTATTCAAGGCTGCGTCCCAAAACTCATGGTGTAACTGCATGCTCTGCAGGTTCAGACCACAGTACCCATAGCCAAAGCTAGCTGGCTAATGTTAGCTACCTAGATAAAACACAAACACTCGTGTTGTAATGTGCTGTGATCCTTCAGTGCTCTGTTCATGCATGGCCACTGTGTAATAGTATTTGCTCTCCACGGGGCTTTGTGTGACTCAGAGGCTGATGGTAGCAAGCTAGCTGGCTAACTTTAGCTAGCTAGCAAAAAGACAGCATGGAAAACAAAACTCGCACGCCTGGTCTCTTCCGGTGTATGTATATATTTATTATCCGATCCGTGGTCTCTGTGTATTATTAATAAACAGTATCTCTGTATTATTAATATATCCTTGTGTATTAACTATTTTGTTATCCCATCTGATTTGTCTTCTCCCGTCGGTTTTTTAGCTAACTAGCTAATGTTAGCTGGCTAACTTGCTACCGTTGGCTCTGTGTGAAGCCAGATAACGTTCCTACAATGTTGCCTCAAGATTTTTAGTTGTAGGAACATTGACACTGTTTCCATAATGTTAATCTTTGTCTAACCGGGAACATTTTGAAGCAAACCATTTCTACAGAATCCGTTTTTAGAACATTCCAGGAATTTATTTTCGTAGCATTACAACGTAACCTTCTTAGAACCTGTGAAATACTTTACTGAACATTCTGAAAACATTTATTGTTTGCTGGGCTCTAATGGCTCTTCCCCCTCTGGGTATTATTACTACGCTATCTTGTTGAATTTCCCAGTGTGAACACACATCCTGCACTAAAAGTACAGGAAATATGTGATTTAATGCATAGCTTATGAAAAACATTTAGAAATGTAAGATCTGTTGCATACAACGCTGGAGCATGAGATGAGGTGCAAGAAGAGTTTTTTCTTAGACAGAACAGATTTTTAGGCCTGAGATACTCGGTTCATAAAAATTTTGCTTTGCTCAGTCGGGAGCCACTTTTTGTTCCCAGAATCTCTGCGCAGGTGGGTATGGTATGAAAGGTGACAAGAAATAACTATTAAGTAGAGGACAACTGCATTCAGTCTCGGTGTGGCAAATGAGCTATTTTTCACCCATAGACTTAGTTAGCAGCCTTAGTAATTATGTGCCAAATGAAAAAGTGGAGTATTTTGTGTTGCCCCTTTTGTTCTACTTCAGTTGAAAGACAAGGCCACGCACTCGTAAACACATTCCATCCCATTGTTCTTTTCGAGATGTGTTCTGGAAGGACTTGAGTGGTTGTTGTGATTATATGTATTGTCATGCTGACTGTCACACCTGTTGCTTATTGAGAAGGGCAGAAAGAGCATGTGAGTGAGCAACAAGCAGAGGGATAAAAGCACAGCGACCTGTGCAATTTGGTGTTCTAAGAGTATGTTGTTCTCATCTACGAGTCCCTGCCAGGCTAGCGCCTCCCTCTCAGCCTTCTTCACTATGAGTCATATTCCTCTCCTGCAGCACTTGCTCTAGTATAACGCAATATGCTCAGAAAAATGTATGTCACATTCAGACATGTGAAGCAAAGCCTGATCAAGCCACAGGTCCAACCTAAAGGATTCCTTTAACCAGCAGTGAGAAAAAACACGCCCACTCCCTTTCTGGTGCGCAGATCTCGTCTCGTTTCTGCACATCCCCCGAGTGTTCCTCTGTGCCATGGTACTGCCTCTGTGGACTCTCTGCCTTGTGGGTATTGTAGTTCCAATCCCTGTGGGTTCTTTATAAAGCAATGTTTGGAAATGAACTCTGAGCAAGAAGCGATATTGAGCTACAAATGCAAACGCCCCCCTTACCATTTGGAGACAGGCCGGCGGATAGAGAGAGACAGAGATTGAGTGGGAGAGAGAGAGAGAGAGAGAGAGAGAGAGAAAAAGATGAGCCAGAGTCAGCTAGCATAATTAGATTTTTCGTCAACTAGCTATGGGCGGTGTGCAGATCCCCACCTCCCATGTGTGGGCTTCTGTTACTCCTTCTCGTCTGGCGATATGAAGCTTGGGCTGATCGGGTGTCTCGGAGCACTGATGAAATAAGACCTCTTTGCAGTGGTTAACCTCACTGGTAATACATGCAAATCACCTTCTTAGAAAGAATTAGCACATGAAAGTGGCAGTTAGAGACCTGTGTGCCCCGTACTGGCCACACTTTGCATGGTAAATAGGAAACCCTGAGGGCCCCAGGAGGATGGTGAAGCGACAGCAAAAGAGCACAGGGAGTTTAGCCAATGGTGTTATTGAACATTTTAACCTTTTCTGTTTGTGTGAGTAGGGCTGTACACATAGCTCTCAATATAGGGTTTGTATGAATTGCAAATTAGAGACAAGGGTTATAAGAGTAAGAAGGGTTAATATAAGAGCAGTAATATAGAGACAATTTGTCCTTTGTACTTCTCTGGGGTAAAATTTGAGGATGTTTAAAAAAAGTACCACACTTTTCCAATTTACAGAGGTGAGAAATTAACGTTTATCACAGGAAAGTGACACACTGCAAACATAACCAACAAATAATGAAGGTTGAATAACCAATTCTGGACAGCACAGTGGCACAACAGGTAACATTGGTGCCTCACAGATGAGGGTTCAATCCTGAGCTCGGGTTACTGTCTGTTCTCCCTGACCGGGTATTCCGATTTCCTCCCTCCACAGTCCGGTGTTAATCCCCGTCGTCTTCTACCGTGTTAGTTCAGGTCCCAGGCTTACCACCGAGCTACCTGCTGTGCTGTAAGAGTGTGTTGCCAAATAAAGAGCAATTTTGCTAAAATGCATCCTGCTCACGCCTCTTCTTTGCCCACGTTACAGTATGAAAACAAGCAAGTACACCTTCTCATTCATGCAATTATCTAATTAGCCAATCGTGTGGCAGCAGCGTAATGCATAAAATCATGCAGATACGGGCCAGCAGCTTCAGGTAATGTCCACATCAACCATCAGAATGGGGATAAAATGTGATCTCAGTGATCTTGACCGTGGCATGATTGTTGGTGCCAGACGGGCTGTTAAGTATTTCTACAACTGCTGATCTCCTGGGATTTTCACAATTTTCACGGGATTTTCAGTCTCTAGAGTTTACTCAGAATGGTACAATAAAGAAAAAACATCCAGTGAGCGGCAATTCTGCGGACAGAAATGCCTTGTTAATGAGAGAGGTCAACGGAGAATGGCCAGACTGGTTTGAGCTGACAGAAAGGCTACGTTAACTCAGAAAACCACTCTGTACAATTGTGGTGAGCAGAAAAGCATCTCAGAATGCACGACGTGTCGAACTTTAAGGTGGATGAGCTACCAAGGGAGGCCCTACCCAGTATTAGTATATTATTCCTAATAAAGTGAGTGTAGGTTTATTATGTCTATAACTGTATTTTATTCATTCTAAGGCTTGTTAACACCCATGTTAATTAAAATGTATGTTTAAAATATTTGTTATATAATTTTGTAATGTTTAAATAAAGTATTGGTATTGATCTTTGGGTTATATGGTCAGCCCAACATGTTGGGTTAAAGAAACAACCCATCTTAGAATAACCCATTGTGTGTCCTGTCCAATAGCCCAGCCGTGTGGCTAAAAACAACCCAAATCTGGCATTAAATTATAAAACCCCTGCATGACTTCAGTAATAGTCATTTTGTCATCGTAGAAATACGAGCCACTTGATCATAGTCCTATTGCTAAAGGTTCAAAACCTTTTTACAATGTAGATGAAATAATATAGATGAAAAAGCCACACACAGTTGTCCAGCCAAAAGTTTTAACCCAAAAGTACATATACAGCATTTTAGGAACAAGTACTTTTTTTAAGTAGTTCCTTGAGAAGGGATTTTTTCTTCTAGGTTGTTTCTGAAGTTACTGTTCATTTTAAGCTTTGTACAGTATACATCATAGTAGATACAAAACAATATATAAAATTGGGGAATGTAGTTACACAGTACACATTGAACATGTGCCAAGGGATCGATTTAACATATCGCCACTGTCCAATAAAAAACATATATCTCCTTTTTGCGGTTTTTACTTTTTTTCATATATGGAATGTGGGCAAAAACCTCTATCTACCCATAGCAGTTAAAATCTAAATGACCAATGAAACGCTGACAAATCACACTGCGAATTTTGGATTTATTGTGTATGATACTCCCTACGAAAAAGTGTTTTTTCCTGTTCTTGAAAAATTGGAATTTTGGAGATACATGCATTTCTTTGGAAAGCAACGATATATACCATTGACTAATGGGTGTGTTTAATAATTTTTGTAATACCTATAAAAGCATTATCCTCTTTATTAATTCCCATTCAGAGTGCAAAAATACTAATTTAGAACAATCACTCCCAGCCTACACTTTGGGCGCAAAGTGGGAGTAAACCAATGATGAGCCACCAATCCATCACTGGGCATCACTCACTCACACCTATATGCCCATAGATACATGTTCTGTGAATTGTTAATTTTATGGTTAACTGGTTCTTTGAATGGAGGCATTTGAAGAAAAAAAACCTAATGTTTTCCCAAATCCTTTTACCGTAGGAACCACAAAAGAGACTCATGAATAAGAATGACATTGTTGTGTCATGGTTGTGTGCGCTTTTAGATTAAGACGTGCCCATTTTTTAAGTTTTAACTCTACTACATGTAGTTGTCACAGAGGATATCCTATAATTACCCCTTCTGTGCCTCCAATTTATACCACGTATGCGTAAATATTTTACAGCAAGTGACTGTCTTCAATTACAATGTTTCAATCAGTATATGTTGAAAGTGACTTGTTAACTAGGCAAAGCTAGCCCATTGCACCACTTGTTATTAGGCTTGTTAACCTGTGTATATACACTCACTGAGCACTTTATTAGGAATACTATACTAATACTGGGTAGGGCCTCCCTTTGTAGCCCATCCGCCT
>JAOUQW010000034.1:6875832-6886181 GCA_028565825.1 Olivaichthys viedmensis | reverse complement strand
CTTCACTGTAAGAGAATGAGTTTGCAATAAATAAAAAAAACTGACAGGACAACTATGTCTATCATTTGTAATTCAGATAAATCTGATAACTTCCAGGGGGGTTGAATACTTTTGCAAGCTACTGTATACATTATATATATATATATATATATATATATATACACACACACACACAACAATATCTTAGTTCTGTTCCTCATCTCGCATACATGTATTTAGAAAGAAAGAGAGAAGGTCTAACCTTTCTGGTAAGTCTGCGTTTGATCTCGCTTCGTTCTGCCCATCGGTCTGCCTCGTTCTTGGCTAGAACATGAAGCAAACAGTTCTTTTAGCAACGGAAACGTGCGCACACACACGCAGAGAGAGAGAGAGAGAGAGAGAAAAAGAAAAAGGCTTTTCTGAGAAACTGCTACTGTAACAGGAGACTCCACACAAGGCAAAGCTTTGTTTCAGTTCCTCAACTCTTCTTACAAATGTACTAGGGCAGCTAACTCATAGTTTGTATATATGTAATAGTTTAACCTTAAAAATAGGACCCTGATCTGTTTTTCTGAACCTATTATGAAAACATAAACCATGCACATGGCAGCTCTGAGCCCTTAAAATGACCAAAAGTATATTATAAAACACAACACATTACTGAATAGGTGCAGTATTTAAATTCTGTACTTTAACAAGCAGAAAGAGTTTCTTTCTTTTGAGGAAATTAGGGGGGCGGGGGAGGGGAGAATGAGGTGAGAATAGCACTGTTGTTTGTTGGCAAGACTGACCTTGCAGAATGTTTCTTTGCTCAAGTTCTTGTTGTGTTGGTCTCTGACTCAATCTCCTGAAAAGATACAATATCAAACATAACACACCTTTCATGTGTGAACACAAATTCATACTTAATTATGTGCACTCGTGTATATAATAATGACGTTGATTGCCGCACGCACACACGCACAAAGCGTACGTACACACACGCACAAAGCGTACATACCGTGTGAGGGTGGTGCTAATCTTGCTGCGCATAGCCTCCCACTGCTCCCGGTTCTTCCAGCTACTGTTCTCCTGCCCCTGCTTCTCCTCCCTTTCCAGTTGTTTCTCCAGCTTCAGAGCCAGGGTGTCCTTCCGTTTTACACGGCTTGCCAGACCAGCTATGAGATACACACATTCAGAAAAAATAAGAATTTTATGTTAGGGCTAAAACTTTCTAGCCTAGTACAAACCATTGCAAATCTCTTAGCCTGGTTGTGCTCCACTCATCCAGTCTGTCATTCCATAACAGATTCATCTATAAAAATTTAGTCATTCAGGACATTAAGAATTGTAATATAGACCTTGAAAACATTTGTCCACTTATCCAAGGGACTTCATCAGTATATACTATTACTAGAATCTCTCCAATAGGAAAGTATTTGTGCTTATAGGTGTTTATCAAAGTCAATCTCTTCAGTTATTTTGATGGTTTCTTTTAGATTTTCGTTCCCTGCATTTGCTCATTTAGGTGACTCCACATCTTATAAGTACTGTCATAAATACTGCATATATTATATCTTCCATGATAAAAATGGAAGATAAACTTTGAAGTGAAATTAAAACATCATACTCATGGGCACATCCTCTTCGTCGTCCTGGTCGTCGTCTCTGTAAAGAATGGGTCCGTCCGAGTCGCTCTCCTCTTCCTCACTGTCTCCAGCTCCCTCGTTCTCAGGGATGACTGTGACGATGGGATCTCCCACTAACCCCCTCCTGCTCCTGGGCTCCAGCTCCGACGGCCGGGTTTGCCGGGGATGAGGGTGCAGCTTTTGCAGCTCTTCCTCCATATCAAAATCATCATCCTCGGGCCTGAGAGAACAAGTAAGTCAGAGTATGTGAGAAGAGTAAAAGTCTTCAGCTTGGATATGTAATGGCTTAAATGCTCAATTTAACCGTTTTTGCTTCTGGTTCACAATAAATCAGTTGCACACCATATTAACAACGCATTCTGTCTCCTTTTGACTCGTATTGGTTTTTGTAAGAGTAAACATATAGTACATGTTCTGTCACTGAGATAACCAGTAACTAAGATAATAAATTGCGGGTATTATACCTGAGGTTCTTGCGCAGCCGTCACAGACCTCATTAATCAGCTCAAAATTGCTAAATTAAATTGAGAGTGTATGAATGAACTGTAAATGTTGTACTAAAATGTAATGCAGCTGTACAATAATGAATTAGAAAGCTAAAGCAACACAACATGTATGCATGTGTGTATATATATATATATATATATATATATATATATGCATTCAGGTGTTGCACCTTTTTCAGCATCCGTTCTGTTCAATTTCTGGATTTAGTCATTGTTTGTTTTAAGCACCCTGTATTTCACTCATTTAGTTATCACCACTGATGGACCCATCCTCACAGCTCTGTCCTAAACCTTGCATATATAATACTATCCTTTATAAACATATGTAAAGTTAATAAAAAATGGCTCGTCATCATGCAATCTACCCACTGGGCGAACACTCACAGTCTGAGTGGCTCGATGGTGACAGGAAGCGAATGTCGTCCACTCGTCTCGATTAGGATCTCTGGCGGCATCTCAAACAGCAAAGAGTGAGCTCTCTGATTGCCATCTGGGTTGGGGTGAGCAGGGCCGGGGCTGGTCAGTGCCCGCTGGATGAGGATGTGAAGGGGTATGGCTGGAGGCTGGCACGGCGGCTCGGTAGTGGGGCTTGGAGGATCCATATCGACACGAGGAGGAGACGGAGGGACATGGGCAGGTGGAGGAGAGACCGCTGGAGCAGCAGAGCCAGGGTTTTTGCTGTCTTGTGACTGGGTGGTGGGCGGGACAGGGGAAGAACTTCTGCCAGGAGGCTCAGCCTGATTGGATGAGAGGTCCCCTGAGGTGCGTTTAGCGACAGGCGTCATCCTTGTAGGGGGAATGGGAGGTGAGCGTTTTGCTGGAACTGGGTTAGGGACTACCAGGGGCGGAGGTACATCTGCATTGAGCAAAAAAAAAAAAACCCAGATGAAAACAAAAACAAGTAAAGAAAAGGGCTTACAAAGGCAAAGTGCAGAAATGATACCAAGAGTGAATTCCGTACACTAGTCAAATGAGTAAAAAACCCAAAAACGTGTTCGTTCCAGGTCACTTACAATTTTTTAATAAATTGAAATTAAGAAAAAAAATTAGCTTGGAGCAATTTATTTAATGAGCATGAAAAATCATATTTAAATTAGAGATAAAGCTCAGGTAATTTTGACCTGCAACAATGTGATATAGAAAAATTTGAAAATGACGGGTCTTATGAAAGCAATAGGTACTTTTAACCCATGTAACATTTCATCTCATATCTGCCATCACCTGTATCCCAACATATGCGAAGGAGCTTTGTGTATCTATTTTTAAAATATTGTTTGTATAGCTAAAAACTGAAATAAAGATACAGTATATTGGAAATTATAGGAGCAGTTTGTAATATTTAGAGCACTCTATTGTTCCGAAGCAAACTGCATTGAAAACATTGACAAGCCTTCCCCCATTTGACTTTAAATTAATGACTTGCATTTAACACAAAAAAACAATACAACTTTTTTTTATTTAAATTGCTTAGTGAAAGCTTGTCCATGTAAAGCACACTAAATGGTTAGAACGTTCAAACTGGTCATGACAGGAAATTGAATGAAATTATTATAGAAACTGCCTGAAATTAACTTGGGTAATCAATTGAATGAATGAATGAATGAATTAATTAATCAAATGAATGAATGAATGAATGAATAAATAGTATTTAGTAGAATCAAAATTTAATTCATATAATGCAAACTGTTGTGGGGTAAACTGTGCATCGTGTGGGCTGACGCACAGCTAAACTACTCACAGTCAACACGCGTAACTTCCACCTTTATAATCCATTTAAAAGCTTTGTAAAAGCTATTTGTCAGTTTTTTTTCCAGATGTTGGTTTCCTGAGGTAATCAAGATGAAGCGTATAGGCTATTGAATAAGCTAAACGTCCTACTCGCTAGAATAGCTGAAAAGAACAGGCTAGTTACTGAGAAGAAACAGCGTATACATTAAAATATCAATGTCAGATTAAAATATCTTCTAATTTAATAAAAGTCGGGAATCAGTAGATACGAGTTTTATTTCCTTAAAGCAATTACATCTCAAAATAAAAAAAAGGTCAAAATTACCGTCTCGGCCCGTCTAGTGTTAAAACTACATACATGTTGTGGGTTGTCATAAGGAAAAGGGGTAGGACTCAGAAGCTTTGATTTGGCTGGGGTAGAACCTATTTCTGGGCTGGAAAAATGTAAGCAAAAACCTGAAATTTGTTGCACGTCAATATTGCGACTCAGTTTTTCTGAAGTATTTTTGAATAATTTATTATGGGTCTAAAAAACATTTTAAAAAATCCCAAACTGCACCTTTAAAATACATTTGACAATTATACCGCTGTACAATCAAAAGAGATGGCTTGGGTCAACATCATATCCACTGTTAAAGTAATGAGCAGAACATTATAGCTAATGCATCAACAATGTACATGCTAGCGGAGCCCAGGGCATATATTCAAATGCAAAATACAAACATTTTACTTTGCTTTATGTAATAAAGGAAGTTAGTTTATCCTTGCTTTCATGTGACGTCACACTGCATCATCGCTGCCATTTTGAGGACCGACTACGGGACTGACTGCGCTAATGAGATACAAGACGCAACAAAAATGGGGAACGACGCGAGACCACTAGTTCAGTGTTTCCCCAACTCCAGGCTTGGGGCACCCCATGCACTGCATAGTTTTGCGTTTTCTCTACTCTACACACCTGTTTCAGCTCAAAAAGGGATTCATTAGCCACTCATATTAGGTATTTCTGAGTAGGGAAACTGCAGTGCAGGGGCTCAGGGCAGGAGTTAGACGTTGAACTTGTTAACCACATCTGCGAAACAAAACATTGTTTTCTGAACCATCTGACATTTAGTCTTATCTTTAACGTTCGCATCTCTCTGTTCAAACAACGTTTAAATCAACACAAACAGAAAAAGTTTACCCAGCTATGTTAGCTAACTAGCTAGCTACGTTATGGGAGTTTATCTCGGCAGCAAGTATTGCTAACATTAGCAAAAGTTAGTTAGTTAGCTAGCTGATATAATAATATAATATAATAATGTCACCTTTATTGTCACATATACAAGTACAGTACAGTGAAATTCATTCTTCGCATATCCAAGCATGTTGGTAAGCTGGGGTCAGAGCGCAAAGTCAGCCATGATACAGCGCCCCTGGACTTTAGTCCAATGTGCTGCAGTAAAGTGCAAAAATTGTTACTGTCCATTTACTGTACAATTCTTATGTAATCTTTGTTTTTTGCAAAGTTGAATGCTGAATGGTGCATCTTTACTTGAGTTTTTATATGTGATGCCAGTTGGCTTTGACTAGCCTATGCAGATTTACAAAAATATTTTTGCCTGCTCTCTCTCTCTGTCTCTCTCTCAGAGCTGATCGATGGCACTCCCACCCTGAAGATAAACCACGGCTCGGGCACTCTGGTCCTGCAGTTGCCGGGCAACGTGAATGTGGCGGACAGACGGTGGCACAGACTGGATGTGAGGAGCAACAGCAAGGTGGGCATGTGTGGGTGGCACCAGTACCTCCATCAAGCCCCAAACCCCAAGTGGCAATACCCAAGCTTTTCATTCTTCCCTCTCTGTCCATTCCAACCCCCCAATCCATCTCTTTCACAAGCATTTGGCTCTTGCTCTGAAGGTCAGCTCTTTGTAAACATGCAATTTATTCTAAGGTATAATGACATAGAGGAATAAAGGAAGCCAAATGTACATAGAGTTTGCCATGGATGGAGATGACATAGACTGAGTGCACTTTTCCCATGTATCCTGCTCTATTCAGTAATATTTCAAGAACCACCTCAGGGGCAGTTCCAAATTCGAATTTATAATGCTCACTTTATATCAAAAACAGCATGTGAGTAGCCCGCCAGCTGTTTAAGGAATATTGCATTTCACTGCTTCTATCTATTTTACATGCATTTAGTTTAATTGTATTGTAGCTAATAGAACCTGACAGGTAGTGTGGCTGAGTGTATGAAATGCTTCATGTCTCTAATTGCATTTTGTAAAGCTGTATATGAGATGAGAATAATGAGAAGTCTGGTGGCAATTCAGTGTCGTTTAGTAACAGAGCTGTGCTGATCCACCTTCGTTTGAGTGTGTAGCCTGTAGTTATAATCACAAGCCTGTAGTTTAAAGGTCTTCACTGAAGAACAGCCTGATGGATGGAAAGAGAATGAGCCCATGGTCAAGTGGAAATTGAAACTTTACACTTGTGCTTGAGCTTACTGCTGTGATTCATTGTGTGTGTGTGTGTGTGTGTGTGTGTGTGTGTGTGTGTGTGCGCGTGTGTGTGTGCGTGCGCTGTCTCTCTCAGAACGTGCGCTTCACACTAGACCGCTGTGCAGGAGCCACAGTTATGGAGATGGAGGGTGTAGGCAGCTGGCTGACCACCGAGGACCACACTTCCTGTGAGGTGATGGGAGTCACGCCGAATCTGGACAGGTTAAACTTTTAATTGCACTTAGTGAGAGTTTTGTAATTTTTTGAAATTCTCTACTTTACATTTTCTGTAATTCACTACTTTGGGTTTAAGAAATAGAGTATATTGCATTTTTATTATTACTATTAACATCAGCAGTAGTGAAAATAAGGTTCAACTTGGACCCTTTAATAATTTCCCCAGAGGGACATGCAGTAGAACCCTTTATGGTTGTAGATTTAAGCCCTTTTTTTATTTGTTTAATAAAGTAGTAGTTATAGTTGTGTATCAGGATTGGGATCCTGCAAGACCTAACAACAAAGTTGCAAGCGCAGGGCGTTCTTACTATCATGTGGGTGGGGCCGGGAGTCAAAAATGAACAAAGATTTTTTTTCATAAACAAGAGACCACAGCCCACCTTCTCACTGTCTATTGGCTTACAGATTGTGAAAAGTGAATTTGCAGGCTTAAAGTTCACCTTGATAAACAACTAGGCGGGGGAAAAAACGCTACTGTGAGCAAAATCTTTTTTTTTTTTTCTTTTTTTTTGCATTTCTGCTTTCTTTCCCATTGAAGTGAACAGGCTCTTATACCAGGCAAATTTTATTCGTGTTTGGTCTGACCACTCCTGGTTTGTTATAGCCTAAGTGAGTAGCCAAAATGTTCCAATTGAAATCAGTTGATCTGTTTATTTTTGTTACGGTTCGACGGGACGGGGGACACAAGCGCAAGCCGATCAACATTCAACATTTCTTAAACACTTAAACATACACTTCACAAAGAAACTACACGTAACATGAAACAATCAGGAACAAACTGGACAGGGACAGGAGGGCTTCCTAAACACTTACTGATTACAGACAAACGACACGCAGGTGTGGACAATCACATCACGAGACAGGGGAACACAAAACACCAACAATGAGCACGTGGCCCTCGTCGTCGTAACGACATAAATTTTGTTGATGAAAAAAGAAAAATACACTTATACAGTTGTTTATATTTTGGGGAATTGGGCCAAATAAGATTATTACAAAATATTGCGGGCGGGTACAAACTGAAATAATGGCAGGAGTGGGCGGGCGCAGCTAGAGTTTCTGCAGGAGCAAGCAGGTATGGGATTAACCCTTAAAACTCCCAGGAGCCTTGGGCGGGTCCATACTTACTTTCCTCACTCTTGTAACAACATACAGTACATTTCCTATCACTGTAGCTACTGACTAATTCATAGTTATTACTGAGTAATATGATTTAGAAGACAAATAACTCAATTAAACAGAGGTTTAAGGGGTTAAAAAACAGCTCTAGAACAACCAGGTAAATTTTATTTGTGTTCAGTCTGACCACTCCTGGCTTATTATAGCCTAAGAAAATATCCTAAATGTTGCAACTGAAATAAACTTGAATTTGGACCAGCTTAGTTCATTAGAAATAATGCAGATGGTTACAAACAGAAAAATCTGCGGGAGCAGGTGGGAGTGGTCAGAGAATCAGTGGGATTTAGAAAACAGTCCTACGCTCAGGTATAGAAGTTGTAGTACTAGAAGTTGTAGTAGTAGTAGTAGTAGTAGCATCAGCAGTAGTAGTAAAATCTTAAGATCCTGAAAGGTTTTTGAGGTAATCCTTTAGCAGTGAACATGCATTGAGTACAACTTGTTTACATTCTTGCCTGAGGTGTTTGGGTGTCTGTATTGTCATGACTCTGGAGATTTCCTCAAGGGCATAAACACACTCAGTGTGAAATATGAGAGTGCACAGTTCTCCAATTGCTCCTGTGCAGACTGATCCACCCTTTACCTTCAGTTAAAGGTGGTGTGTATTAGTGATTGCTGGTGTAATGTGGCTGATCAATAAAGTATTTAATGCTTCCTTGTCAAGTATTGATGTGGCAGTGTATCGATTTTCTGATAATCACATTAGGGATTAGGGTTAAAAGGTTGAGCGATTGATTGAGTGCATCAGTACATGTGAACTGGCTTTCTATAACACCCAAGGTGCACAGTGCTGTTTTTAGAGGGTATTAATGCCCATTGAGTGAGCAGTTCATTAACTGGCAGTGAGGTAAAAGTGTCTCTGATCCATCCACAGGCATCTGAATGGGACACAGGTGCTGCAGCTGGGAGGTGTGAATGAGAATGTGCCCTACATCTACCCCCAGCTCCAGCACAAACACTTCACCGGCTGCATTCGCAACCTCATCGTAGACAGCAAGGTAAGGATTCCAGCAAGACACTCCTATCTGTGCAAAACAACTTAAGCAATCATACTCAAATCTCATGTACACATTACCCCAGTTTTATTCAAGCTACACTGGATGCCTATTAAGTTACGCAGAGACTACAAAGTCCTGCTTATGAGGTTTAAAGCTCTAAATGGTTTAGCTCTGGCGTATCTTGCTGATCTTCTGAAGCAGTACAGCCCATCCTGGGCACTTCGCTCAGCTGAGGCAGGTCTACTGTTAATCCCGAGCATCACTCGCTACTCAGCCGGTGGAAGATGTTTTTTTTATATCACCCCTAAACTCTGGAATAGTGTTTCAGAAAACGTTAGGAATGCTAAATCTATAGGTGTTTTTAAATCCAGATTAAAAACATACTTGTTTAATTTAGCCTATTCATAGCTATTGGGTCTTTTATCTTGTTAAATAGACTTTTCATGATTCACAGCACTAACACTATATTTATAGTTAATTCATTAGTGATTGTACTTTGGGTCCTTAATGTGGTTGATCATAAATACTTTGTTTTGACTTTCTGATCTTTTAAATGTAAAGCACTTTGGGATTTTGAATGATAAGTGCTATATAAATAAATATATTATTATTATTTTATATTGTGCCTCTAAATGAGCAGTTTGTTTGGCAAGAATCTCCAATTTTACATTTTTTTTTTAAATACTGTGTTCTCACAGCGCCTCTCTTGCTGTTACAAGTCATGACATGACATGACAGTCAGGTTTTGTTTAAAACTGTTTTTTTTTGTTTTTTTTTACGTTTTCATTTTTAATATTGAGCACCATGGGGTAGAAATATATTGTTGTTGTTATATAACCAGAGAATTAGAGAATGAATGATTGCTCTCAGGGTCGCTCCAGTTCCTTTCAGAGAGAGCCGAGCTCCCCCTGTAATTCGAACACTGCTAAAATGCCTGTGTCAGTGCAAGGAAAACACACTAAAATGTGCAGGACAGAGGGCCTGAAGGGATGCACACAGCTTCCTAAAGGGCTTGTTAATGAGTTCAGCTGTGTCAGAGTAGGAAACACGTGTGCAGGACTGAACTAAATCTGAGAAACACAACTCTAGAGCAGAGGTTCTTAAACTTTTTGCACTCTGGGACCCCTTTTGGTGTAAAAACAAGGTTCAATGACCCCCTTATGATTAATTTTATCGTTAGTATTCATTAGTATGAATGGTATAATCCAACTATTTAAATATTAGGCAAATACGTACTGTCAACACCACTTTTCCTAGTTGAAAATTTTTTTTTGCTTGTTTTTAAGTTGCTTGTTTTAAATCTAAAGTGAGGAAATAAACATTAGGAAATAAGCAACTCCCTATTAAAAAAAACACATTCATGTAACTGACATAATTGAAACCCACTCAATTCAAGTGACCTGTCAAATGTTTTTATTTATTATTATTATAATAACTATAACAATAGTAGTTGAAAATCAAATCTCCACCATCATCATGCCCTTATCTGGGGACCCCATGGTTATACATCCACTTTGACCCCACTTTGACCCCACAAGGGCAGTGGTGGATCAGTGGTTAGGGCACTGGGCTACTGATCAGAAGGTCGTGGGTTCAAGCCTCAGCTCCGCCAAG
>JAOUQW010000034.1:6855993-6875732 GCA_028565825.1 Olivaichthys viedmensis | reverse complement strand
ATCTGCATGATTTTATGCATTGCGCTGCTGCCACACGATTGACTGATTAGATAATTGCATGAATGAGAAGGTGTACAGGTTCCTAATAAAGTGTTCCGTGAGTGTAAATATGGTACACCAATAAAAACATATCATCTAAATTCACCTACCTTCTTTCTACACTGTGTAAACCAGACATGTCCTCCTTCAGAATAGGGTTGAACCCAATCACTCTGTGCACATTTATGACAAGTAGGCACGGATGGCAAGGAGCCCTCTCATAAACACTGAGTTCAGACATCTTAATTGCATGTGAGGTTATACTGATGTGAAGAGAACTCAAGGTTCCCTCGTCTTTTTATTCTGGATTCTTTAGGCCTCTTTAATGTTCCAGGAGCTCCGATCTCACTGGGGTGATTTAAAATACATAATGGTGGGGTTATAAACAAAATTAAGGGCACTTTCTCTTTCGCTTAATGCTGCACTTGGCTTCTTAAATCACTTCAAAACACATTTTATTGTTGCTCATTGTGTGAGGACTCAGGGGACAGTTAAGGCACATTTTAACCACAGGAACCTAGAGACTTTTTCAAGAACTCAGACATTTAAGGCATGTTTCCACTGAAGAAACCTTTTCAAAAGCTTAGGAACCTTTTCAGGAACTTGGGGACTTTAGGCGTGTTCCACCAGATAAACATTTTTAGGAAGTTTTTCAGAAACCCCTGAATATAAGACATGTTTCCACCGGAGGAACCTTATTCAGGAACTCGGGAACCTTTTCAGAAACTCAAGAACTTAAGGCACATTTCCACTGAAGGAGCTTTTTTCAGGAACCCAGGAACTTTCTCAGAAACTTTAGGTGCATTTCCACCGAAGTAACGGATGATTTTAGTTGCTTGGTTAAAATTCCAGGAACTTTTTTAGTTCCAGCTTCAGAGGAGGCAGTTTTCTGAGGACCAAGCACTACTGGAGACCAGGAACATTGCTGATTGGTCAAATGCAAGCCTTACAGAATGACCAACCAGCCAGCCCATCATTTTCAAAAACTTGCAATTACTAAAGTGTAACGAACTTCAACTCCCAGCGTGCCTCAGCGACAGCCTCGCGTTCGGCAGCGTGCACTCAGAGCTCCGTCTCACCGGAATTCTCATCACCTGCAGCTCGTTTCCAGCTCATCACAGACTCTATATAATGTCTCCACTTTCACACAATCCTTGCGCAGCATTGCACTTTCCATGTGCTCTCGCTCCACCATTCCAGTATATTATTCAGATTGCCATTTCCGTGTTCATATCCTTAGTTCTAGTTCTAGTTCTAGTTCGTTGTTGTGTATTTAAGTTAAATCACTCTCTGTGTTGTGTCTAGTCTTTTCATTTATCTTAGTATCGGTTCCTATCTAGTCTTGTGTTGTTTAATGTGTGTGTGTTTTATGTAAAAATCGTCTGTTTGTCTAAGCCCCTTTGTTACATAAAGCTTGTTTTATATGAAAGGCAGCGAACGTTTCCACAACGCTTTTGTTTTAAAAAAACAACAACATGGCAGTGTAGTGTAGTCAAAAACATTGTGGCAATGTAGCATATTTTGTGGATCTTTGTAGTGGCATGTATTCTTTGTTTGTAACAACGAATAGCTGATGGAGCTGGTGAAACGTGTTCCTCATCCTCCTTTTCTCCTAAGATTGTTGTTAGCACTTAGTATGTCAAAATAGTATGTCATTATTGGTGTACCAGTGTCGATGCTTATTGTGGCGCTCTATTTAGTATGCTACTATGGGGTTTGGACACGGCATGTTGGATGTGATGTATCGACTGATTTTGTTTTTTCCCCTTTGTTTTGATGGCAAAAAAATGCCAAAAACCAAGCACAAATGTAAAGGATGTTTTCTTTTACTGTATATTTTCACCACATTCAAATTGTAATAGAGTTAAAGATAATTAAACAATAAGTAAACTCCTCATTTACTTACAAACACAAACATGTTTGCAACATGTGTCTCGTTATCGGTGGCAATAATTGCGACTTTAAAGGGTTAATGTTAACGCAACATCTTAAAACAATAAAGAGCAACACAACTTTAATCTCAAACTCTTTCATGTTTGCTGTGTTGCTGAAACGTCATAACCGTCACACACTTTGCGTCACTTCTGTTATTTACATAATGGTCATAGTCCCTGCGGAACAGGAACTTGTCCAGGAACTCGGTCATGAACTCTTATGGAACTTAAGTTCCCCAAAAGGTTCTGGAACCTCGGTGGAAACACGTCTTATGTTTCAGATTGAAAAGTTTTTGCTTCCCTCTTTATCCTTTCTGCCAACCCACACACACACTTCTGTTATTCTTCCTCAGGTTTATGATCTGGGTTCCCCGGCTGATTCCTCAGGCAGCGCTCCTGGCTGCTCAATGACGGACAGGAGCTGTGTGAACATGGGCTTCCCATCGTGCGGCACCAGAGGTCGTTGCCATGGTGAATGGGGCTCCTTCAGCTGCCAGTGCATAGCCGGGTACAGCGGGCATCAGTGCGAACAAGGTAAGGAGACTCAAAAACCCCGCACATGAACCCTAGGAAAGGGCGGTTTGGCAGTATGTTAGTAGTGAGCGACGTTAGTGAATGGAGATTTAAATTGGAGGAAGTGTGGAAAGCTTTTTTTTTCCTGAGGGAGTAAAACCAAGGCCTTTGAATGGCAGTAATGTGTAGGAGGAGAAAGTGTTAGCAGCCAACGCTGGTTTGGCTGAAACAGAAAACTGGCCCAGTTTTGAAGCATTCTGAAGTGGTATGAGCTGTACAGTAGGTTGTGTTTATGTAACACCCAGGGAACATCCTGTCAGGAAACAGCATGCACCGTGTGTGAGTTCTGATTTATGTACCCTCCTCGGTTATTTAGCCATTAACAGTCTGTGTGTGTGTGTGTGTGTGTGTGTGATTGACAGAGCTTCTTGAGTATTCCTTTGATGGAAGGAGCTATGTGCATTATCAGCTGTCTGGGCCGCTCCCAGCCAGACACACGCAGGTGCAGGTTCTGATCCGAACACGCAAACACAGCAGCTCCATCCTCAGCCTGCTCTCTGCAGCACAGAACGAGTACATCAGGCTGGAGGTGAGGGATCTCTCTCTTTCTATCTCTCTCTCACTCTTTCTTACCTCCTTTTGACCGACACAGTGCCAGTGCAGGATCAGGGAACCAGTGAACCTTTTTAAGAACTGGTCCACTTTTTTGTTGGTTGTACAGCTGAACCATTGCATAATCAGATGTGGGAGTTTCATAACGTAACATAAGAATAAGAACAACTTTGGAGGGTTTTACAAGTTTTACTTCAAGAAAATATTTTACCGTCCAAGGCCAAATCCTGTCTATACACAGGACAGAGATATTATCATAGACAACAATTATGCACAAGACGACAGATCTCTTTTTCAGATTTTTTTTCAAATTTTGGTATGTTTCAGACTCATCTTAAAATGGATTCAATTCTTTTTTTCTCAGCAATCTACACACAATACTCCACAATGACAAAGCAAAAACAGATTTTTGGAATGTTTTTGTAAATTTAATAAAAATAAAAAACTTAAATATGCCATTTACATAAGTATTCAGACCCTTCACTTAGTACTTGGTTAAAGCACTTTTGGCAGAAATGACAGCCTCAAGTCTTCTTGGGAATGATCCTACAAGCTTGGCACACCTTTCTTTTGGAAATGTCTCCCATTCTCCCATTTAATTGTTTCCTCTTTGGACCTTTGTATTGATTCATCATGTGATTATTAATCTTTTCAAATTTTTCCAAAAATAATTGTCAAAACGCGGTCATGTAAATAACTTTTTTTCAAGATGTTGTCATGGTGATAAAATGACCCAAGCTCATAACGTCACCCGTTCACAGTTCCAGGCCAGCAGCATTTTATTGCCAGAACCGCAGCGATTTTGCCAGCCGAAAACTAATGTTGTGCTGAAATCTTCCCGCTCTCCATGTAAACACTTTGACAACTCTTGTTTCTAACGGGAAGCATTTATTTGAAAGAATGTTCGGAAATAAATTGTTGTTGTTGATGTGATTTAAGGCTTTTGAATTTTATTTGTAGGGCATCTCGTTTAAAGCAGAACGTTTCCATGACTCTGTTTTGCTCAGTGGTTAGGTCACTGGGCTACTGATCAGAAGGTCGTGGGTTCAAGCCTGAGCTCTGCCAAGCTGCCACTGTTGGGCCCATTAATCAAGGCCTTTAACAGGGGTGCTGTATCATGGCTGACCCTGTGCTCTGACCCCAGCTTACCAACATGCTGGGATATGCAAATAATGAATTTCACTGTACTGTACTGTACAATAAATAGCATTCTATCTATTCTACTCTCTACATACCTTTCCTATTAGTTTTACGGTATTAACTGAATAATATTCTTTAAGATCAATAACTGACTAATAGGATGGGTCTTTAAGGGGTTAAATTGGAATGGTCTGCGATACAGATATTAAACTCCAAACAGATATTATTTCAAACTCTTGCTCCCCATGTGGGCTTAATATTAGAAAGGCAGGAAGATTTTGGCAGGTTTAGCAAACAAAAAAGATATGACAAATTCAAAATTTCTTCTCATCTTGACCTAGGGTGGATAAAATAGTATTTGTATTTGTATCATGACTGATATCTATATACTGGCAAGCAGAAATATTATGGCAGTAGCTGCCTAAATTTTTCTGCCTTCAATGTTAAAGCTTCAATGTTAAAGACGGGAGACAAGTCATACAAATGTTCTGCTTTAAAAAAGTCAAAGTAAAATTTAAAAGCCTCGAATCATGTAATATGTTTGCGTGTAAAACTGTAATACTGAAATATGGGCAACACGTGTATTCCCAACATGCTTTCAAAAAAGCCTTCAAGCTGAGGGCAGGAAGATTCCAGTAGAAGGGAACATTTCAGCACAAACTGTCTGTTTTGCCAGGGAAAAGCGAGGAAAGATTTGAGATTAGGCACGGGTTCGGGAACCGGCACCGGCACCTTGTCAGTGGAAAAGGGCTATCAGTCCTTTTCTCCTTTTCTCTCTCTCTCTCTCTCTCTCTCTCTCTCTCTCTCTCTCTCTCTCTCTCTCTCTCTCTCTCTCTCTCTCTCTCTCTATCTATCTATCTATCTATCTATTTATCTACTATCTGTTTCTCTCACACACACCCTATATATGTCCTCATTGCTCTCTCCCTCTCTCTGACAGTTTCCCTCATACACTCTATATCTACTGCCATTTCTCTCTCTCTCTCTCTCTCTCACTCTCTCACTCCCTCTTTTTCTCACTTTGTTTCTCAGTGTCCAACTCTATCTATCTCGCCAGCTCACTCACACACTACCTCTGTATCCGCATCTCACATTTACTTTCACACCACACACACTCTATTTCCCTGACATTGTGTCCACCATCTTTGTTATTGTTGGGGGACTTGTTCTCCACTTGTCTCCAGCTGTGCACAGCTTGTTCTGTTTTTTCATTCTTTCATTTATTTTGTTCTCCTCCTGTATTTTAGCCCATCCTGTCTATATTTTCTTACCTGTTTTTCCTCAGCATTTACCTCTGCTCTGCCTCATCAATTTCTCAAAATGTCCCATAAAACCCCACGACTGCGTGACTGACACTGAGTCAGTTTGTGTCCTACAAGGCTGTTTGATCTAACATGCTGGATTTTTTATGTCATCCTTGTTTTTTTCCCCCCAAATACCTGCTGCTAATGTTAATGCAGTGTTTGAGTAGCGGTAGTTGGTGAGACGTAAAGATTATTAGTTATCCGTGTGCATTGCTGCAGCGGCCCATCTGCTAGTCTGTTTGTCTTTAATTACAGGGGCATTAATATGCCTTTAAATGATAGGCACTCAAAATGCATGATGTTCTGAGACTGGCATATTTTGACCATTAAGATTTTTTCATTTATCAAACACCTGCCTGAAGATGAGACATTTAGATAGCTGATTAGTGCTTTGTCTATGTACCTTGGTTCTTCTGTCTGTTTTGCACCTTCTCGCTCTCTGACTAATGTAAATCTGTGTTGATTTATTTGCAGCATGCATTAGGATTGTCTTTCCACCAGTCTGTGAGATATCATATATTCTCTCCAGTGGCAGGCTACAAGATTTCATTACCGCTTTCCAACGTGACTCATGCAAAGCTTCTCGGCTTCGTGTCCTGTCCCTTTTATTAAGCCTCGATCCTGAAAAATGATACCGCTCTCATCGTGCATGCAGAGCAAGGTTTCTTCCCCGCCGCTCTCCTGTCAATTACCCCAGCAACAGTGCTAATTGATGTGATACAACGCTGCCTGTTTAGCATTCGATTTTTCCATTGGATTATCACCAACGAGGCTCAGCAGGCATCACCAGCAAGGTGGCCTTCATTATCATCTCTGAATCAAGATGAGATGAAGGAGCAGAAAAATAGGCTACTATGTCCTGTGAATGATGTGCTTAATTAAACGGTTTTGAGTCAGATTCCAGCTTTAAAAATGCAAGAGGTCTGGGAAACAAATTGGCGTACAAGCCCAAAAAGTCTTGTTTGTTGTTTATTGGAGTTTGTTTGTGAAAGATGGGTTGCATGAGGTTTAGACTTTCACTCCCTGTAGATAACAAGCGGCTAGTGGTGAACAGTCTGATGCGAAAGACCAAACCAAAAACAGATCCAGATTTTGAAAACCCGTGCAGCTCTGAGGTTCGCAACCTTTTTTTTTGTTTGTTTCTCATCTCAAGAATTTGAAATAGAAGCATATCAAATCGGATGCACGGCATCAAATTTCAATGAGCCGTTGATGCATATTCCAGTGGTTTCATTACCGCTTATTCACCTATGCAGATGTTGGTCCCTCAGTATAGAAAGGCTACAGGAGTAACAGAGAAATGCTGGGGGGGTGTTCAAAGGCATGCTGGGTCTCAGTGGAAACGTCCAAGATCACCGAAGGCAAGAAAGCAAGCTCACGCCGCTTCATCTTTAATTGACGGGAAAATCTGGGACCTTTGAAGCATGCGGTGAGCCTGGTAAAGAGTGAGTATGCATGCTGAGGGATATATATATTTATTTTAATAATATAATTAATAGTTCATTAGCAGACCTTGAAGTTGGAGCCCACGCAGTGCAAACACTTGTTTGTGTGTTGTGCTTATCTCTCTCGATAACAAAAGCAAGAGGAGAGAAGTGGGAAGAGGTGCGCAGTTCAGCGAGATCACCCTTGTTAATCTCGACAGTTGTTTTATTGTTGCTGTACATTTTTTTTCTTATTAGTTTGTTTTATTTTAACGGGAGGAAATCTAAATGCTTTCTGGCTCGGCTGCTTTGTTTAGCTCCGGCGCTCACGTCATGTCAAAAGGCCAGCATTTTAAATGCAGGAGGGTAAATTATGCTCACTGGGACTCATGAGTAAGGTTTCAGAAACCAAATTGAAGGAGTAGCTGCTCTTAAGGCGATCTCACGCACTCATATACATGCACACACACAATTTCTTACCTTTCTCTCATTAGCCTCTTGCATTTTAGCTTGTTTGTTGTAAACCTTGGAGTTTATTTGAGGGGTAAAACTGCTGCAGAATTATTTCTGAACGTGTTCAGGAAAATGATAAAGGTGAAGAAAAAATTAGTTTAATACTCAGATTTGATTGTCTTTGACTATAACAATGTTAATTAAGCCATTATAATAACAGCATTATAATTTTCCCTTTTTGTAGTGTCGCAATGAAAGATTTAAGAGCAGTTCTACAATTTGCTCAGCCCAACTATGGTACAAATAAAGGGAAAAGTGGGGATATATGTGTGGAATATCCAGCAGAGAGTTTCCTTTGCAACATGAGCAGACAGTACCAGCCTAAATTGACAGTGTATTGAATTCCCGGGTCCCAGAGTTTCCAATTAAAGGGATGGTATGTTTAATTCCGTCAGTGTGTGGCAGGGCTTTATCAGATCCTTTCCCTGCCTGATTACAGCTATCTCCGATGGCTTCCTGGTGCAATACACGCTAAGCCTCTTCCTTCATCACTCCTATCTCTTCCCCTCTGTCTCTTTCATCATATCTCTCTCTGTTCATCACCAACCAAGGCTCCTTATCAGGCCAACGTCTCTCTGACCCGAGCTGTTTATTTCCTGCATTGCCTGAAGGTAACTGCAAATATTCTCACTGGAAACATTTGAAAGTGTTTAAAGCGTGTTGCATTCTCTCTCAGATCTTTCAGGGCTTATTAGCCATCTTCTACAACCTCGGAGATGGAGACTTCAACCTGACGATGCTCTCTCATCGCCTGGACAATGGCGAGTGGCACGAAGTTCAACTGGAGCGCCATGATAACGAGATGACCCTGCGCGTAGACGGCGGCGGTGGGCGCAGAGAGGTCACAGGGTCACCCGGGCGTAGCCGTGAGATCGTCATCGACCCCTCCTTGGTGATGCTGGGAAACTCTTTCCCATCTGGACACAACAAGAGCTTCCAAGGTAAAAGCCATAGATAAAAATCACAAAGTCCAGATCATCTAAAGCACATGGAGGTGTTGTGCCACAGACAAAACAAAAAGATACAGGACAATATGGAAAATATTAAGTGTTCCAGAGACCTAAATCTTTGTATTAACTGTTAACTTTTATCTCCTAATGGGCCTCTAAATGAGTACTTTATTAACGGAAGGTGCACTTGGAGGGTAATCCAGTTAAACCTATAGATAAAAGACCTATAGACAGTGCTAGTATCAGTTGTAAGCCAAAGATAGTATATTTATTACTTAGAATCACTAATCTTGACTGGGTTGCACCAACAAAAATTAGGCTTGAACATGGATTAAAATAGTCAGGATTGCAGACAGGATTGCATATAAACTATCATTAAATCTTCGTTGAATCCCAGAGTTAATAAGGTCAAGGTTTAATAAGAGGTTAAGGTTTTAATTACTAATTTGTTAAAACAGGTTTAAAATTGTGTAGCGCAACAGAATTCAAATTAATATAACGCTTAGATCAACAAGTCCTTGATTATCTCAAAAACTCTGTTTAATCTAGTTCTTGATGGTGCAACCCACCCTAGAGTATTTCAAGTGAGCCCATTGTTTCCTTTAACTAAAAATGCTGAAATATAGACCGTTTAGAAACTTTTGACAGGCTGTGGTAATATACAGTACAGTGCAAAAGCTTGAATCCAAACTGTATTTAATCATATATCAAAAAACGAATTGAAACATTTTCTCAGCATTTAAAAAAAAAAATCTGATTATTATTGTTGTCTCTTAACTAGCACCTGATATTGATTTAGTTATGGTCCTCTCTGAAAGCAGTAGGGACAATAACGCATAACTCAGTTAATAAGAATAAACCATTTTTGACTTACTGAAGCATGATGTCATCTTTTCTGAGAAATATAATTTGACAAAATTGTGTTAACTTTCTAATAACTGCTGAAATAAAAACAGTTCTTGGTAGTGGACATATTAATCTTCAGACTAAGTTGAGGCACCCAGGGTAAGATTTCTCTGACATTATGCGATAAAGAATCTGTAATGCATTATGAATTCATACTTTAATCCTTTTCCCCTGTCTGATTACAGTGTATTGTATTAGCAGTAATGAAAGATTAATAGAAGTGATTAATTCATAATAGGCCCAAATGTAGCTTCGGTGTAGAGGGAGAGTATGGACTCACTGAGTGCCTGGCATGAAACGGACAAGAGTAAGAGGGATGAAATGACATATGACATGAAGGATAGAGTGGGAAGAAAGGATGAGAGGAGAACAAGTGCTCCCCGAGGCCCAGACTAGCCTCAGGCAGAAATAGACGCGGTGTGTCTATTAAGTGGACTTTAAAAGCAACTTTCTCAAAATCCGAGGACTGTGTGGGTGTGTGTGATTGTATGTCAAAGTGTGTGTGCAGTCTAATAGTGTAGGAGAGCCTTGGGGAAGACTAATCCAATGGTTAGCAATCCAGCTTTGTTTCTGTCTAGACATTATTTAAATTTAACACTGCTGTTGTAGGTATTGTGTTAAGTTAATACAAAAATGTTGAGGAGGATGTGTTGGATTTTTTTTCTCAGTAATCCTTATTTTTTTCATTATGATGAGGAGCTACTAAATTTATGGATATAGTTTATATATTTATACATTATAGTTAGGTTTATTACAGTTTACTTTTCAAACACCCGTTTCAGTCATGGCATCATACTATAATAAAAGTGTCCCTCGAAACATTCTTATTTTACCATGTGTTATCCTGTATCTGGTACATCACATGACCATAATATATCTTAGTTTACCATGAGATGTGCTCAGTGGAGTCTAGGATAATGAGCAGATGTGCTGAGCACACCCAGACAAAATACAGCAAAGGTAAAATACATGAAAAGAGTGCTAAAACCACTCGTATAAACCTTATAAAATGTGCGTTTTTTATTAAATCCATTCAAAGGAATTGGTCAAAGTGCAAAAATAAAAACAAAAAACAAAAAAAAAACAGGGGAATTAATTAGTCGTCCACTGCAAATAACTATTAGATAAAGTTAGATACATTTTTTTCACCCAGTTGATACGAAGAATATCTCAAGGAAAACTAAGAAAAGTATATATCTTTGTCTTTTTTTTACTACTAACAGTTGGTATTTTCTCAGTTAGAACTGTCTCTATGCTTTATGTTTTGTTGCTATTGCTTTTCGTAATAAAGAACAAACTTTTGATGATGTAATCTTGTGTAATCTAATGTAATTTGAGAAAGCTGTCATTTTTTTCATCATAATAGCAGCAAACAAAATAACAGAAGACAAAAAAAAAACTGATTAAGTGGGGGGCAATAAGTTTTAAGACAGAACACTATTTGCAATATTTGATGAAGTTCTCTTCACATTCTGGCAGCTTTAATAAGATATTTGCTCTGATGCCCCAGGCTCTGTAAACGGGAGTAAAAACAAATTATTCAAACCACCAACATCTAACCAATCTGGACAGAGGTGTCTCTACTTGCCTGTCAATCACGCTGCCTGTCAATTCAGATAACTCCACCTCTTACATTAGCATTCAGACTTTCTAGCTGAGACTGTGTGTGTTTTGGGGTCATGGCTTTGGAAGGAACTCATAATTCAAACAAATACAGCCCTTCCATTTAGTGTTTCCAAACAGCTAGCTTCAGCTAACATCTGCCAAGATCACTGACTATACCTTTAACTACTGTTAAATCGTTAGTCAGGCCCAGCCTTTTTATCTGTGTGTGTTCCAGGCTGCATGCGGGACCTGAGGCTGAACAGCCGCTCCATGCCTTTGGACGCTCAGCCCAAAGATGCTGTGTTAGTGCTCAGCTCTGTGGGAGTGACACTGGGCTGCTCCTCAGACTCCTGCAGGAGGAACCAGTGTAGCCCCCCATTCACCTGCGTCGACCTGTGGAGGATCCACGAGTGCAGGTAGACACACACACACACACAGAGACGCGCATACACACAGACACACATGCTTGTGCCAAGTTGTGCTGAATTTGGTTACCTTTCTTGCCAGGGTACGAAGCGTACCAAACAGGGCCATATGAGTTGAGTGGTCAAACGCAATCAGCACAGAATCGTCTGCAATTTAGAAAAAAAACTAAAAAACACTGGGGCTGCGTCCCAAATCGTACACTACCATACCAAATAGTGTGTATATTATAATATAATATATAATATTTAGAACGATATTTATGATAGCTAGAATTGCTTTTTGATCAGGCCATATATAGCACAGCAGTAGTGTTTTATAACATTCCCTTTGATACCAAGAACCTGGAAAATTCCACATAAAACCAAACGCAGAGTAAAAGGTAAATCAGACTTTGAAGCTCCTCAATTGTTGCTACTGTTGTTAGTGTTTACTGTTAACACTAGTGTTGTTTGGGAAATGATGTCACCACCCTGCAACCTCCAGAGAACTCCTTCTACTTTCACGAGTACCATTATGCGATAGGAAATGGACTCGACTAGGGTACGGATAGTCCTGCAATAGGATTAGTAACTGTACCATGCCGTACTGCACTGTCCGTGCTAAAAGGCTCACGCTTACTTTGCATTCTTTTCCTTTCTTGCTTTCTTTCTGTCTTTTCTTTCACTTGTTTATTCACACACACACACACACACACACACACACACACACACTCGCGCGCGCTGTAGGGGACTTTGGATGCATCAGACCCACTGGGGCTCTCTGTAAAAATGCCAGTATCAAGCTGCGAGGATCCCACCATGCTCCTCCTCCTGTCACTTAGAGTTAAATGGTGTGTGTGTGTGTGGTCTGTGTCGGTGGGTGTGTGTGTGTTCATGTGTGTCTGTATTGCATTTGTGTGTGAGGGGGTTAGAAAGGGGCTATTTTCTTATTTGCAGGTATTCCTTATTCTGCCACTTATCAATTTAGCAAGGGCCGTAGTCCAGCAAGGCGCAATTCATACAAAGTGTGTGTGTGTGTGTGTGTGTGTGTGTGGGTGTGTGTGTGTGGGTTTAAAAGAGGCAGAAGCATATCAGTATTTAGCCATGAATTCAATAGAAACCTTTTTACATTTTCACTGCTCCATCTGCTTCATAGAGATTACACCAGTGTGTTTGATGGTCCAAAATCTGGACATTCAGTACAGTTTAAGAATTAGACACAGTATGGAGGCTTATAGGGTCCTTTACACTGTATTGTCAGTATAATTTACATAACATTGTATGTGTTTATAGATAGAATTTTACTGATATACGTATGTTGTTATCCGTATGATGTGTAAGATTTAAGATCTCATTTGTTATTACAACTGGAAACTTGCAATTTAAAAAAGTAAAAGTTGCACTAGCCCTTTAAATCATGGACAAAAAGAATTCATAATAAATCCATATTATTTCCATGCAAACATAAGCAACTTTCCATCCTAATGCCGTCTAATGCACTATATTAATATAATAATTAATGACCTATTCCCTCTCCATCTGTCCGTTTTTGTCTTTTTCAATCCCAGGTGCCCACCGGGTCACATGGTCAAGGCCAACGGCACAGGCAAATTTTGCGTGTACACTCTGTGTGCCAGCCGGCCGTGCCATCGGGGCACTTGCGTGGCCCAGTCACCCTCCAAATTCACATGCCAGTGCCCAGAAGGCTACAGGGGGCACCACTGCGAGGTCACGCTGGCCATCTATCACGACGACGTGGGCCTCAACTTCAGATCGCTCTTCGCCATATGCATCTGCTTTATGGCGTTGCTAGGTATCTATGTCTATCATATTCTCTTCTGCCTCTGGTGATACACTCATGCTCTGAATGTCTCTCTGGCTCCAAGGTGAAACTCTCAAATCAGATTTCTTTTCATCATTAATTAGCATCATTAGTTTACACAAACCGTAGAGTCCAAAAATCTGAGCCCCCTATAAATATATATATTTATCAAATAAATTATATAAAATTGACACTTGAGCAATAATGCGCTATTTAAAACAGACACTTATATTAGCTGTTTAAGATATCCTTGTATTAATTTGGAATATAACTGAATTCCCTGTTTGCACAACTTTTGCTTAATTTTTTGGTTTAAAATGTGATTCAATACACAGAGACGTTTAAAAGAAGTGTAAAAGACGTCTTTGCCGACATTAATGGGACATCTGGATTTCGGCCATAGTGAAAGTTTTGAATATGTCTTTTTGAAGATGACTATTGTGATTATACAAGATGTCAAAATTAATATATACAAGAAGAAAAAAAACATACTGTATATTTGGGGACAAAATCAAGGTGAGCCAGGACTGACCAGACGTAGACCAATAGCAATGTCTTTTTATGGGCTAAATTAAGTCAGGCCAGACTGGCTCAGTAATTAACATTCATTGACGTCTCTGTTCAGTCAGTGCTCACTGGGTATATTTTATTCAAACAATAACATACATGAGCCTACCGCAGTGTTTATTGTTGTCACCTCTTAATGACTAACACCTGATATTGACTTGATTTGTATGCTCCTCTAAGAATTGTGCTTGAAGGCCCAGTCACAGTAGCTTTTTGTCTGCAAAATTGGTACACAGTCAGTCAGGAGACTGGATAAGCTGGTATGACCATCTTTACTTTTGTGGGTTTTTTACTGGTTATGGTTGGCTAGTTAGAAGCAGAAGCAGAGCTCACAGTACTCCTCTCTGATGTTTTCTTATCCTCACCACGATATCGCTAACCACAGCTAAAATGCTGAATCACAGCTGAATTGCTAACTGCACCAATATGGAGGATTTTTTTTTTAAATATCGTCAATCTTCGGAAGACGCAAACAAGGAGAAAAATTTGCGAAATGCAAATTTCTAGTGTGACTGTGGTTTTATCGTCCCTGCTGCTTTCAGTACATTTTAAAAATAAAGTTTAATAATTTGAGTTCAATAATTATTTTTGGCTTACATTATACAGTGAATAATGGTGAATTTGTTTTTGTGAAATATAATGTGTCAACATTTTATGAATTTTTCATAACTAATCAAATTTAATCAGTTAGTAGGTAGTTACAATTTTTGGACCCACAACATGATTCATTAACATCAGCGTGACATTATTTGCTGAAAAGCCCAAAATAATAATAATAATAATAATAATAATAATAATATACATAGAATATGATTTGTCTGGATGAAGCCTCTGTCTTCACCTACAATTTTTAATTATGCTGAATGTTTGCTTTAGCACTTGAGACCTGTGAAAGAGGAGGCAGGTTATATTCACTTTATGTGATAAGCTTAACTTTGTCTTTTTAGAGTCTAAGCCACAGATGTCTTTAGCTCTTTAGTGCTTGAGCTTTTTTCAGATCATTATTCCTCACTGTGACCGCTTCATACTGTGTTTACTATTTTAAATGTTCTCTTCTGTGTATATACTTGGTCGAAAAAAATCCGTAAATGGCTTTTATGAAGATTTATTTCCTCAAATACCCAAATACTTACAGACGATGAAATCAATTCTTTTCAACACACAGCAAGTCTTGCAGAAGCATGTATTTCAGCCATGTTTATTTGACCATAAAGCACATTTCCATACTCTAAGAAAAGGTCTGGTAATCAAACCATCTCACAGCTCACAATTTCTTCATGCTCGCTGTTTCCATCGCAGGTCTGTTAGCATTCAGCCAGCGTGCCGATATCAGCTGAAAACAAACGTAACTGAATAATCATTTTCCTTCAATTCCAGATTAGGCTCATGGTGCCATTACTATGACCTTGATAGTTCACAGCCACAAAAGCTTTTAGAAGTGTTAATTACTTGATTTGTAGGCGCACGATGTGCTGTTTACTAAAGCTCGGTTAGAAATTGAGATCAATGCACTGCGGTTTGGGACGGAATTTCAATTGTCTGGATCTCTCCCGTACCAAAACTTAAATAGTGAGGAAGTTTGCTTTTTTTTCTTTCCTTTTTTTCTTGTGTCCAGTTTTGCATGCTGTCCCATTTGTCTCCTTGTAAATCCAGAGGTGAGCAGTTGAATCTGTAGAATGAAAAGCAGCCTCTCTATTGACATTTTGCTCAAATAGTCCATCTTTCTGTGTTTTTATTTCCCCCCGGGCCTTTAATGGGTTTAGTATGCCCTGCTAGAGTTCTCAACTTTTTTGTTTTCACCTCTTCTGGGCTTCTGAGCTAAAGAAAATTTGGAAGATTCACTGAGCACAGTGTAAAATGAACCCAATCCAGTCAAACTGATGGATGCTGTCGTGAAGAACTTATTTTGTAATGAAGTTTCCAGGTAGAAAGGTCGATGTAGATTCTGCACTTTTTTTTAAATGCATGTTTGAAATCTAATATTACCACTATGCCGCTATTGAGGGACATTTATTCAACAAATCTCAGCTGTTTCCAGGTAGGTCATGATTTAAATTTACATTTTACTCATTTGACAGACATTTTTGTCCGAGGCAACTGGAGACAGTCTACAATCCAAACATACAGCTGAGCAGTTGAGGGTTAAGACTCAAAGGCCCAACAGTGGCTCATAGGAATTTAAACTCACATCCTCTGATCACTAGCTCTGAACCTTAACCACTGAGCTCCCACTGCCCCGAG
Organism: Olivaichthys viedmensis; assembly: GCA_028565825.1. Classification (NCBI taxonomy): domain Eukaryota; kingdom Metazoa; phylum Chordata; class Actinopteri; order Siluriformes; family Diplomystidae; genus Olivaichthys; species Olivaichthys viedmensis. Next base: position 6,859,758 of record JAOUQW010000034.1, on the reverse strand, counting down.
CTATCACACCTGTATGTGTGTTTGTGACACCTTAACGGGCCTATGAGGTGTGTGTTGTTCTTGTTCTTCTTGCCTTGTGCACCACCAGCTCACCTCAGGGCGTTTTTGGCATGTGGCCCTCGGCATTCTGGGAGGATCTGAGTAAGAGAGGGTTTATTCAGGAGGGACTTACCATAGCCTTTGCCAAGTGAGCAAAAAAGTGAAGGTGAGAAATAAATTATACTAGTTCTAGGAACGAACAGGTGTATTTCTGTCGCAGTCTAGACAATTGTATATAGGTCAAGAACATGATGTTAATTTTTTCTATGAACTAATCTAAAAACATTAAACATTAACAAACTAATTTTTTTTTATAGATTTTTTAAAATACTTTAATGCAACCAATGAATTAAAGGGCATCTTTAATTTAAAACATTAAAATAATTTTGAGAAAATTTTGGGGAGTTAAATTAAAAAATGTCAATGTTTTAAAACCATCCTTAGATAAGATTAGTGTTATTAAAAAGCTGAGATTTTTAAGACAACAAACAGTTAGGCGTAAATATTACAGTAGTATTCTTTCAAAAGAATAAAGGTGAATAAAGGAATTAGCCCAATACAGAAGTTAAGAGCAAAGTCAAGGGGGTCAGTTGGTGTAACCAGAATATTTATTGAAAAAGGGAGAATTTTCTGGAAGATAAATATGAAACAAAACTTTAACCTCTAATGTAAGGTACACACAGCATCTTAGCATACTTTTACCATGCAATTTTTTAGCATAGTTTTTCAAAAATAGATGCCTGCAACTGAAAAATCGCCACCGGTAACTACAAAATGTCATTTGTGTAGATAAATAATAAGACCAAATTAGCCGAGTAGCAGAGCCCTGCACTGCAGACTGTGTGTGTGTGTGTGTGTGTGTGTGTGTTTAGACCAAATTATAATTAATACATGTGCTTTCACTTGTGCTTAGAAAAATATAGTATTTCTTGTTTATTATTGGTGACACCATTTGACATTTTCAAACTATCTTCAGGATTCTTAAAAAAATATGTTTGATTTGTTTTTTCACTCTTTCAAAATTCTAATGTCACTGACCCATATATTCTCTGAGTTGGCTCGCACAAGTCAGTTGTCGGACACATCTCAGTTTTTTTCTTCTTCTTCTTCTTTTTAAACAGAGGCAGGTTGACAGTTATCAAAATGCTGTGTATACTTTAATAATTTTATTGCATTCTCACAAAGGGCAGTGATTATTTAAATATCTAACTGCTTTGAATCTCTATATGCATGACCTTTTGAATGAGCTTGGTTCAATGATTTACAAAAGACCATAATGAATGGCCGGACCCACCAATGAAGCCTCCTGCTGTCTTTGTCGTGCAGCGCACACTTACTTACCTGCTGCGTTTTTGCGCACAAAGAACTCATGCGTGGACAATTATACTGCGGCATGGGGCAATTAAAGTCTTTCAGAAGAAGTACTTAGTACTTAGGCCTCATGCTGTCTGAGCAATGTGTGTGTGTTACGTGGTGATTTAAGGATGCATGCTGACTCACAATGTGGTGTGCAATGTGAATTTGAGTGGACGAGAGGGTTAGACTGGGAGCTGCCGCTACTCACTGCCATACTGCTGCGTCCATCTCTTCTGCTGTAGAGCAATGATGCCAAAAACAGTGGTGTAAAATGCAGGACGCCAATTTTGTCTAATTCTGTCTCAAGTATTCCTCACACAGGAAACATTTGGGGTTTTTCTATGAATTAGCACGTGACCTAACAGGTTGCATGTCTGGGAAATGTGTAAAATCATGGACACAGTTTCAGCACTGGCATGAAGGGGAGAATGTTTTGAATACAAATGCATTTAATAACCACACAGTCCTGTTGAGACAGAATGGTTGCGAAATGGCAATACAATCAAGATCTCTGCTGGATTCATAGGAAGTGGTATCAATTTAGTTGGTAATTTATTTATTGGCTTTTTTATTTCCTTGACAGTTTAATTCCATGTCCTTTTCTTTGCTGGCTTTATTAGTTTTGTTTCATAGCAAGGTCACCTGTCAATCAAGCACAGTGGGTGGGATTAGCTATTTACTGTATCATTGGTTTATGGAAGAGAGCAAAATATTCCATCCATATATATATATATATATATATATATATATATATCAGCATATCGTGTGTTTTACACATGGTCTCGGGACTAAAGGTAATCAGCAGTGAGGGAAAACAGTCTTCCAATTGTGGACCTTCTTAGAGAGGTAACTACTTGTCTAGCTCAATTAGTTTGCAACTTTGAAGCAGACTGTGTCGGCCCTTGACCTAAGAGCCTCTTTTCAAGGTAACCATATGGGCCTATTTTCAGTCATTTTAGATATCGAACATTCACTAATATAGCTAGCTTACCTTGCCCAGCATTTTAAAGGTGCCTGTAGCGATACATGCTACTCTCCATGTCTGCAACTAGTTTGACGTTAACATGCTCTCCAACGTGCTCAACTCAGCTTTATTAGACTTCGTACTGAAGAGCTAAAAAAAAGCCAGTGTTACTGGCCTACACTGGTCCCCTTGAGCAAGGGTTCTCAGGCTTGCAGCAGAGAACACCTGGTTCAGATTGGTCTCGGCTCACTACTCTTTCATAAACCAATGATAGTTTGCTGCCCACTGATGTGAATCGACAGATGACCTTCCTGTGAAATATAACCGACAAGGACAAAATCACACAACAAATCAAGCCAGCCAAATAAATCTACTCATGTTGTACATAATGTCAGTGTGGATCATACTGAAGAATTAAACTAGTCAGAATTGAAGAAACAAGCTGCAATCACAATAATATATTGTGCCTATAGACAGCAAATATGTCTGAATATGGGTTTCTTATGTAAACCACATCAAATGAAAAGCCGATATAACACTATTTTTGACTTTCTCAATCCCTTCACATTCACATTCCCTTTCACCGTCCTTTCTCTTCAGTTATTCCATTACATGAAATGTGTTGTTTTCATAAAGCATATTATGTTCGGGTCAGTGACACTGAGTGCATCATTCTGATGGTAGAAATGTGTGTGGTGCGTCGAGAGCAAGCATTATTTGAATTCCGCATCATTGTAATATTTTCCCTCTGAGCTGAAGCCATGCTTGGCCCTGGAAAGTGCACAGCACTATTTATAATGTTCATTTGAAAGCGCTATGGAGACAGAATCGTGAATCAGAAAGGGCTAGAAATGAGGGGCTTTGTGATGGAAACGCCATTAGACCAGATTAAAGCTGTAGTGGAGTTGAAGTACTTACATGGACCTGTTGTTTTATTTAACTTGGAATTGAAATGACATGCAGGATCGTTGCAGTTATTATCACATATGACACGTTCGTGTTTAATGTATTTCATCGTCACAAAAATAAAGAATACTGGACTAGAAGCTTCACCTAAATTTGACATCACAGTGTATTGTTTCAGAAAGTAGTCCTGTACCTCAGTGGTGGTGCTGTGTTTAATACACGTCTGTGTGAGCCAGAAACATTCTTTGAGTGTGTTTTTGGGTGCCGATTGTTCTCCTTTATTTCTAATTGGCCTAAGAAAAAACAGGTAAGTTGTAAAGTGTTATTTAATAAGTTTTGAGTCAATAGCTATAAACTTTGGTATTACAAAGTGTCACTATGTCTCACTATGTAATGTACAGTGGGGTCCAAAAGACCACATTGAAAATCCACCACCATGTTTCACTGTTGTTTTGATACACTGTGGTATCAATCTCTCTTCTGTTCATCTCCTTACATAA
>JAOUQW010000034.1:6840472-6851906 GCA_028565825.1 Olivaichthys viedmensis | reverse complement strand
GAAAAGCCTTACTAATTTTAATAAACATAAAAATCAGTAAAAAAAACAAAAACCCTCCTTTTTATATTATAAAAATGATGTTCACGCCATTTTGACCTGAGAATAACAAGGTAAAATGACAGTGTTATAAAAACGACTGATCTTTGTAAAACCAGGATTTTTAGCCCTTGCGACAAAAAGATAAGTTCAGTAAAAAAAAAACCCTGACGTTCAGTTTGAGACGTTCTCTGTTTTCAACATCTGTATTGAACTAACAATCTGATGATCGGATCCTTTCTTCGCATCACCTCTGTGCTGTGCTTGGCACCTTCAGGCCGTGTTGGAACTGAGAGATGGATCTGCGCATCGTATTTTGCCTCTTTTTAAAGCATATTAGAAAACAATAAGGTTTCACTGCACGGTTTCGAGCACTGAGCGACTCAGCAGATCCCCGTAGCCTGAATCAACTCCTGAGGCACAGGAGATAAAACATGACTGCTGTGGAACGTTTTGTTCGTAAATTCGTAAATTGTAAATTCAGCTCGGAACTGTGCGGAGGCGTAACAGGAGCAGTGGGCCTGTCGGGTGATATTCCAAAGACACATTGAATCCAATGTAGGTAATGCTTTTAAAGACATGTTATAGACGCATGTATATGGAATGCCTGGTGTGTTCAATTTACAGTGTATTAGCCTCACCAAGGTTTTACATACTGTATAAGCCTTATAAGTGCTATATAGTGAAACACAGTGGACCGATGTGAATTTCCACCTGTAGTCAAACGCACGGAAATGCTCAAAAATGTCCTTTTTCCAAGAATAATGGTTATAGTTAGGTACACTGGACTTGTCACACTGCCTAAGGCGTTTGATGATGTGAGAAAGACATATAATTTTTCTGCAATGCTGTAGACGTGCTGTTTTATCAGGACAAATAGAAAAAAAAAAACGAGACTGAAGACTCCCCATAGTGCCTATGAATGTAGGATTTATTGGACTCCCGTGTCGCAATCTTGATTACTTGGCGATTACTTGCTTCTGTAGCACGAGATAAGTGGGTGGAGTACATTTCAGGAGTGCCCTGTTTTATATATATATATATATATACACACACACACACACACACACACACACACACATAGTCTTGTGTAGCTGTCATTATGGGCTGATCTGTGTACTACTGGGAAAATTAAATACCTATGCCTACACTTAACCTAATGTTAATTTTAACCACAATAACTAGAATTATTTTGGCTCTTTTTTTACTTTCGAATTCGATATAATTCCACTTTTTTTTGTCCCCAGACTGTATGTAGCTGCCAGTCACCACAGTAGACATGTCCACAGATACAGACATGTCATACGTAATATCTTTAAAAGCACATACATACATACAGACGGGTGACAAATGAAAGGAAAAAGCAACATAGTGTGTTAGTGAGGTGTTTTGGGCCACCACGAGGCACCAGAACAGCTTCAAGAACAGAACATTTTGCAAGTCTCTACAAGGAACTGTACTGGAGGAACTGATGGAGAACCGTTCTTCCTAAAGATGTTCCCTCAGTTGGTGTTTTGATGATGGTGGTGGAGAGCCGCTGTCTAACACGTCGCTCCAAAATCACGTCGCTCCAAGGTCATAGCATATGATTTACATAATTTTCATACTCATCGAAGCGTTCAGTGACCCCTCGTGCCCTCATTTATTTAGCTTTCTCCTTTAATTTGTCACTTGTCCGTGCATACATACATATAAGTGGAAATTATAAATGATAAAATGTGCTGGACAATCTGAGTATAATCTCTAATGATAAATCTAGGACTCCCATAAGTATCAAATAGTGTATATGTGTGTGTGTGTGTATATATATATATATATATATGATTGTAATATATTACCACTAGGCTGTGACCTAGGGTCAAATATCTAATATCATTTCTTCAGTACAAGTGAAAACTGCATTAGGGGTAATGTGCACTTTCACCGTTTCTTTCTGGGAACCTTGGGGGCATTTGGTTCAACAATATTCATTCTCAAATATCAAAAAGTACACGCTTTTCATTTCTTCATAGCACCCCTTACCCGCTTTTAACGCCGATCACTTCAAAATCTCTCTCCTCTCCTTGCAGTATTACTACAGCCTCAAAGACATCAGCGTGGGGGGACGGTGTGTGTGTCATGGCCATGCCCAGGCGTGTGGAGCGCAAGTGCCAGGCCGGCTCGAACAGTAAGCAACTGCATCCAGCTAGGACTTACTCCATACCACTGGGATAACACTGCTGGACATGTTCATACGTGAACTATATCTGAAGCATGCATGGCGTTTAAGTAGAAGTGTTATTATGTATTTCAGTGCATTCCTTTATATGCCTTCTTTGCTGAGAGCTTTACCGACGCCCAATACCTAATCGATCCGATACTTTGAATGATTTCAACAGCTGTTTAAAAGCTGCTGCTGTGAGGACACCCCATTAGCCATTATTTTCTTTCATCCAATGAGGTGTTTAAGATGGGAACAATGATCCTCGCCGAGCTACTTTACTTTGCATTAAAAGAAAGAAAATGGTCAGTCAACATATAACACATGTTCACAACATGCATCAAAAATTTGACAGTTGATCAGATCACAAAACGTGTCAAATCCGGATCGGGGTATCCCTGAAATGAATGAACTGTACAAAGATTTTGGAAAATTGATGAACAAGCCAAATTCTGCAGGTCATAAATTCATGTTATTATGGATCGTATGCTAAATCTGCATATTTAACCACTTAAACTTCCAGAATCCAATCATTAGTTTCACTGTAGTTCCTAAATAACTCGTAGTAGATACAGAATAATGCGTTTGAGGGTGAATAACTAAATAATAAGCTGAGAATTTAAAGGGGTTACTATGTAATGTGAGCATTATACAGCATGACTGGTGCTTTAGTTGTGCAAGGGAGAGTCTTTATTCAGGAATTCATTTGAAGTGTGCCTCCTGGATATGAAAATATGAAAGCACTCTGTATCTTGTTTGGCTGTTTTGGGATTTTAGCCAACCCGCAAAACCAGAGTCCAAGCTGATAATAAGCCCCGTAATTTGAATACTACACTTTGTTTCTATGCATGCTCGTACATGTCTTATGTTGGGGGGTGGGGAAGCTGGAACCAAAGTGAAAGTATTGCATTTCTAATATGAAAAGGTACCGAATGCCATTGTGGGTTAGACATTAAAATTGTGGGTTAGACATTAGAAATTAAAATGCCTTTTAATTAAACGGCTAAAGTGTTCCCATATTAAAAGGTTTGCGTGCAGTTTGCAGAGTCATAAATGTCCTCTCGCTCTCCAGACTCCAGTGCGAGTGCCAGCACAATACCTGCGGCGAGTCGTGTGACCGCTGTTGCCCTGGATACCACCAGAAGCCGTGGCGTGCGGGGACGGCCGACAAGCCCAACGAGTGCGAGCGTAAGTTGCAGTTCTCTATGAACTGATGATATTTAAGAGACCTTTACTATTTACAGCTACCCTTGCTACTGTTAATTACTCACCACAGTTGAAATAAGAGTTTTAAATATGAATGGTCTTACTAGACCTTTACATATATAAATAGGGAGGAAAAGCCGGTATGGCAACCATTGAGCTTCATGTTAGCTCCATGTAGCTTCATTTCCCCGGCTGTTCTAATAAAGTTTTATTCATATAAACGCTGCTGAACATGCCTCTGTGTGTGTGTGTGTGTGTGTGTGTGTGTGTGGTGTGAGATGGAGCAGTGTCTGGATGGCAGTAAATGTCAGCCTTGTCTCATGCTGATCCTGATTTGCAGCCTTAAAAGTTCTCAAAGGATTTTTCCCGCAGACGATTCTCCTCGGAGACAGAGATGAGAGAGTCAGCTCGCTTATGGAAACAGGGCTGGGGCAGATAACACACACACGGCAAGAGAGTGCAATAGAGAGGGAGAGACGGAGCAGAACGGTGAGGGAGGAAGACAGAGTGCAAGACAGAGAAGCGAGAACACAGGAGATGTAGAGATGGAGGAAATGGAGAGAAGAATGAAGCCAGGCTTAGACAAAAGAACAGGAACTGGATTCTGAGAAAAGGACAGAGTCAGGACAGAACCAAAGAGGAAAAAGAACAAGAAGATTAGGAAGCGTATGTATGAAACGGCAATGTACTCTCTTAGAAAAGGGGTTCTTCGAGAGTTATTTGGATAGTTAAAGGTTCTTCGCTTTGTAAAAGGGTTCTTACTCAAAACCCTTGCTGATAGGGAAACACTCTGTTGTAGGGTTGTATGTAGAACCTTTGAGGGTTCCCCCAGAGGGTCAACTGAAGAACCCTTAAGGGTTCTAGATTGTAGAGACACAAGGTGGATCAGAGCTGAAAAGAGAGAGACTCTGTACTCAGCACTAAACAAATCAATGGCTCCTGTACATGTTTGGCTTGGGGTTGGCTGGCATCAATATTTTTGCCAATTTGCACTCCCCTCTCTCTTGCACTTAAGAGATAATTAGACTTCTCAGTCTATGGTATGATGGATATTTTCACTGCTCTTGCAATTATGTTTTCACTGAATACACCAAGGCACATATTAGATCATCATTACTCATGTAAGTGTACACTTAATGTCACTCATACACTAGACATTCAGACAGTGAGAAGATGCATGAATAGTACCTCAGCCCTGAAAGTGTTTGCGAGCCTACCAGCAAGGCTTGCAGATCGATTGAGAAAGCAGGAACTGAACGCAGGCCAGTAGAGTCCAGCAGAGTCTCATTCAATAATGCTTGCAGAACTCATTCCAAAATCTCTCACAACTCTTAACTTAAAACTTACTCTTTGAGAGAAAGAAAAAACAAAACAAATTGTATGAAGCCACAGAGCACATCTAAAGAGGATATTTTATTTTTTAATCTGTTAATCTATTTATTTATTTTCACCTTTTGCATCAAATGGAAGAATGGATTTTATTTTAGGTTAATTGCTTTGTTTGCTGAAATTGTTCCATCTCTATAAAATCCTATTCATAAAATGCTACCTGGTGAACCGCATATTTGATGCCTTCAGAATCTGCTTAGACCCAGTGTTAAATCATTAGAAAATGTTCACTTCAAGTGGCTGCATAGACTGTCAGCATAATCATTGCCTTCAGATTTTAGCCTAATTTGTTGAATATTTGTCGAAGCAAAAATGTTCAAAATGTGCAATACTGTCTGGCTCTTTCTAAAGTTAGATCCACCTGCTTCTGTGTCATGTGAGTTGGATAGGCATGCACAGACACACTCCTTATGGCAAACTGAACGTCCTGTCATCCTCTCACACATGGTTTGTGTTAAAACAGTCCTGCTCGGTTTCATCAAACACTATGTCACAGCGTGACTTTTTGATATTGCCACAACTTTCCTGGTTCTCTTTGATAAGCGCTGCAGAGTGAGTGGTCCACATACAGAAAGCTTTCATAAATGTAGACAGAGGGGGGGGGAGTCTTCTATCTGAAAGACGATTCAATTAGTAGACTGCTCTCCACCGTTCTCTTTAAACGCACATTGCTCTCTTTTCAAACTGCTCTTTGAATATGAGCCAGAAATCCTATTTGCAGTGATTAGGGGAGAAAACGGAGCTAAAAATGTCTTGTAGCTTTGGGTAAGTACCTTTCTTTGGCACCGACGCGGCATGACAAATCTCTAAAGAGGAGATATTTGATGTTCATTTATGTGAGGCACATTTGCCATAGCAGAGAGTGTGTGTGTGTGTGTGTGTGTGTGTGTCCATTTCCGTGTCTGTGCTTAAAATAAAATAAATCATTTTATGTCATTTTATTGCTGTTACTTGACTTCCTGTCAAGTACACAAGTCCATTGAATCTTTGGGAGTTGTCAGGCATTGACACAATAATTGAGTGTTTTTGTCATCATCATTTGGTCAATTCAGGAACTGAAAAGCTCCATCTTTGGTGGTTGTTTTACATATTTGCCCAAGCTCAATTTATATATATATATATATATATATATATATATCTCAGTGTTAACGTTTTGTAAACCTTTTTTAATGGTAACAAGTATTCTCTAACTGATAGCATTGCTTAAATACATGAAAAACCGTACCATTTGTCGTGTGTTTGATGTCCTAAAGCTGAGGCATTTGGCCTCACAGGACCAGCTAGTGGTGCGACCTGCAGTTCATAGTAACCAAGAAAAAGCAATGAATAAAGAAAGCAAGTGTGGAACAGCATGAGGGAAAACAGCAGTGGCATGGAGAAAGCCTCTGTGGAACAGAGTAGGAAACAGAATGAGAAACAGAATGAGTCGGAGGCAAAAGGGGCCTACACGGAGAAAAAAGAGAGATTGAGAAATGCCATTAAATCTTCGTAAAAACAAACAGCAAAAGGAGAGAGAAAGTGTGAGTGTGTTGGAGGAAAGCCAGATTGCAAGAAGACTGAGTTTCAGAGTATATATACATATAATCTACTTTAAAGGTCAGTCTGATTCTAGGGACAATTGAATCTAGAGGCTCTTGACAGAGTGCTCTGTTGCATTACTGTGATTACCGTGTCCGTACTCTAGCCAGACTGTGCTGACGCCATCTGTGCCCAGCTGATGTTACCTGCTGAACTCCTCTCTCTCTAATTGTATATTATTTGGCGAAATTCACATTACAAGCCTTATTGCTCAAATCAAATTTTTTGCTCAGAACCAATATTTCTTGCCTTGATGGTTGATGTTCCTGTTTGTGAGTGACCCATATCTTATCGGTGAAAGAACCCGCATGTGTACATTTTTTTAATTAATAATGTTGCGTATATGATCCACATGTGGCATGAACAACAACAAAATCATCAGGTTTGCAAGATGATCCATCATTAATAGCAATAAAATTAACAAACTAGTTGCAGAAGCCTTCTAGCTACCACTAGAGAGTCTGGTGCATTTCATCAATAACCGTAGCCAAGAAAGAACTGTCTACCTTCACAGGAAGACATTACTGACATTGCGAATGACCAACCACAGACCTTTCCATAAGCATGTCATTTACTCGTCACTAACTGCTTCAAACAAAATAATTTTAACGACAGGATGCCGTGAACTTTTTTCAATTCAGTTACTTTATCTTCCCCCGAAAAGCTCATTGTGTCACGGTGTTCAAAAATGTATTTTCCCGTCGGAAACCGACACACGGGAGTAACTAATAACCACCCAGATTGCATCCTGCAAGATTGTGAAGCTTGTGGCCAGCCAAGTGTACAATAAGTATTATACGCTTCGTGAGCCGTGGGTGGAGCATTTGAGACTAAGCTTTACCTAACCGCATGCTAACAGCAGCAACAAACATGGCATATGAGACCCTCTTCTTGTTTTTGTCGCCGTTGTCTGAGTCAGAACCATGACTGGACACAAAGTGCTCTTGTATAATTATGTGCTCTTATACAGTATCAAATATTATCCACTGCGAAATCTCCTCTAGTCTTCCCCACACTACTTCGTATACACACGCCTTTTACGTTACTATAACAACCAGCGTGGATATGCGAGCAAAAGCGATTACATAGACGGACAAACAAACAAAAATTAGATTTGGTCACTTGTTATTTGTCAAATGTAGACACTCGGTCTATAAATCGGATTTTAAGAAATACATCAGATTCGCCTTGCTGTGTGAACAAAGCCATGAATTCCAATCTGATTCTCATCATGATGTCCATGTATGAAATACGTAGCCAATCTAGAACCGCGTATGAAAGCGGCTCAAATCTATTTAGAAAAGATTGGTTTACAGAGCGCCGAAAAAATCAGATCTGTGTCACATATAGGTTTAAAAAAAAATCGATTTTGGGCTCCTTCGACCTTGTAAGTCAAGCAGTCACCATATAGTTAGTCACCTTACTACTAGACATTTTAATGACCTGGATGACTACAACCCTTTATACACTTATTGCCACACGTTTTGGGAATAACACCCTGAGAATGGCCGGGGAATATAAGAAAACAGCCTACTGGAACTACAGACTACAGAAACCATCAACGATTAAATAGTTGATGCTTTTATAATGTGCTCACCCCTAACAGTTTACAGATAAAGCCAAGATAATCGCCCTTTTTAATTGGCTCCAAGGTAGCAGTTAAACTTAAAAGTAGTGTTCCCTGACATTCGATCGGGCTCCATTGACCCTATTAGCTTGAGCTTTATAGTAACGATCGGGCACAGAAGGGCCAAACTCATCGTAGCATAATGTTAAGGGGGTGGGTTTTTTTTTTTCTCATTGTGGTGTGTGTGTGTGCAGTTCTGCTGCTGGGGATCTTTCTGTGCACACGCTGGCGGAGCTACAAGGGCCTTAAGGAGGGTGTGTACCACGTTTCCGCTCACCACGACGGCTGGGAGGACATCCGCGAGAACGTGCTCAACTATGACGAGGAGGGAGGGGGCGAGGAAGACCAGGTGAGCGCCTCCTGGTCGACTTCCTGATTAAAACGATTAAACGATTTACGACACACGTTCTTTTCAATGACTGTGAAAGTCTACCTACGCAATTTCTTCAGCATACCATGCCACGGCACAGAACATTGAGTTAGACAGAACAAGTGGCCCATGTCGCTATGACAACCTGCAACAGGACGGCGAAAAGTCTGATCGAAACGCAGTTGCCATGACGCCTCGTGTGGAACTGTCTCCACGGCAACCTTTAACATCGGCAGCCCACCGATTTTCACACCAACTCAAAACTGTTGAAAGCTGAACGTTTCAAGATACCGTGACAGCTTGACATTTTACCCATGACATTTTTTAAGAGAGTAAAGGGGAGGGACTCTAAAGAAGTGCCTCTGAGTGAGGAGAAATGGGCCAACTGATGCCAGCAGGTGGTAGATGGGTGACTTTGCATTAGTTTATCTAAGCTGTCATAGTGCAATGTCTCATTGACACATTCAAACACATTTTATGTAAAAACCAAGCTGTAACACGATTACCATATGCACAATCCAATCGTCTTTCTGTTCATCTGAGTCTTCACACATAAGGTAATCAATTAGCGCACACCCACACCTGGGTCACTCACACCACTTCATTCACATACATTCCCTCTCTATCTTCTCTTCCTGAGGATTAGGTTTCTCTCTTGAGGAAAGCATCATCCAAGCGTAACGAGGAGAATTAGTCTCTGCTGAATTGGATTAATGCTGAAGCGATTATGCCATGTTACATAAGAAAGTGGCCGTGGCAGAGGCATCATGTTCCACTGTGCCAACTTATCAGAGTGTGCTCAGTCTCTATCAGAGCTCTCTCTGTCTCTCGCAGGTGGAAAGAGAGGTGCATGTATAGAAACTAATCAGGCGTTAGCATTAGTGGCATGAGTCAGGATTTATGCCATTAATGGTTAACAGAAGAATGCATTCTGTAATGAAGACACACAGCCTCTTACACTGTCAGTGGCTCCTCTTGTGCTCTCATTAGCTCATGCTTCAAGCATTGTTTATGTTACATATTTCATAAGCTGACGTTAAAAAGAGCTGCTGGAGAAAGCATGGCATATTAACTTTCCTGAATGAATAAGCCTTCCAAATAAACTTGAAATTTTCTTCTCATTCTTTTCCCCATTTCTCTCAGAATGCCTATGACATGGCAGAACTGCAGAAGTCCCTGCAGCCGAGTCCAGCCCAGTCCATGCAGTACAGTCGCTCTCGAGCCCTCCACCATCATCATCCTCCCATCCAGCAGCAACAGCAAAATCACCTCCTCCACCAGTCCGACTCAACATCCCGAGCTCCGACGGCCACCAGCACTTCCTCCGTGTCGTCCAGCAGTGGCACCCTGCGCAGAGACGTGCCCCTGAGCCATACTCCCGCCCAGGGCCAGTGTGCCATCCCTGTAGCCACCCGTACCGCCCAGCTCGCCCGCAAAAGCTTGTCGTTCTCCAGCCAGGACCTAGCGCGCTACCTGTGTGAGATCATCCGAGATGCCGAGCAGCACGCGGACTCTGCGCCCGCTGACTCGCTTCAGGTCTTCTCCACCGAAGGCGGAGGTTCTCCGGCCGGCTCGCTCAGCTCCTTCAGCTCAGCTGGCCTGGACGAAAGCAGCGCCGCTGGGCACGAGTGCCTCAAAGATTGGGGGCCACGCTTTGATAAGCTTCGAGCACTTTACGAGAGAGCAGAGGCCAGCGACCTCTGAGGGATCGGAGGGCAAGTGCACTTCACGTATGCATCAGAATGAGCGTCAGGGATGGACCCAGAATCAAAGGGGATAATTTTTTGTAAAGCCGAAGGTCTGCTTTGCTTTCTGTCCTTATCCAGGATTGTGATTCTTTACAAAACATTTCTCCTGGGATCCGAAGGAAATGGAGACAAGCTGGTGTCCCTGGACTATCAATGAACCACAAATGGGAAATGCCAGTCAAAGAAATAAGCGTCCCTATATGGCACTTATTCATGCTCTGCAAAAAACACTTTTCAGCATCAACTCATAGGTGACAATGACGGAATGTGGAAGGATCCGTTAACTTATTGGAGAAAAGCCTCACACCCTCTTCTCTGCTGTCTTACATGTCTGCATTCTATAAGTGTTTTGAGTAAAAGGGGAACGTGTTTGGACATTTGAGATGGGAAGCCTTTTTTTCCCCCCCGTGGCATTCCTTGGTTTGCTTTTCTAAATGCGTTCGCTACCTGTGCTGTCAAAGTACACGCCACATTCATCAGTTACACCTCCAAACTCGGGCACAGCTGATTTTTATTTTTTTATTCACACCACTCTTCTTATAAATTTTACTCCCCTTCAGCTGGAAGAAAGAAGGAATGACGGTGGAAAAAAGAAAAAAAAGAGCACTAAAAAATGAGTTTGAGAGTGGGCTTATTGTCCAGCCTTTTCCACAATGTTTGATGGGAATACAAATTATGTCCCTTTCTACCTCTCTAGCCAAAAAGAGGAGTCAGAATACAAATGTGTCTAGGACACGGGGGGTGGAGGTCCAAGGTGGAGCAGCCTGAAGGACAAGGTTTTCAAAGAGGCTTTTACTGTAGAGTCTGGATTAAAGAACTGAATACATTTCATGAATGCGTGTGTATGTGCATGCGTCCGTTTTCAAGATCGGCTCACATTATTGGGCGGTGATAGGACTTGAATTCTGTGCAGCGGCTGCTCTCCGTGGTAAGAGCATAGTAATGGGGTTCCACTCCATTTTGCTCCCTTTAGGGAGCATTATGTCCTTAACAGAAACCCGCACGGCATGCGGCATTTTTACTCCTGCCAAAAAAACACCAACTTTAAAGCAAGCATTTTTTCCCCCTCGTCGCACCAAGCAGCCCTGCTGAGAAACCTGATGAACCTCAGCATAAAGGTGAATTCAGCACAGAACATTTGGAATAAAAGGTGGCGGTAAGTGAACCTCCAGATCCTGACACTAAGCACTTCAACACAACCCATTTTAATGGGTTCGTGAAGCAGCAGCATGAAGCAGCACAAGGTGTGAAGGTTTGCCGTGCCGCTCCCCCCCCCCCCC
>JAOUQW010000034.1:6808072-6823658 GCA_028565825.1 Olivaichthys viedmensis | reverse complement strand
TGATTTGTCAGCTTTTCATTGGTCATTTAGATGTTAACTGCTGTGGAGAGGTTTTTGCCCACATTCCATATGATAAAGAGTAAAAACACGCAAAAAGTGGAGATACATGTTTTTCATTGGACAGCGACGATATACAATTGTGCTTATATTTTCCCTCCCTTCATTTACAGTTTCACTCTGTACTGCTAAATTTTTAGAACTGTAACTCTGCAAATCGACAATGTGGACAAAAGGAGCAGCATCTTAACGATGACGAAACTGCAGTTAATTATAAAAAGAAAGATGACATTTGAGCATGGAAGTGTGAAACACACAAGTAATAACAATCTGAAGCTAATAATACGCCTGGGCACCTGCTGGCTTGGGAAGACAGTATTTGTTTATACAAAACAAATATGAGGAAAAAAAAAAGAGTGAAACTGTTTGTTTTTAATCTCTAAAAAAAGGAAGCTGCAGCACTAAAGGCTGCTGTTGTGGTGTGTAACGTACATGTCCATTGGCCAGGTCGAGCAGGTCCCTCAGCCTGCAGCCACGGCTGTGGCGACGCTCGTAGCAGATGCTATCCTCCAACACCACGTAGTCCGCTCCTACAGCGCGCAGGAGCCTGTGCACCTCCTCAGCAGACTGACATGCGTAGATCTGATACACCTGCAGGAGACACACACAGAAAAAAGAGAGGAAGAAAAAAAATCATTCACAACACACATCATCACAAAACAAATATGCATGGATTTGTCAATAGCATGACAACAGTTGCCCAGTAAACATGCTAAAAAACATTAAATCATGTTCCATCAATTATTGTAAATGAAAGCCATGAACATGTCATTTTAAACCATTAAAAATAATTAATGTAGAATAATATATAGATATATATTTTTTTTCTTATGCCCAAGAAACAACTACACCTTTACCCACATTTACTATACCAGGATCTATGAATATACATGAATATACAATTTAAAAACGTCCCCCATGTCTTCCTGCCACACCAACTAGCCTAATATCACTAACATAAGCTCAGTTAGCAGACCGGCTAGTTAACTGCTAGTAACTAGCTCGCACTTGTTACAGGGAGACACGAATGGATTTCAGTATCTGACTTTTGATTTTCATTGTAATTTATTTAACACTAGACAAACATGTGAAAACATACTATTACACCCAGGATTTTGTTCTTCACTGACAAAGTAAATTAGCTAGCAGGTCCGCTAGTTGAGCATGCAGGTTCTGTGGCTGAAAGGATCCACGTTCCACGTAATCCTCTAATCTGAAACGTAATTGTTCCAAAGCCATTTTTTTACAGCAGTAATGATAGTTCAAATAGACATTTGCGTTGGGTTAACAAATTTGACCCAAACACCAATCTATATAGCCTGACAGGAATCAGCCATACAAGAGGAGATGCAGATTGCTTTGTGCCAAATTAGCCTGAGGAATTTCACTGTCCGAATACTACTCGAATTTTCATAATGTTTAAGAATTAGAATTATTGTGGTCCTTTTGTCTTTTGGCCCATGTTAAGGACTACATTATATGTATGAAAGGTGCTATACAAATAAAGCTTGTTCTAATTCAACAGGCAAAAAAAACCCCACATTCAAACATTTAAGATCCCATCTTCTACTTTCAGTTTATTGAAATACCCGCTTCCTAAACGTTTTGGCCAAATAGCCCTTGTGGTTTAATGTGGGTGAAGGGGTCCGTCATTAGGAGTCAGTAGATGTCTGTTACTAGGCTACTGCCAGAGATAATCTTGGCTGTATTCTTCCAGTTCACCAGCTCCTAAATTGATAGGACAAACAGTAAAACTGGTCAATCATGTATACTTTCATATACCAGTTACATTTTATGTTGCTGCTGTTTTTTCTGTTTATTTAGGCTCCTATTTAACATGTTTATACATGAATCTTGGGTAGCTATCTAAAAGGCTTTGCGTTTGTATCCGCCTCCCGAGCGTGCCAATAACATTCTGATACTGCCTCATCTTGATTTTTGTTTCTTAAGAAAGCGACACAATTCTCCTTCAGTAGTTTGTTTATGTGATACAAACATATAGTGTGGCACTTCTGCTAATATTCGTTCTGTCTATGTCGGTATAAATTAGGCAAATTAATATTTCAATCCATTTAAATACTAAATCTTTTAGGTGACTAAAATTATTCATACCCCAAAGAAGCTGGACATGGTCCAAAGTAAAAAATAAAAAAGTTGATGACAATTTGTTTGCAATTATTTTTCAATATTATTAAGGATTGTCAATCATTTTGCCTTATGTTTCTGAGAGAAAATACTATTATTAAAAAAATATATATAATTGTTAGAGGAAAGGTAAGTAGTTTCTCTAATTGTTTGATTAGAATATTTAAAACATTGTATGTAATGTTTATTTTATACAATCATTTTTGCTCAATCTCTTAAAGGGTGCCAATAATTCTGGAGGTGACTGTAACCATAGATGGACTACGGTCAGTAATTGTATTGTATACCTCCAAAGTGACCTATATGGTAGGTTTATCTGATAGAATGGCCAATGAGTGGAGGTACAATATATAAAGAAAATATATACTTAAAACACTTTAGCTAATATATATATTTATTCACTGGCTCTCCCCTTTCACTATCTCTTCAGTGCAGGTGTTATCAGTGGTGATATTTCAGCCAGGTGAAGGTCACAGCAGTCATGAAGGTGGGCGTCTGGTCTTCCGCTAGCACACTGCTCATTAGTCATGCTTCCCCACACAGCTCTGTAAGTGTGAAAGCACTGCTGCCACCGAGGCCAGAACCTTTCTGCGATCCTCTGCCCCAACCTGCCTCCCCCTCAACATCCATGTTCTGCTTAATGGGCTCAGGAGCAGCTCGATTAATTTGTGCTACTCACTGAGAGGCCGAATACAGCACACCACCTCATCTCACAGAAACAGAAAAAGAGAGAAAAAGGGGAGAAGACTGGCATCTTAGCTTTGATATCTAACTGACAAGTCTGATCAACTCTGATCCACCATCAATCATAACATAAAATCGTAAAAAATGTCTGCCTGTAAGTCCGTCCTGCCTGGCTTTGTTCTTGGCTAACGTGGATGGTATCGCAGCAGGATCTGGGCTGCGTCTCATTAAGTATTTACCATGAATGGCTCACTTTGCCTGGCAGCGTCAGCCAAAATGCGAGGGCTCATTATATTGAAACCTAAAAAATAAATGAATAAATAAAACTCCATTGCTCTTTGTTCATGTCTGAATGAGGAGGAGTGAAGGTAAAACCAAAAAGAAGACCTCTTACCTGCCTGGTCCTCTCACGCAGCGCTTGGTCCTCGTAGTGCGGGTGGTTGGTCAGCACTCGGCCCGTGCACAGCTTTATTCCAGCCAGCAGCTGCATGCTCCCTGCAAACACCGCACGCTTGGGGGTCTTGGAGCTGCACAGAGAACGGAGTGTTCGACTTAACTTATTTTTTATGTTTTATTAACATTTAAGAGTGTGTGTATATGTGTGTGTGTGTGTTAGAATCTCACAGAAAGCTGCAGTCAGCTGCTGACATTCATTTCCAAAAGAAAGAAGAACGTTAACTGGCTCGGCAGGAGGGTGCGCACTCAAGCGTGCGCTCCCATTACTCATGTGCAAAATGCTCCTATTGGAGAGATTTGGGACGTGATCATCACTTTTAAGGCTCATTGTGCTGCTTTAGAGGGTTACACACAGCATCATTATGGTAAGTGCTGTCTAACTGGTGAATCAGCTTTTAAAGGAATACTCCAGAGTTTTTATTTGACTTAATCTTTATCTACCACATGTGTAGCACACGGACGATTACCACAGACAATAATTTTGACTGCACTGACAAAAGAACAGAAAACCTGTTGAGTGAGTCGAAATTCACTTAAAATGTAAACTTAAGGGAAGTTGTTAAAATACGCCACTGTATGGCTCAAATTCAAAACTACACCCGCTACACTCGAACAGTGAAGGTATTAGTTCAAGTAGGTTTTAGAATGGGACAGACATGAAAAGAAAGTCTTACCAAAGCTTTTCATGTGGAGTTGTATCCAAATCTCCCGACACTGGAGTAATACAGTAAAAAGTTCCAGGTACTTACGCTTTCCTAAGGTTTAGTGGTATCCATACGTGATCGGGTGAAAACTGGGGCACTTTTGTGTTTACATGTCTACATCGGCAACAGATAACCACAAATTCTTCCTTCTGAAAAAGTAATCTCCAAAATGACTAATTATATAGATTTAGAGCCTAATTTACAAACATCTTTGACTGAAAGTGTTCAACAAAAATACAACTGCCCTTAGACTCCCATTATAAGTGAGTTTTGTGTAAACTTTTCTCAGTACAAGGAAAATGTGTGGAAATGATTGTCCGTGGTAATCACCCCTATTATACAGATGTAATAGAGATTAGACTGAAAAACACTGGAACATTCGTTTAAAGGAACAAAATGTAACTGATTTTTTTTTTTACTTTAAACTTCACAAAAATCATGCCAACCCTATCCATAGTTTTTTGTCACACAAGCTCTTAAATTCTCACAATACTTCACTAGGAATAGCAATTTGCCCCAGGACCAAAAGGCACTAAAACTGTTGGTTGGCACTAGTCTCAAAATTGAGGTAACAGCGTCTACAGCATGAAGTGTACACTGTGCGCAGAGGACTGTGTCATTATGACAGATGTTTTGCTGGCAGGAATGTTTTATTACGACAGACAGGCATTGGGAGGAATGTTCCATTAGAAAGGAGGAACATTGCTTACTGTGTCATTTGTCCTCGAAAAAACATCAGAGGACATTCAGCCACGGGCGAATTCAATAACCAAGAATCGAAGGATGTGACTGTTACATAGTGTACAAACACACACTCACACTTCCACATTTAATCTTTCGCAAGACCAAATACACCTTGTTGCTCTCTGTCCACCTCTTTCTAACATCCACATATACAATGACACTACACAAGCTTTCAATTAGAGCGGGCTTAACACACTGGCAAAGTTGAACAAGGTGAAAAATGGCTGCAATTACAATGGGCTATTTCTCAACGTTCAATCTGCCCTCCTCTTCAGTGGCATCCTCACCTCTAATCACGCGAAGGGAGAGAGATAGAAGGAGGGAGAGAAAGATACGACAAGAGCGAAATGGCGAAGACTGAAGAAGAAATGAGATGTGGGCGTGAGGGAGAGCAAGTGAGTAAAGACGAATGAAAGTGAAGATTTTAGAAGTAATAGACTACACAGGGGTTGCCATTTGTCAGCGGGTGGCGGAGCGGCTTGCCGCTGGCGCTGGCTAATGTGAGAAGAAAATGAGGTGCTATTGGGCTCCTGAGGGAAGACTTTGAAGACAGAGCAACCTACCAAGTACAGTACGGCATGACATTGCCGATGTTACAGCTCCACACACACCACAGCTCTACAGCCGTGCATGGCATGTGGGAGGCAGGATTTAGCGGCGAAATAGCGGACGTGTGTGTTCTTATACACCACCATCAGCTCCACACTCAGACCAGAGGGAGGCAAGATTAAGCTGCAATACAGTGTGTGAGCATGTCTTTGTGTCTTTTACATGCCTGAATGCACACATGGTTTTCCATAATGCTCAGATGCTCTTCACACGCCCACTCAACAGATTAAATCCCATCATCCCCTGCGCAAGGCTGAGTGCTCCCTCCTGCCCGAGTCATTGTATTATCGATATTAAAAAGGAACACAACCTGATTATGCGCCAACGTCACATGAGAGTGGCATCATCCTCTTTCAGAACAGCTATTCAGTCCACCAACACCTCATGCTGATTCTCGTGTGAAATTCATCTGAATTATCCAAAGTGGACGAGGAATTTTACATCCATCACGCTTCCTTTTTAGGTCCAGACCTCACGAGGGTCTATTAGCCAAAAACCGCCATAAGAGAGTAACCTTTGACCCTCTCCTCTGGGTCACTTCCTGCCCTGGGAAAGGGAGAAGGGTCATTTCTGTTTAATTAACTCCGTATTGATGAGAGATCCTATTGGCCCTTGGCTAATTTGCATTTTATATTTCATTCCTGTATTATATTCTCTTGCATAAATGTCAGCTCATGTTAGTCTGCACCTCGCTGACATTATAAAAATTGATTAATGCCATTAATATTAAAGAGATGGGGACAAGCACATTGACCTTGCCAGTCACTGTCAGGCAGGAAGATGCCTGCGTTTTCTATGATACATTAGTTAAAATTAATGACCTCATACTGGACACAACTAAGTAATTGGGTAGTCCTTTGCTTTGAGAACGTAGACCTACACCTTCAACTAATCAACCGTGGCTTGCGGAGTGAATTCAAAACTGTAGTAAAGGAAAAAGACTCTGGAGTTCTGAGGGGCTTCCTCTTTTGAATTAAAACGCCAGACTCCAAAAAACTGCATATAACTATGGTCGACTAATGCTCGAGAAGTTTCATCTGGGAGTTCTTGACAGGATACAGAGGAGAAGATGCACCAATCCTGAGAATTGTTAACGGCTGCCGAGTTACTGGAGTGGATAAAAAAAAAAATTGCCCATTCGTGCTGCAGTAGAATGGCTGCAACAATAAGTTGTGACTTCCTAAGCGAGGCTGGAAAGTGAACTCGGCAGACCAGCAAGAACTACAATCGTTAGAAAAGGACAAGTCTTTGGGCTGATACTGCATCCTGAAACGCAATGGCGTTCTGATGCTGAAGAAGGAAGAGTCAAAAAGTGAAGTTTCAGAGTGATGAGGTTCGATGAAGAGAGACTCGAAAAGAAACCATGTCTGACAGGTTGCCAAGGAATTCTAAAGAGATGGAACCCTAAGAGATGGGAATGCCAAGGTGACAAAGCCAAGGAGGGGATAAACCATGGGCAGAAGGAGAAGGAAGATATGGTTATGGTATCTACCAGAGGGCTTTAGCCAGGTTGAGGAAATGAGGAGGTCATGTAGGCTGGTTTGGTGACCTTGGAGATGAGCTTAGTCAAAGAGGTCTGATTTATTACAGAGAACGGTAGTGGCAAGTGATTATATTAGATAGGAGGGTGGAGTTTCAGGAGTGGTCTTTCCCTTGAACTTTAATCATTGCATGACTACATTAACGCTAACACTCCACTCCCAATACTTGTACTAACTCAACTAAACTTAGTTCACTATCTTAACCTAATATTCTGAGGTTTTGCTGGCAAGTTGTTTCTCACAAACTGGTTACAGTGTCTAAACAGTCTGTAAACATCAACAGCTCTTCATCAATTTAATGAAAAAACATCGAAACTGCCAGCCATCACAATGGCTGTCTGTCGATTCAAGTTAAAGGATAAACGGGTTCTGTGGCAGATGGACATAACGCAGATGCACGCTTAACATCAGTCAATCCGTCTGCTAGTTAGTCAGCAGAAAGAAAGCAGAAAATCCATTTCACCGAGTGTGATGGTCAAAGCAGGCCAGTACGGCCCACGTTAAAAGGAGAGAGAGCGGGAGGGAAATAAATTAAGTGACAGAGGGATGCAGTACACTAAAATAAAGGGAAAGAAACAACTTTAATATCCAACAGCTAAGGTGGCAGCAGGCAATCACTTCAGGAATCAACTGCTCTGGATTAGATTTCAATAATAATTTACACTCCAGTTGACACTTCATCAGATACACCAATATAGATTATATTAACTTTAGGGACACTGAAATTTGCCTGGCAAAGATTCAACAAGTTGATTGAAACTTTCCTTTGGTTCTGCTGTCTGAATTACATCACGCAGTTTCTGCAGATTCTTAAGCCATACATGCTGTGAACCTCCTGTTCCATCAAATTCCAAAGGTACTCAGTTTGCAACATTTAAGAAGTCATTTTCTTGTTTGTCAAACCAGTCGGAGATGATTCTAGCAGAAATTGAGATTTATCTACAACGCATCTTTTGTCTAACGCTCCAACATTCAGTTTTTCATGCCCTCGTCTATATGTTCTTGAACTTCAATTTGCTTCATTTACTGCAGGAAACCATTCCCTTCAAGGTTCAACATGTGTATTCAGACTTCGTCTTCCGTTGTCCACCACTGTCAAAAAGCAAGGCTGTTGTTGAACTATCTGTTAGCTTGAATGTGTTTGTTTGTTCTGTTCTTTGCACCTATTGCACTGTTCTCTATACTGTAGATAGTTGGATCCCAGTTGGACCACAGTTTCGGAGAAGCCGAAACCACCAAAGTCACTTAAGCCACGTGCTTTGCCCACTCAAATGCTTGGTCGAGCAACAAATAAACCTCCTGACCGTTTTGCATTGAGTTGCAGCCACATAGCTTGCTGTTTTGAGAAGCAGGGTATTAGGTGCACCTGCTTGTTAATGCTAAGTGGCCACTGAGTGTACATGGATTGTAACATGCGCTCACCTTGTTAAATAAACAGCACTTGTCCCTGCCAAATAACACGCAAAAAAAAAAATCTGCCATTAGCCGCCCACAATTTTGATGCACATCACCGATCTCTGTTGGCCATGCTCATAGCCTTGCCTTGTGAACCTTTTAGCTTTGATCCTGAACCAACCAACTGTGAGCTGCTCAGAGGTGTTGGAGATTTGTCAGCAAGGGCAATCAAATGTGTGTGTAGGGAGAGGCAGACAGAAAGACAGAAAGGCAAACAGCAACAAAGAAAAAGCAAAATAGACAGACACAGAGAGTGAGGTGAATATTAAGAAGCTCAGATTCAGTTCAATTATGATTCGATCGATCGGATGAGAACAGCCACCGAAATGTCAGGTGATTGATCTGCCAATGATGGGAAGTGACTATGTTTTTTGAGTGGCAGCCGCAGTCTAAAGAGAGTGATTCGAAACCTGCAAATTGTGTGACAAGCACTTGCAGAAAATGTGTTCCATTATACTGCAATTAACTCAATCGCACAATAAACACTCAATCCAATGGTATTTAAATGTAGAGAATTAAAAAAGTGGTAAAGAATTATGGCGAAGCGCAAGAGGCCAGATGATTGTGTGGGTTGTTGAAGGATGAAAACCGAGGTTCGAAAGGAGTCAAGCCACAGTCGGAGGAAGCACTTTAGCTTTGTGTTAGCAAAGTTTCCTCTGAGACAGCTACAAAAGAACCACTGCTTTTAACAGATTAAAAAGCAGGAAAGAAGAAAAACTGCAGGAGCCACAACCAGACTGGGAGAGAAAACGGAGGGCTGCCATGATGGAGGAAACAGAAAAGAAAAAAAGAAAAAGCAGAAAAACTGCAGCGGGCATAAATGAAAAGTGTCTTTGTTCATTCGGAGAACATAAATTACCCATGCTTCGAGGGGTTACAAAAGTTTTTTTTTCTTTCCGAGGAAATAAAAGGCTAATTTGTCTTCATTATTACAAAACAAGGCAACATTTGGAAATAATGTAGTTTTTCTCCACTGACAAAAGTGTGCAATATAAAAAAAATAAATCACCGAACCATACAGAGGAAATTAATTACGAGGCAGACAGACATTTGGAGTGATAATACTGACTCTGATGACACAGCATTACAATGCTGACAAAGACCACGTGCGGATCTGTGGGACAGATGCAGTCTGAGCAAAAGGCCATGGATCACTCACACTTAGGGGACACACTCTCGCATACACAAACAACACACACACGTTAACAGTTCACCGAGAGTGTGCACACAGATCGTGACTGCACAGGAGCTCTCCTCTGCAATCCAAAACTGCTTCAAACATTTATTGAACATTCAGCCCTGAAGCTAGTGTGAAATCTGATCGTGACAGAATCTGAATAAGTCCTTACTCCAGATGTGCTTCCATTATCTGCTTAATGTGCCAAAAGGGGAACTATTCAAGCTTTTTTCAGCTCTAGTGAGAGCAGATACTGAAAGCGTATCTCCAGTTAATGAAGCCTGCTAGCAAGCTGATGCCCCAAAAACGTCAGCATATAGTGAAGCAGTCTGGACCTCATTAAATAACTTTTTCTCTTGTGCTTTATGACTTGACAAGAACTCAGTTCAGTTTAGTTCAATTTAAGTTAGAGGTTACACACATGTACAAATGTACTAGTTAGGTCTATTTGACTGTTTGATGGTGCATTGAGAGCAAAAGTTGACCATTTGCAACAAAATGCACGAGTTGATGATGCTGAAAGAAATGCAAACCGCGGTTCATTCCCGACATCATCAAGTTATTCTCATGAGGAAAAGAGATCTTTGTAAATTTCCTGTTTGGTTTTTTTGCCTTATGTCTTCTACTTCCTGGCTCTTAAAGTTGGTGCGTTATTGGCACCTTCTCGATTCACCTTCTCACCTTCAGCTTTAACCCGGCCGTACAAACTCTTCGAATGCTTTCAGAGGAATTAAGGAAAGAGGAGTCTTCTACAGCGAGGATACAAAAGTGCTTTCTACGCAGTAGTCTGTTTTTTATTGTAACGCAAGACGCACGTCTATTTTTTGAATTTCCCACCTCCAAAAATATGATAATTATAACAACAAATGCAAAAATGTATCATTTAAAAAAGAAAAGAAAACACTGAGTATAAATTAAAACCTGGGACCAAAGTCAATTAAAATGCACTTGAATTTCCCTAAAATATGCTCACAAGTCGGCAGATAGCTGACAGAGCAGAATCTTGTATAGGCTAGAACATCAGCATTTAAGCGTGCAATATACACATGCAGTAATGCTTTGATTGATGTTAATTAAATTTGCAATCACACCTTGTTGTGTATATGCAGATCCGTTATGGCCAGTGACGGGCGATGGAGCTGGACAACAAGCCATCAATAAATGACGTCGCTTTAAAAAGTGACACCTCAGTGAACAAACCTGTCTCATCTGGCAAATACCGCATGTCATCAATTCCTCTGTCCAGGCATCCCTTCCTCATCTCCTCAGAGGGAGGAGCTAAGACACAAGGAAGGCTTGGCAAGGCTGCCTGTCCTCTTTCCTGTGTCACTCCAGCTCCACCCTGAACACTCTCCCTGATCCCTATCTTTGATTACTAGTCTTATCTTGTCTAATTAGTCTCTGTGTGTATATATATATATATAGCTTTCAGTTTGTGTGTGTTTTTGTGATGTCTTGCATGTATTTGTTGCATTTGCAACACGGAGCTGTTTTCTCCTTCTTAGATTCAAGTTGAAGTTCGCAAATGAAAAAGGGCAAATAAAGAGACTGCTCTTTGTTTTTCAACCCCTATGAAAGGCATCTAGTCTGTAAATTCCAAATAACTAATAATAACTGTCTCTCAGTATACCTCCTCTTCTATTAGGGACTACATTATGGCGGGCTTCTGTGAAATGTGCAGCAACAGAATGATTATAAACATGATTACTAATAGCACTTTTGTGTTCAGCAACTGTCATTCTTAAAACTTGTCCCTTCCCTAATAAACATTTCAAGACATGAACCCCATTTTGTGTAGTACAGGTAATGATGCCTTTAATGTTAGAAACGTCACCTGTGAAAGGATAGTTAAAGGTTTTACGCCTAAAGGTGCAGTTACACCGATGTTCTTTCTTTTATTCCAAGAAGACATTTAGTGTGTTAGGTTTTACAGATGTTCCTTCATTATCACAAGTAACAAAATGGTCAAATAGTGTATGGTAAGATATTAATAGTCACAACAACAAACAAAAATTATATCCGTGTTAAAGTTTGCATTTCCTTTTCTAAATGTGATATAAATATTCTCTAACAACTACAGTATGTATGCCTGCATCTTTTGAATCTTGACATACATGTTATAACTCTGCCAGATGTCATGCACTGCCGTTTTAAAATCAGGTCTGGAGACTGAGAGGGTCAAAACTTTGACTTTTTTGCTTCTGGTTCTTTTCAAACTATTCTTTCTATTGATTTTTCTATTTTTATTTGTAGATTTTCTATTTTTTATTTCCTTTTTTTCCATTTAAAAACCATAGAGGAATGCAAACTTTTGCACTCAACTGTCCTTCCCATCTGGGACATTCTGAGGGTCGTATAGAAGGTAGATCAGTGACCACCAATTAACTAATATTAGGTAAATGCCTGCACATTACTATGAACAGAGAGTTGTTTTGGATTGACAAATTAGACGCCTTTAATAAGGGCTTAAACCATGTGATATTAAGTCTTAAGGTGTTTAGTGGCGCTCTGTGACTATATTATATTTAAATCACATGCCACCGTCTAGAACGTCCTACGTCTCCACCTAGGACGGCATCACGAATTGTGCCCGATGGTTTAGGCGATTGACAGGTTATATGTATATATCGTCGCTGTCCAATGAAAAACATTGTATCTCCAAAATTCCAATTACTCAAAAACACGAAAAAACACTTTTTCATATCATTAATCATACACAATAAATCCGAACTTCACGGTGTGACGTGTCAGCTTTTCATTGGTCATTTAGATGTTAACTGCTGTGGGGTAGATGGAGGTTTTTGCCCACATTCCATATGATAAAAAGTAAAAAACGCACAAAGTGGAGATACATGTTTTTCATTGGACAGCGACAAAACGTATAGGTGTGTAAGCACCGTTGTGACCTGACAAACTATTTCCCAGCCATAAATCTGCATGGAAATGTCAAAACTCTACAAGTTCTTGTTTGACAAAATAACGGAAATGGAGCATCATTTCATCCATTACACAGAGTTTCGTCAGCCCTTGTGACATGCCAGAGCTTATCAAAAAACTGATGGACTCTTTTTTCTTTCTTTTTTCCCTCTCTGTTGCTGATGAACTATTTTCATTACATTTCTAATATTTTCTGTCTTCACAGTCTGACGGGAAAACAAAATGCATCGTTTATGTGTTTGCACTGCTTAATCACTGCCTTCATTTCCAATATTTTCACACGGCTTGACAAGGAAGCAAAAATACACACACAATACTCTGCTTAACCACTGCTCCCCAATCAACACTGCATTTGTTATATGGAGCACATTCTCGTTTATGGATGTCAGAGAATAAGCTAAGAGCTTCGGCTCTGTAGTCTTCATCTGGCTCTCCTATTCACCAACACACACACACACACGAACCATTTTCCCAAAAGAACAGAGATCTCTGGTAATCTACATTTGAGACAGAAAGAGCTTTGGCAGCAGCGGCACTGCTTAAAGGCGAGCCCTCGCATAACTCTTTCATCAGCGGGGTAATTAGCGTGGAGAAAAGGCTTAGCACCGGAGCACCAGTCAAGGTAACTCCACACTCTAATCCCAAACACAAATTGGATTTTCTTAGCAGCGAGAAAACCTGTGTCATGTGCCGTCAAATCTCACACACACACACACACACACTCTCTTTCTCTCACACACACGCAGGCTTGAGCAATAAGAACACCGGGCCAAATATACTGTTTCATTTGATCTCTGTCTAAACGCACTTACAAAACACACTCCAGAAAGCTAATAATAGCGAATAACTCCAGAAAGTCTAATAAACAGCCTGAGAAAAACTTTTCTCCTGTATTTGGTTTGTTGTGAGGTGTGTATGTGATTAAGTGTCAGTGTGTGTTTTTCACGAGAGAGTACGTAACAAGTGTGTTTGGGCTTCTCTATTAAATTTGCAGCATATCCTGTGTCCATCGTGTCTTACCTAATCCACGTCATCAGCTCCACAGTGTCCGGGTCATAAAATTCCCTCAGCTCTGAAACTTCCTCTATCAGTTTGGGCCAGAACTAAAACATAAAAGCACAAACACACACAGCACGTCAGTGAGAGAGAGAGAAAGATAAAAAAAAACAGAATGCTACAAAGTTCATAATGCTACAGATTTAACACTACTGTAAAAAAAAAAATTTTTTGACACACACACACACACACACAACTGCACATTTTATGCTTGATTGCATACTGCAATTCTGCTGTTGACAGAGCAGAATTAACCCAGCAGGGGCAAAAATCCTCGTAGAGGTCTAGCATTTCTGCGCTGGGTTTTTTTGTACATGGATGCTTGAGCTCAGCGCTTCCTGCCTCCCTGCTGTCCAGGCATATTAGCCCAATATGCAAACAGAAAAATGATCGCCTGCTGCAAATGTATTACCTTGTAATAAAGGAATGCCAGCAGCACGATCGGAACGGAGTACCTGATCAGCCTCAGCTGTGGAAACACAAACACACAAACATGTTAACACAGAGCAAGAAAAAAAAAAAGGAAATATGCTCTTTTTTTTTTTTAAGGTACTGTTTTAGGTTGTTACTCCATTGCCACCTAGTGGCGTAAATTGCAAATGCTGCTGCTGTGCAGTGGAAAAACGGAGCGCGGGCGTTCACTGAAACTAAATCTCCACTCGTATCACAGGAGAGTAATGCAAATCTCAAGAGAAATCTCCGGACCGAGATGCGATCCATGTTTGTTTTGTCAGCTTTCACTTTTCAGTCATCGCTTATCTTCCAGAGCGGGGCTGATATTGCGGTAACGCAAGCATGAGTTCTCTCCGAGACTAAAAAATAAATAAAGAAAGAAAGAAATAACAGCTATGGATTAGTGTGTTCAGATCAATGATCAGCGCACAGAAGGAAAAAAGATGAGCTTGGTGCAAATTTGATTTGACTGATAATCTAAGCTGTAAACTCTACGTGAATATAAGAAGATTGAGGACTGCTTTAAATGGCCTCGTTTATCCAGAATCTAGCTCTACTTCTGATAAATGATACTTGGCAGCATTTCAAACAAGATGTTGTGCAACCTTCTGCCCCATGATTTTACTCTCGTGTTAAAGCTGCAGTTTGTAAATGTGTAAAACTGTTTATACAGCTAAAATAACTGATAATAAATGAAATGAAAATCATTATAATTTCAAAGACACCTTAGAAAAACTTCATAATGTTTGCTGACTCGTTTCTTCCGATCGAGCTTCTTTTTTAAATATTTTTCCGGCCCTGAAATGAACATAACAGGGCTGCTCAGCTCTGCTCCTTTTCCTTAAAAGGCACCTCACGGGGCATACGTAGTTTCAGAGCCAGTTGAGAGAAAAGGGAAGGCTTGTCAGTGGAGTTGTAATTTGCAGTAAAGGGCTCTAAAAATCCAAAAGACCAGCGTGTTGTTGTGAGCATGTGTGTGCGTGTGTGTGTGTGTGTGATCTCTCTAACCTTTCCTTCAGTGTTGCAGTGGATCACTCGCAGGCACAACGTCCATACCTCCTTTCCACACACCCCAAAGGCAGTGAAGGCGCAAATGTGACCGGTCCACAGATATTTCATCCTGTAGCCAGAGACAACATCAGGCTTTTTTTTGCTGCTTTTGTAATAAAGAACAGCGACAGACGCTGCCAACACATTATCTATGAATGAGAATGCACACTCAGACCTGTTAGTATTCAAAAGACACCAGAGGGAATTCCGAGTGGGATATATTGCAATCTTCTCGGCAACATAATTCACTCTGCATTATTGTTTCTGCAAAAGAAGCCGAAATGGCCTGCAGCTTGTGGCTTCCTCTAATAAGATGGAGATTAAAGATTAGAACTGGTCCGAGTCAGTGAAGGAAAAACTGATAAAAATAAAAAGAAATGTTGAATTTCAGCAGAAAGAAGAAAAAAAAACCAGGACATTCGCTGTGATGTGTAGATAATAATTGAACACAGGAAGCTGTGTGAAAACAAGGAGGTATAAAACCACAGCAACTACACTTTACATCACAATACTGTCTT
>JAOUQW010000034.1:6795591-6805625 GCA_028565825.1 Olivaichthys viedmensis | reverse complement strand
TATATATAAAAGAGTATACACATTTTTATAAAAATGTGATCTAAAAATGATCTAAAAAATGTATAAAAAATAAATAATAATAATTATTATTATTTTTTTTTTAACCGTCTTGAAAACTGCAGTGAAACCAATTAGAGAACAAATGCACAAAAACAATGGCTAATTTATAGTAAACCAGCAAGAAGTGCTGCTCCACAAATCAGTCCAGCGGCAGTGCAAAAATCGCTAATGTTCTTAATATTCCATTAAAAGATCCTTATAAATCACTCCAAACTAATCATTTCCTAGCCAGCTCTTCGTCTTCATTTTGTTTGTCACGTGGAGCGGAGAGAACATCTGCTCAGTTTTACCGCTTTGTAGATGAACATGATGCCTAATTTATGCCTGACGAGTCGCACTGGCGTGGTTGTAATCATGGCTGTTGAAGTCGCAGCTGTAAGTCCTTGTTATGCGTAGGAAAACTTTTGTTGCTACTCGATTACAAGCAGTTTGAATGGCGCTCTTCGCCACCCTACGGCCAGATGTGCATACTAACGATGTTTTAAGGCAAATGCATGTGTAGGTTAATGCAGTTTTGCTAAACCGTGACAGAAATGTTGTTTGAAAATCTATACCGGATGCCAATTTTCCAAACACTCTGTTTGGATAGTCCGCTTTAGACGATCTACAGTCAACAGGCCATTCCTAGACTGTCATGCAGTGTCAACAGATGTTCCTCAACAACATGTCAACAGATGTTTATCTTTCAACAGGTCATACACTTTATGGAATTGACTTGAAATTGGGATAGCACTAAGGACACTACTAAAAATTCAACGGCCATGAACTGCACTATTTAAATTAAGTCAGAGCAAAAGGGACAAGTCTATTATCTACAAAACATTAACACATATAAACTGTTGACATGTTGTTGAGACTCAGTTGATAGGCTGGTTCATGACAGTCCCCTGTCATGTGGTTGACGGTCCATATATGGTTTGTTGACTGTTTGTAAAGGTTCTCAAGCGGACTAAAAATATATAATATAAAGTGTCACCCAAATTTCTACCAGTGTCACATTTACGCCATTTACTGCCCACCACTACTACTACTCTACCAAGAGAAGAACATGAAGTCCCTCATATCGAGTTTAGTTTTTGTATTCTCAGGACTCTCTCTGGTACTGAATCTTCTTCCATATACCTCATGGTGGAGAAAGCCAACAGACCAAACAAGACTGTGTGTAGGAGGTTGTAGGCAATGTCTGGCCGCATGCTGAATGCCGTCTCCTCTTGGTCTCCAGACGCTCGTCCGGCTCCAAACTCTCTACCAGACAAGGAGGAAAGAGAAAATGCAAAAACAGAAATGACAAAAAGAAGATGATCGAATCCTGGTGATGCATCAGTGTTAGGTAGAGATGAGAGAACACAAGACCTATGAGGAGTGTGTAAAGTGCATCCAGTACTAGGATCACGAGGCTAGAGGAAAGAGCTAGAAGTCTCTGCGTCAATGCACTCTGATGATTTATGGGTGCATCATAATTACATCATCATGATTATATATACACACACCAGAGAGGGCAATCTGGACAGCACATGGTCTTGCCTCAATACAAATTCTCATTATTTAAAATTCAAATACTCGACTGAGTGAACATTAGCGATAGCGCCACTAAAGGTGAAAGTACAAGTTTAATGTTTCATGTTTGTTTTTTAGTTCTTTACCCACATGAATGTTTTCTTGTCGCTGTTATTTTGTTAAATCTTATATTTCTTGGGTTAACCACAGGAACCGCGTAAAAACCCGCCACCTTCAACTTGTCTTCACGTAGGAACATACGTGAACATACATCTGTATATGTATATATACATTTTTTTATTAAGTTTGGCTGGATCCCAAATGGTTTCCTATTCACTATATATGTACACTCACTACATAAGGTAAAGCATAATGGCATTGTAGAACCTGCATGGTGCACTATACGCCCAATAGAATGCCAGTTGCACGCCCAATAAGCACCTGTTGGAAATGAACTACTAGATGTAATATCGCTTTTATACACCTTTTTTATTCAATTAGAAATATAACTCAAAAATGTAAACAGAAAGTTGATTATTTTCCAATACCACCACGGCCCGTTTATCCGTTTATAGTTACGTTTAATGTTGCGTAACGTCGGCGAAACAAGTTCCCGTTATCACTTACGTTATAACAGCGATAAACAGTCGTTCCCTCACCAGCCTCTCTCTTTTTTCTCTCTCTCTTTAAGCTAATAAGACAAAAATACAGCTTGTCGTGTTACTGATGAACCGCAAATCACAAACTCCTCTTCCCTGAACACTTCACTTTACCGACGGTTACAAAGCGGACACACACGAGTCTCCTCCCATAAATGTTAAATAAATGTTCTCCTTAAAGAAAGCTTCACCATAGCAACAACTGTACATTTTTCTTTGTTAAATAACAACGCTTTTTAAAAATGCGTTTATCGTTAGGTTTAAATTACGTGAGCGTCCGCCGTGCAAGTCTCTGCGAATTAGTTAGAAACGATAACGTATTAGAACGAGCGCATTAATATATTACCTGTTATTTGCCCAGCAGCTGGCACTACTGTCAGAGCCGTGCTGTCATAGAAAATGAATCAACACCTTCTGACCAATCAGAATCGAGAATTCAACAGCGCTGGGGTGTAATGTCTAATATGTGACCCTCTATACTGAAGCGTTACCGAAACAATTAGTACTGTAGAGTGTCACAGGAAAATAAAGTCGAATCACTCTTATCCTCCATACGTAATGAAAAAGTTATGTTTATTTGTTTGTTCAGGTGGATACCTGAGGCTGGCGAGAGCAGCGAGTGCCAGCACGATGAGCAGAACCAAGAGAGTGCAGAGGTACGGGTACACCAGCAGAGTAGCAGCTAAACGCTCGAACGTGTCCAACGGCAACAAGCCAAACGCCTCCTCACACAGATACAGACTGGCATCAAAATCTCTGAAAGAAAGAGAGGGACACACGGGGACAATAAATAACATTGTCTTTTTACCCAAACACACCAAGGGCCATCTGTGGCCGCTCTAGATTATGGTTCACGTCCTTCGTGTTACACTAGTTTCCTTTTTGGTGTACACCAGCGGGAATTTGCGTGCGTGCAAATGTGTGAATGATAAACAAAAACATGACGATTATGCTCATCGTACAGGTTTTTATTCCCAGTGTTCTTGCATCAACATGTAATTGCATTCGCAACATTACGTGTAAAGCAGTCGTGCCAATAAAGCGATTAAACTGAAATTGAAACAGAGAGAGAGAAAAAAAAAGAAAAGAAAAAAAAAGAGAGAGACAGAGACTGAAAGAAAGAGGCAGAAACGGGGAGAGAGAAAATAAAGGAAATGTATTAAAAATAAATAAATAAATAAAAAGACAGAGACAGAAGTGTGATACAGCCATTAAGCCCCGCAGGCGGAAGGTAATGCAAAAGCACCGTAATATCTAGTGAGCGAGCAGATTCTTTTGCATCCCAGACGACGTTTTTCACACCTCTATAAATCACAGGGAATGAATGAGCGTCTAGTCTAAGTGAAGAGCTGGATCCTGAATAAAACACTACATTAATGCCTCTGATTAATGATAAAAGGCTTAAATCTACAGAAGGGGAGAATCCAGGTACGGAGCTTACCTTGTAGCCCCCAAGCCAAACTTAGCCTTTATGAACTTGAAGATGTGCTCGTCCGACCTCAGCTGCAGGACTCGCTATCAATTAGGATCACAGAAAAAAAGGATGAAGTGTAAGATGAATCGGGTTATATGAGACGTTTTCTCGATAGAGGAAAAGAGGGAATTAAACACAGGTGTACAGAGAGAGAGAGAGAGAGAGAGACAGAACGCTAGAGACAATAATCGGAAAAACGTACGAGTCCATCAGTGGCACGCAGACTAGGGGTGGGCAATATGATATGATGATATGATATTATTACTGTGATAAATTGTCACGATACGCTTCTATGACAGTAACATCTGTACTTCTTATAACATCAACCAACTCAATCATTACAAGTAGCTGACTAGGGGCTAAAAATGTCCCTCAAGTTCCCTCTAGTGTGGTTTTTTCATGCTGAGGCGCTGTTGTATGTTAGTGTGTGTTCTGACTTTAGCCTGAGTGAAAACGAAATCTCATAATGCATGTTGTGTATCGTAAAAACATCTTTGAGTATCTTCAAGTAACGTGATATTTTTTGCCATTTCGCCCACGCCTGACTCTGGACAGATGTAGTCCATGTCTCAGCGCTCACCTTGGCTGAATAATTGATGATGAGAGTTAATGCGAGCACCAGGACTGCGTGGAGGGCCAGCTTTCCTACACGGGCGACAAAACCTCCCGTCTTCAGGCCCGTCTGAGATGCACAGAAACAAAGAAAGAAGCGGAGAGGGAAAATAAGCATTACAAACCAAGATAGCGCTTCCAGGATAAGTTCTATTCATAAAGCAGACCGGTAATGAAAGAAGTTCATTGTAATTACCCAGACTGGCTTATGAGCCGTTTTACTTTACATACTGTTCAATTATTGACTGTGCATACACCCAGAGTATTCTGGAACGCAGCACTTAATTAATCTGCACTCAAGAATAGATGTAAAGATCATCTGGGTGTGACGGGGAATGGGACAAAGCAAACAGCAGCTTAAGAACACAAACTTAGTGACCAAGTGCAGCCTTATTCAAACATAAAGATTATAAATGGAAATATGAAAGTCATAAATCCTTCTCAGTGTGACTAACATCTACAAACACAGTGGCTGGAGAGCCTAGCTACGTCTCAAATCACCTGCTTTGTGTACTTTTAGTGCAAGCAGCGAGTTCACATTTGTGAAATTCAACCAGATGTAGTGGACTATTGATATTTTACCCAGATAATGCATTGAATTGCCCAAAAAGGAACTGTGAAACGCTGGACACTTTTTGCACTCAGAAATTGGTCTATGTAACAGCAGGGAGCCATTATAGGCCGCTGCAGCAGGGTTCCTGCCCATTCCAAACCAAGACTTTATCCTGACTGCTTCTTAAACTTTCCAGACCTTCTATGTTCAGTTTCCGTTCTAATGTTAAAGGATCATGAACTGTATGAAACATGGATTAGAGGGTAGTGTTGATCTTTTTTTTTTTTTTTTTTAAGTCTAAAGACAACAGGTTTTGGGTCTGATGCTACATTCAAATGCGGTCGTGTTCACCATGTTATGCGAGAAGATTCCACATGGACGGCCTGGTGTTCACTACTTCACAAGTTTGATAGTTTCAAGGTCACGGGTTGTGACGGAATGTTGATGATTCTCAATATGGGGGAATCCATAAAAGTTCTGGTTTGCGGACAATGCTAATTGTAATAGCAGTGTCATTTTGGTCAGACAAAGTATTTTACCGTTTTACCAACACATCTGAGAGAAACGTTAATATTTCTGACAGTTGGCAATGTCTGTATATTTACAATGTCTGTATAAAAGACTCAATGACTATGTGCTAGCTAGTTAAATCATTAGCCTTAATTATTAGTTAGCTTCCATGCCTGGCGTCCATATTTCTCAGGTGCCTAGCAACAGTGTTCTAATGACCTGAACATTGAGCAGATTGTGCGTTCGCCTTCCAAAAAGCACAAATTTACAAGTTCCACCACAGACGGAAATTGTGATTTTCTTGCCATATTTTAAAGATTATGGTCTGGAAATCAGTGCCTTTAAATTGCATATTTTTCCAGACTTTTCCCACTAAGCACCGATTGACCAGAGACGGCCATGGACATCCATTAGTGGGCCAGTCTGACCTGACTTCATTTAGCCCACAA
Organism: Olivaichthys viedmensis; assembly: GCA_028565825.1. NCBI lineage: Eukaryota > Metazoa > Chordata > Actinopteri > Siluriformes > Diplomystidae > Olivaichthys > Olivaichthys viedmensis. The sequence goes on along the minus strand of JAOUQW010000034.1, from coordinate 6,799,811 downwards.
AAAGACATTGCTATTGGTCTATTTTTGGTCCTGGTCCATCTTGTTCTAACAACTAAAATTGCATAAATGGTCGTCTTTTCTACGTCTTCAAAAGGGTGTATTAAAGACTTTAACTCAAACTTTAATTAACATCGGCAAAGACATCTTCTTTGCGTCTTTTAAACATCTTTGTGTTGACTGGGTCCAGACCTGTGCAAGAGCCCTGCTTTCATATACATTTCTTATTTGGCTGATCTATTGCTTTATAGTGTCTTTACTTTTGCCCTAACTAGCCGCACCTGGCTTACATTGGAGAGGAGTAACAAGCTCCACCTCTCTGGCCATCACATGGGTCAAAACCACTTTTGGCGATGCCTTTGCATTATGGGAAATGAGTGGGGTGAAGTCAGGCTCGTACCTGGAAGTGTTTGATGAAGAGTACGGCTACGATGAAGCTGAGCACCAGCGAACCCAGAATCATGGAGTTACAGAACTGCAGCAGCCACACACACAGCAGACTTACGACCTGCACCAGGTACAGAGACGTTGCCTACACACACACACACACACACACACACACACACACACACACACACACACACACAGATTCACAAAACACGAGGAGATGCTTCTGTAAGCCTTCTATCCTTTTAAGTTCATGCTGCATACTGTGTGTGCATGTGCGCATTACCTGCTCGGCTGTGAGAAAGTCCAGCGAGTCGAGAGTGAAGATAAGGAGGGCCTGCACCAGCAAGATGAACTGATTAAACTGCCACGTCAGACAGAAACAAAGCGTGCAGACAAACACCAGCCACAGCACCACCCTCTGTGCAGAGAACACACACACACCCATACACAAGATGTTAAACCCCAACTCTCCAGACACCCAAACACACACCGGTACAGGATGTCCCTGTGAAGGAGAATTGTTCCACCAGAGCACCATCTGTCTGAAGGACAGGCTGACACAGAACTAATGCAAATAAATATCTCACACGGTTCAGTACCAGTTCACCACTGAAGTCTCTTTCAGATTTCATGCCAATGTTTATAAACCGCAGCCTGGAGCTGTTACATCACCTCAGCACTCGGACTCAAATAGAACAGCCATTTTTTGTCTGCATGTCCAAGAAGAACGCTAAACTCGGCGGCTACGGACAAAAGCAATGACGAAAAATCTTTCCCGGGATTCGGGCTGCACAATTGATTATACTGTTAGCATGATTTAGAAATCAGAACTTTCTTTATTTTTTTTTAGAGTCTAATTATATTTAGAATTTAAAAGATACACATTTAAAATGTGTGACGAAGAAGAAGTCTTGGTGCCAATTACATTTACAGCATTTAGCAGATGCCCTTATCCAGAGCGACTTACAGAAGTGCTTTGTCGTCTCCATGGAAAAACATTCTCACGCTAGTACAAATAGGCCATGGTCTAGGAATACCGTAAAGCTAAAACCCTGTTGGAGATGAGTTAATAAGAAGAGAGTCAGTGCAGCAAAGAAAAAAGTAAGAGTAGGTTTTTTTTTCTTTTTTGTTTTGGTGATTTAGTGCTCGCTTAAATGTTTTGTGAAGAGGTGGGCCTTCGGTTTTCGTTTGAAGACGGTCAGTGACTCAGCTGTTCGGACAGTCAGGGGAAGTTCATTGCACCACCTGGGTGCCAGAACAGAGAAGAGTTTTGATGCATGTCTACCTTGAGTCTTGAGGGATGGAGGGTCAAGTCGAGCCGTGCTTGTGGCACGTGGTACAGAGCGGGGTTTGATAAGTGTTTTCAGGTAGGTGGGAGCTGGTCCGTTTTTGGCTTTGAAGGCAAGCATCAGTGTTTTAAAATCTGATGCGGGCAGCTACAGGAAGCCAGTGGAGGGAGCGCAGCATTGGGGCGGTATGGGAGAACTTGGGGAAAACAAAGTGTGCAGCTGCGTTCTGGATCAGTTACAGGGTCCTGATGGCACGCATGGGAAAACCTGCCAGAAGCGAGTTGCAGTAGTCCAATCTTGAGATGACAAGGGACTGAACAAGCCCCTGAGTGTCATTCAAAGATTTGTACATTTGAAGGAAAATACGCTTATAATGTACAATGTGAAGGAAAAAGTTGTTTGCTGTTGATTTTAGAAAAAAAAAAAAAACATCAAATGATAAAATGCAAACAATTTTGTTCCTAAATTGGCTGAATAATTATCTTTACAACAAAAAGAAAGAAAGAAAGACAGACTGACATAAATAAAGACAGAGACAAACAGCCTGAAGGAGAGACAGAAAGGCAGGCAAAGACAGACAGACAGAATAAGAGACAGAAAAGCAGGCACAGACAAACAGAGATAGAAAGACAAAAAGACAGTCAGTCTTTCCGTCTGTAATTGTGATTTCAATATTGAGCAAAATAACCATGCAGCACTACTCAGGGTATAATACAAAACATAATATAACACAGACAGATGTGTACCTGGTGGTGCAGCCTGAGCCGAGGTCGCAGGTAGCAAGTGATGGCGGCCACCTGCAGCGCAAAAAACGGCAGAGACCAGTTCTCTCTTAGAGAGACGGTGAACTCCACACGCGTGGTGTCTATCCTGCGCGCGCACACACACACACCAATACAGTCAGTACCCTGACTTGCAAAGTCATACTCTGTATGTTACCATTTCTTCGAGAAAAAAAAAATGCATCAGTGGAATTATTCAAAAAAGTGTTTCCCTGAAGTCAAATTCTTTCAGAATAACAACGAAGGTACTGTTTCATAAGGGAATTTTGATTGTGTGTGTGTGTGTGCATGTGCTGTACCTGTTAAGAATGTACCAGACTCCAGCGAGAGCCCCAGCCAGCCATGAGTCACTGAGCATCCAGCTGGTGAGGAAGAGACCGAGAACGTACACTGCTTGTAGAGCGAACACAGTGTAGATGTAGAAGTACACTGGCTCGAGGTAGGACTGTACACACACACACACACACACACACACACACACACACACACAAGAATATATTGTTCTCATTTTAATACCCAAGCATGTCACTAAAAAGTAACACATATACAGTCAAATGTTGGGTATTCGCATTGTTGTTTATAGAGTACATTACAAAATGCTTATATTAAAATGTTAGAAATATCAGGCTACCTGAATGGGTAGAATCCTGTAGAGTATACTCAGCACCACCTCCTGATAGATGTTCATGCGTTGTAGAATATTAATAGTCCTCATAGCTTCTGTAGTGTTGTCATTTATGAGCTCAGACAGACCTGCATACATGCACGCACACACACACCAGTCTTATATTACCATCTTTGTGAGGTATTTCCATTGTCTTGTAAATTATTGCAGCCAAATAATGCTATTATTATAACCCACACCATAACCTTAAAGGGTAATACTTTACATTAAGTTTCACTTAATTAACATTATTTACTGTATTAGTTAACATCGGCGAACCATAAACTTCAGCAATAAGAAACACCAAAGTAACAAAGTTAACACGTGTACTAATTGATGTTTGTTTAAATGTTAACACTGAATGTAAATACACCTGCATCAATTAAAATTTCATCCATGACTGAAAATCGGTCTACATGAATTAGATCTAGCATAAATTAAAATATAGCATGTCATTAAATGCTCTCAATCAGCTGAAATCAGGTGTCTGGGTGTAAATATTGAAACCCATCATTCAGCCTTGCGTATGAATTTTGTCAGTTAACCACTGCAAACATATTAATTAGTAGGGATGTACCTGAGAATTAAGTAACGTGTAATTACAGAAAAGGTTCAGGTAAAGACGTCTTTATACAATTGTCCCATAGCATGAAGAATGGGGCCTAGATGGGACCTACGTCTCACAGATAAACAAACATGCTGTAGTTTTAGAGGTTTTATATTTTATGTTATTTGTTTAGTTTATTGTCAGCACAGTTTTGTGGAGTAATGTCCTTCGTAAGGACTGACTTTTCAATAATAAAGTGTTTTTTCAGTACCTTGTAGTAATTTAATTAGGCATTGGGTGATTAATGTTTTTTAAGCATAAAAAGCTAAATAAATTATTCCAATTCATGCAACAGTACAAAGAGCTCATTAATAATAATAATAAAAACACTTGGTTTTCAGTTTTTCGGTCCATTGTGTCTTGAATTTAGGTTTCGGCCAAGAATTGTCATTTCGGTCACACTAATTGTAACGCGCACCACACGGGAGAAGAGGCAGGACGCAAGTGCGGATATTCGGTGTGTTTATTTGCTGGGGTAATCCATAAATCAT
>JAOUQW010000034.1:6748999-6766604 GCA_028565825.1 Olivaichthys viedmensis | reverse complement strand
TTTATGTAGTCCTGTATAGTGTGCTGCTGTATCGTTGCGTGTTGCACCATGGTCCTGTAGAAACGACATTTCATTTCGATGTATACAAGGTATATGGAGAAATGAAAATAAAAACCTACTTAAACTTGAACTGATGGGTATTTCATCATTTAATAGTATTCCTATTTTTGATGAAAAGTTTTCTGTTCCAAAAACAGTTGTGCTGTCACTGTTGTTACATAGTGTCACTATGTTTTGAGTGTATGTTCACTGTTTTTGATGGAATATGAGCAATCTGAAAGGTATGTCAGGAAAAAGTTCCTTGCATCTGCTTTATGACATTTCTCAAATCTATAGTGTTTAGTTTTTATACTTGCCCCACAATGTTTATCATCATTTTAAAGAAAGAATGAGACAGATGGACCATAACAATATCCTATGAAAGCACTTAAAAGTTGGATTTTTGTTATAAGACTTTTTAACTGAACAATGAAAATGAATGGATTTTTATGCATCTGTACATTTAATGTATTTCTATAAAAAAAGTTCAATAACAGATGTGTTATTTTTGAGTAAACAACAATTTTCAATGTGATAACACCAGTGAAAAAAATTCTGGAATATTGATTTTTTTCAATAAAATATCTAATAATCACTGCACATTAAGCTCTGTTTTTATTAAAAGTGTGAACAGATGATATTGAAAAACATGGTAGGATATTTACTTTTAAGAATTGATGAGTTTAATATTAAAAAAAAATTCCATCCCAAATACCACCCTGTCCAGGTAATGACCCAAATGTTAAATTAGCTTTGAATGGCAGTTCATTGTGTGTGTATGTGTGTGTGTGTTTGTGTAATCCGATATGAACAAATGATAGGGTACTTAGATTGCAGTGAAGAATTAATCAGTGAGCACTAAAGTGAAATGATTTCATCCTCAGTATATTGATGCTGAACCTAAATCCTCTGCTTCAGTCTCACTATTAGAGAATCTATTACTGAGGAGCAGGTCATGTGACTCTCAGAGAGATGATCTTACCTCAGTGTCTCCAGTTTACAGTGAGGATTCTCCAGTACAGCAGAGAAACACTTCACTCCTGAGTCTCTTAGTTTATTCTTAGACAGATCCAGTTCTCTCAGGTGTGAGGGGTTTGATCTCAGAGCAGAAGTCAGAGCAGCACAGCCTTCACCTGAGATACCACAATCACACAACCTGCAGAGAGAATAATGCACATGAGCGCATTGTTCTGATACATTTTTAACACCAGGAGTAACAATTAAACTCAATCAACAAGTTCAGTGCGTGTATGAATGTGTAAAAACACAAGTATAAAATGATTCACAATACCAATCTCTGTGTACTATGAGATGTGGTTTAAATTCTAAAACACTTGCAGGGAAAATACGACACTGTGCTCGCACAAAGACAGCATCGGTGTTCATTCTCAAAGTACAACACAAAATAACATAATAAATTCTAAATTAGAAAAAAAGGCTTTAAATGACAGTTTATCCTCTGTAACAGTTCATCTTAAATGACCGTTCTCCTCATTCTATGATAAATATTGAAAGCACTCTTCAGTTTCAGTTCCAAGACAAACAAAGAAGATCAGCAAATTCAAATATATGTAGAAAATAAATAGAACAAATATTAAGAGTTATAAACAGGGGTAAAATTAATCAGTGTGCACAAAAATAAAATGATTTTCCTCCTCAGGATATTGATGCTGAACCTAAATCCTCTGCTTCAGTCTCACTATTAGAGAATCTGCCTTACTGAGGAGCAGGTCATGTGACTCTCAGAGAGATGATCTTACCTCAGTGTCTCCAGTTTACAGTGAGGATTCTCCAGTACAGCAGAGAGACACTTCACTCCTGAGTCTCCTAGTTTATTCTGAGACAGATCCAGTTCTCTCAGGTGTGAGGGGTTTGATATCAGAGCTGAAGTCAGAGCAGCACAGCCTTCATCTGAAACACCACAATACTCCAACCTGCAGAGAGAATAATGACACACTCTTCACCCTCTCAGTTCAGGACACACAGATCAGTTCAGTAGGAACTTTATCAACAAAGAGACACTGCAGTCTTCAGTCACTATGTATCACCATGAAATACAGCATCTTAGTGACCAATAAGTAAAAAGAAAATACCAATAATAACAGTTTTCATGCATTCTGTGTGCGTGCGTGTGTGCGTGCGTATGTGTGCGTGTGTGCGTGTGTGGTCTGAAACTTCCCATATGATAATGTAGGTTAATCACAGTAAAAAAAGGAGAAAAAAAATCCTGTAACGTTCTGAAGTCTGGACTTGTTTGGGGTGTTTTCCACTACTTTTATTACCAGCTTTCTAATTTTATAATCATGAGACGCAATAACAGTTTTATTGTTCATAAATGCAGATGAAAACATGTCAGGATTAATCTTTGACACCATGAGTAACAATTAAAATAAAATAACTGGTTGGGGGAAGAAGCTTGTTCCTGTGCACCAAAGTCCAAGTACACTGGATTTATAAATAAGAATAATGTAAGAAGAATAAGTTAGCATTGTGAACCATTGCTTATATACACACTCACTGGACACTTTATTAGGAACACTATACTAATAATGGGTAGGGCCTCCCTTTGCTCTCAAAACAGCCTCAATTCTTTGTGGCATTGATTCCACAAGATATTGGAAACATTCCTTTGAGATTCTGGTAAACCATAATGGCCATTTCTCATTGTTTAACTGACATACTGTATGCTTGTAGTGCATTGTGGGCAATACATACAGCCCCCCTAGACACAAGGGCTACACCCAAGTAATGACCATCAAAGTCTTGTTAGAATGCATTCCGTCTCTTGTTTGGGACTTTTGTTCTTGTAAAAACACTTACTAGACAAGTGATTATGAGAAACATCGTTGATCCCTTTAAAAAGTGGTGTGAACAACTGACATGCCGTGGTTTTAAACAGTATTTGACCTGAAGCATATTTAGTTTAGCAGGAGAACAGGCTTTTCAGTTCATAACAGAAGAAACAGGAGACGTAAGATCGAGTGTGATGTATGAAGATAAAATCCACCCCAGTAGACAGAGAAAGGGCTTGATGCTAGGTACTGAAGTTTATCTAAAAAAAAAAAAAAAAAAAAAAAAAAAAAAAAAACAGGCATGTTTTAGGGAAAGCAGATATGTCATCTTTTTTTTTTTTTTACAGATTTGGCATGGGTTAGAGGCCCATTTGATCCCTGCTGCTTTATAGTTCTCTTTATCGGTTTTCTGCAGGGCCAGTTATAGATTGTGACCGAGGGTGTAGTACGAAGAAGATGGTGCTCTCTCAAATGATAAATCACATCAAGCCTCTGTCCCAGTGTGAGAACAATACAGAAATCCAGTCTTCCCAATTATCTCAGCTGGATAAGACTCCAGAGATCCTCAACTTGTTCCATGTTGTGATTTACTGGAAAGAGATTTAGCGAGGCCTTTCTTCCACTTTCTAAAGTCCAACATGGCCAGACTTTAAGTCGGTCATCTGGATAGAAGCACAATGAAGATGTTGAACTTTGCTCCTATCTGAAATGGAAAAATTAAGCTCTGTGGATTTCACTCAGCGCTTTTCCACACTCCCGGGGCTTCCAGTTTCTGCTGACCACCATAAATAATGACGCGTTCAGAAGGTTATGTAATTGTTCAGTTTTTAATACCAAAAATACAAGTCATAACATTTTACAGTCTATGAAGTGTAAATAAATAATCGAACAGAACACTAGGTTTATGAAATGTGGCCCTGGAGGACCACTACAATGTGAACTTGAAAAATAGTACTGAAAGGCATTAACAAATGTTAAAGTCTAGAGTCCCCTCCCTCCTTTGGCAGCATGAAAAACTTCTGATACTAACCGTTCCGTTACTCACGATTACAGCAGAAGAGGAACGTCAATTTGTGATACACTTTGGCAAGACACTTAATTTTTTGCCTTTTTTCCTGTAGTGCTTTTACAAGTTACCTTAAAAATAGAAATTCTTTAAAAAAAAAAAGAAAAGAAAAAAAAGTCAGTTCCAAATTGTACAGTATATACACAGCCAGTGATGTACAAAGCCATATTACAGTACCATGTGTCAAAACATTACGGAACTTGCGAGAACCAAACCTAAAAAAGTCAAGGGCTAATATAGTTGCAACTAGTTGTGGGGCAACATTTGGCTTAAGCCGGCTTTACACTGTGCGATTTTCGGCCCGGTTTTTCTGTCGCAGACAAAACTCTCACACCGTAAAATAATTATTTGGTCGTGAGTTAAGATCGGCGGTATGGGAACGCATCATGTGACGCGCTCATCAGCGGTCGATTTAGTGCCATTGCGACCGAAGACAGCCAACAACAAAGTTCTGGCAGTGTCAGAAATTTTGGATTAAAACCTGAGAGTCCAAGTGCTGCTACGACGCTCGTCGAAAAAGCCACCAATAGGAGGACGGCATAGGATGACGCGAAACTCACAGCTGCAAACTCAGCTACGAATACGGTAGTGGCGAAACATGTGAGATTGAAAAGAAGAGCGGTTTGTTGAATAGTGGCAGCAAAGAGAATGTCTCTCTGAGGTCTCATCACAATTCGATCACGACAAGGCAAAAGGGGACGCAAGAGCGCTGAAATTGCACAGTCTAAAACCGGCTTGAAACACTGAATCCTTGCTCTACACTTAAATGGAAACTAATCAGGGATAAAAATGGAAGGCACATAACAGACCGAGCACCCATGTTCAGAGAAAAGGGACTTGTGTGTAAAAGACGACGTCATAACTTCCAGAATCATAAATCAGTCAAGTTCCTGGCGCATTATAAGTTTGTAGATATGCAAGTTCAGTGGGTGCAAACATTTCATTTAGGAATTTTCAGTTAATTGAAGCACAAGGGAGAATTGTACTGTAAAGCCTGTTGTTTATCTCTAAATGATCCAAAAGTAGCTGGTCAATATTTCGCTTTCCCCCACGCTCTCCTGCAGTCTATATAAATTCATAGGCTGTTCCATCATTAACAAGAACTGCAAAATCGCAAATTGCATTCAGAATGCATGCACTCACATCTGATTGCATCTACATCGCTTGACTTAATGTATGCTTGTCAACACAAAATGGAAAAGCAAATCCAAATCGTACAAGGGTTCTGAGCATCCCAGCTAAACTCAAATTACGCTGTTAAAATGCACAATGAGCTGAACTGATTGCATGCCTCACATGCATACAAAGTCATTATCTTCCTGATGCACGCGGTTCCGACTGCAAATTAGGCCGAGACATAAATAATTTAGCATGTTAGTAAGATTTGATTTTTCTGAGATAAAAACAATTGACTTTTTTTTTTTTCAAATGCAATCTCAAGACCCATGAATTATGGATTTTTCGTTTTAGATCTCCAACTGTTGACATAAAAGCAATAACATTAAAAGTTTTAGGAACATTTTGACAAGAGGTAGCCATCTATGTTTAAAAAGCTCTACGGGAATATTTTCATGTATATAAAATAATTATTTGCGACCTATTAATAGCATAGCTATGGGAAACCTAGATGCCGCATTGGGCTAAATTTGACACGGCAACGGCACCGCCCTCTCGGTGGGGGCAACTTTTCAGATTGTCCCCATCGAGTTGAATTGAATCTAGAATCTAAAATTGAGATTTTTTTTTTTTCCAAAAATGCCGGCGCACTGTGCAGCATTTGGATGCAAGAATCACTATATATATTTATATTACCTGCAACATACAGACATTTATGACGTCTGTAAAAAAGCAGATTTTGGGAAAAGCCGTTGAACAGCAGTAAGTTACAGCCGATTTTAATCAGCATAGACCCACATCTCTCCCTTCACTTGCATTGGCTTACGAGCGAATCTCGCCCCTGCTAATGTGGCGGGGGCGTTGACCTACGAAAGTCGTTAGCCACAGCGGCTAATGAGGTATCTAGGCATCCCATATCTATGCATTAATAGTAACGATTACGCCTCAATAACCTTTAGCGAATGTAAACTAAAAAGTGAAAAGGAAAAAGTTTCCTGCTTGTGAATATTCCAAACAAGTTTAAACATAGCCGGAAAAACTTGGCATTATAAACTATGCTACTAGTAAGACAATGGTGTCTTATGGAACAAAACGGAAACACCTTTTGATACATTTTGCTTATATTACGATACATCACCATATCCCACAGCAAAGTCATTAAACGTGTTATAATCCTTCAAGGTTAATGTATGGCGGCACACTTGGCTGCTGTATTCGACTTGGATGGAGTTTTTATTACCTGATTAATTGGACCAGTGACCATTAGAATGTTTTGTGACTGCATTTAAACAGTACTAGTGTATAACAATACACTTCCAACTGGCTTATCTGTAGGTTTTAAGATACATTCCTGAAATGACCCTTCCTCCAGTCCAAATAAGCTGAATAGCACCAAAAAAAGAACGGCTTTTGAAACGATCCGCCCTCTTTCTGTGGACATAACGGAAGGGTGCATGCAAAGATATAAATAAGCGTGATAAATATCAACACCAAACAGTGACAAACAAGAAGGCAATAACCCCACCTGGCTTTTCCCTTCATACCCAACCCATGAAGACAACTCCTACCTAGTAAAGTAGACTACTATATAAACAATACTGATAAATAATATTACAGTGAACTATAGAAGCTGCCCTGTGGATGATTAAGCATAATGATCTTCATTTATCCCATGTAGAAAAGTGACTTAATGAGGTATGAAATGCCCTTCAGCAATCCCACAATATTTACCCCTGATATCTTAAAATCAGTCCGATATCCTTTCCGAAAAAGCTTCGAATCCTAAATTACTGATTGAACAAACCTTTAAAAATGGTATGACACCGAGAGAAAAGGTAAAGGAAAAGTAGAAAAAGAAAAGGAAAACACAGGTAGCAAGAGTGCAGAGTTTTTCTGAATCTCTGAAGCAGACGTTGCAGTACATCAAAAGCACTGAAGAAATAAAAATAAATAAAAAAGTGTGCAAAAAAAAAAAACGTTACTGGCTCTAATTTTAAGAGATTTATGTTTGTACACACTCCGTTTCCTCACTGCACTGTGCTAGCCTCGGCTGGCTGGCCTCCCTGCTGCTCCTTGCTCAGTATGATGCTGATGATGTCACCCTCGTGCTCCTTCATGTGCTCCATCAGCTGATCCTTGCTGGTGGACTCGAAGCCACAGATGCAGCAGCAGAAGAGCAGCACGCAGTACTCCATGCCTGGCCGCGGAAGCCCGGTGCCGCCCTTCCTCGCCGAAGCCCCCAGAGCTTTCGGGGCCGAATCGGGCGACGCCTTCTCCTTCTGGCCCAGGATGACATATGGCCGCTCTACTGCGGGATCTGGCCCTGATTTTAAAGGCACAGCCGGAAACCTTATGCCCAGGACAGAAGAAACAGAAGAGAAAAATGAAAAAGACATGAGGATCATGGCCAAAGTTGCCAAGTTGGTACATTACAACCAATGGTGTGGTTTGGACCCGGTGGACTCAGACTAGGCTTAAACGATAACATAATTTGAATTAATAACGTCATTTTGCTAAAACGGTTCTCATCTGTGGCATAAACAATAAACGATATTTAATATAATAGAATTATGGATTACATAATGGATACTTGCATTATAGCCTGTATTTTCTCTGATGGTAATATAACCACAATCTGGACTAGCTTATAATATTAATAATAATAAAATATATACGGAAAGCAATATTAATTATTAAATCATGATGGGTTATTATCAGTAATTGCAGCAATTCTACTGTAAAGGCAACTTTGAATTCGGCTGTTCATGCTGACTGGAATTACGGGATGACGGAACCCCAACCTGTGCTCATTGGCACAGAAAGTGCAGTGATGGCAGAGCTTGCAAGTTTATAAATTCGGAAGTAACGTATTTTAGTTTTACTTATAGAAATAAACGTTAACCGAACTTGATACCCGATTCCTTCTTCTTCTTTTTTAAGCTCAAAATGATCAACCGCTTTTCACTGGCAGTGCGCTTACGCATTCCTCGCAAGGAAGACCAGCATGTTAACCTTGTCCAGCTTAAACGTTGCAAGCTAACAACACCGCTATGCTAAAAACGCGCTCAAAGAGGGGGCTTGTTGCTTACACGTGGAAACTTATGCATGTGTAGCATGCTTCTTTAATCGATCATCTTTCTCCATCATGTACTTCAGCAGTGATTCGCTTCTATTCGCTATGCGGAGACCGCGTCAGGTCCGTTTTGGACAAAAAGTCGTTCAATGACTTTTCCTTTGGTGGAAGCTCTTCTGCATTGACGCACACTTTTGGAATCTTGTTGATTGCACAGACGTACTAGGGTTTCACTGGGTCATTTGCGTGCACCCCAGCATTCTTCGTCCAAACTGAAAATCTACATTGTCGTTCAAAGTTAACGTGCATGTGGTTGATTAGTTAGTGAGACTCTGTAGTCATGGTGATATTTGGATTATATAAAATCATGCACAATCATTCCTATTGTGAAATAACCATAGATGAGAATGTTTTTTTTCTTTTTTTAAAGCATGCAAAAGAAATAATAATAACAAAAAAAACCTTTGGAGAATACCGACCCAGATTTGTTGATTTGTCAATTCAGCGCTAGCTCAGAGAAAGTGAAAGGCTGACAAAAGCTACTGTGTGAATTGCTTGCCCTTGACATGAACAGAGGACGATACAAAAAATAAATAAATATATATATATATATAAAAAAACCTGAAGGGTAACTCTCACCTGCTGCTTTGAGAGATGGCCTCGTTGATGGCCTTGTTTACTTGTTCGTAGTTGTAGTTCTGATCTCCAGCGTGCTTCCACATGTGGGACTTGAGGGACGGAGGATGACTGCACACGTAGCCACAGAGGGAGCACCTGAGCAGGAGAAGAGAAGAAAAACATTTTTTTTTTTAAAAAAAGAGGAAATCGGTTTGAAGTGAAAGAAAACTTGCGTCTTGTTGAACTTCACTTCATAAAGCTATTTTTTTAAATGGTATCACAAGGCGTCTTGAATTAGTCGAACAATTAAGCTACATCAGATAGCGTAGGCGGACTATTTTGACACGCTATTTAGTACGCTGGTATGCGCTTTCAGATCTAGCATAGGCTAAACATAGAACTATGAGAAACACCATACAGTGCCCACACCTTGTTCTACCCATTTTTGATCTTTTCTAAACCGTTCTAAAATAACGGGTTACTTTATGCCATTTCCCTTTATAATAACCCTACTATATTGTGTGTGACCTTCCGTTCGGCACATCTGCTCATTATGATTCATATCCACTTCATCTGGCTTGTAGCAAACGAAGATAAATTCCAAATTACGGTCATGTGATGCAAGAGTGGCCACATTAAATAGCATGAGAATGTTTTCTGGGTGTATTTAAAAAAAAATAATAATAGCATGACACCATGCTTGGAACATGTAATGTCTAAGAAGCTGCTGCAATAACAACTTGCAACAACTTACACCATTTCTGTAACCTCAAGTAATCGTTCTTCTGGCTTAACAACTTGAAAATGTGCCTTTTCTCACAACACAACTCTCTTCCTCGCTTTGTTTTTCCTGTTTGTTGTGGTATTACTGCCAAGTGACCTTGAACACGAGAAGGGCTTTACATAAATTAAAGAAATCCTTATCATTTATTTATAAAAAAAAACATGTAAATATATAAAACTTGCAAACTATGAACACGAAGCCTGGTGCTTCAGCAACCCCACAAAACAGTTCCTTCCAGCAAATATTTATTATATTCATTTATTTTTCACCCATTTTTATTTCACAAGCCAGTTCCCACCCGTTAGCTGAGTCTCCCCTATCGCACGACAGTTACCAATCCGGGAGGGCAAAGGTCAACACGTGCTTCCCTCTGAGATACATGAAGCCAATGAAAAGGGCAGCTGAACACGCTTGGAGAAGGTTCTGTATACATGAGCGAACAGACTCCAAATGATTAGCTAGTGTCAGTTTGACTGACAGGGTGGGGAGGACGGCCATGCTTCCCACTCAGACAGCAGAGCCGATCATGCTCTCCCAGCCTTGGATGTTTGTGTCAGGATTCAAACTCTCAATCTCCCAACATTAAGGCAAAAAGCTTTGACCGTCGAGCCCCTCGGGAGTTTAAAAGCGACGGACTTCTCTAAAAGCTCCGTGCTGTTTTGATCACCTGTACTGCTCGAGCAGCTGCACGGCCTGGTGCTCCTGCGGGTGTCTCTTCATGTGGCTCTTCAGGCTGTTCATGTTGGTGGTGGCGAAGTCGCAGCTGCAGCACCTGTGGCAGATCAGAGCAAACATAAAAAACACTTCTGACACCAGAAAACTGCCTGGATATCCATCCAACCATCCCAGTGTGTATTTGGGGCTTGTTTTTTGGGTTTTTCTCCCCCCCCCGTGTGCGAATTTGAAAGGCCGGCAGCGATGTGTACGACCGCCCACAGCTCTGCCTCTGAAGTCCTGTAAGAGGCCATTTGTGTGGAGTCCGAGCTCAAAGCGCGGCGTTCAGGCGAGTGTTAGTTGAAAGGGGCACGCGTCTCTAAGGGGCTGTTTGAAGTAGGCGCGGGTTAGAGGAGCGGAACGGCTGAGAGATGGCTCCACGCGCACAAAGAGACCCGCTGAGAACTGGAGAACGAGATCCTGTATAAATGTGTGCGTGAACACACACACATCTTCCACACCCATACCTAATAACTATATTGAGTTCTCACATACAAGAGCAACCCCATTCTTTTACTTACACTGAGTGAATTATATAAAGGCATTATATAAATTAAACGTAAGCGATACTGCCCTCCTGTGGGTGAAGCCTGCTATGGCATTTACACACCCATGGCCACCATGTGAAACCCCACAAAAGGGATTTAATAGGTTGCATCTGCAATTCACCTACTTGGTGAATGCTTTCATTCTTCTGCTATACAGGCCAGGAAATCATTGAGCTGTGCGCCACGTCTGCTGCATCCCACACAAAGAGCGGCGTTCAAGCGAGTGTTGGTTGAAAGGGGCACGTGTCGCCGAGGAGCCGTTTGAAGTAGGAGAAGGTGAGAGGACCGGAACAATCTGCATGCGTACCAAGAGGTCCCGCCGAGAGCCGGAGAATGAGATCTAGTGTGTGTGTGAACAAGATGTTTCACACACACGGGCTGCATTTTAATCGTGACCACAATTTTTGGCTTCCTCAAATCGTTTTTATTGACTCTGGTGCAGTAAATCTCGTGCTCCTCCTACACACGTGTTAACTTTCGATTTGGTTGCATACTGTGCTATTTTGTTTCTATCATTTAAAAAGGTTGACACGCAATGTGACCAAATCTGTCTGAAATAAGGCTCGTCATTAAACACGTGAAGGAAAATCGGCTTACGAAAGTTCGACGTGAGAGAAAAGCCTATTTTCTGTTGATTTAATGTGAAACATGAAACACATAATTCCCAAATTGGCTGAAAAAAAATTATATTGGAATTTAAAACGAAGTAAAATAATTGTGATGATCCTTTTACCCATCATCATGCAGCCCTACCACACTGTTTGTATGTAGCACATGCCCCGTTCTCGGATTACACCGAGTGAATAGGGGAAGCAGTAGCGTCAGATAAATTAAACTTGGGCTTTACTGCCCTCCTGTGGTTGAAGGCTGCTATGACGACACACCCATGATCACTATGAAAACTCATGAAACGTACTTAAATGGGTTTCATCTGCGATTCACCTACTTGACGGATACCTTGCATTTTCTGCTATACAATACAATTAATGGGCAAGGTCATGACTTCTGAAAGTCACTGTTATACATCCTGATGTGCTGGGTTTAGCGTGGCTGAGAACACACCTGTAGGGCTTGTCCGAATTGTGAATCCTGCGATGGTTCCGCACCCCAACGTAGGTAGAGCTGGTATAGTCACACATGTCACATTTATACACTTTCTGCTCGCTGACGGAGTCTGCAGGAAGGTACACACACACACACAGATTAGCATCTCCACGCAGTGCTGTGTAATAAATAAAATGTCAAAGAATCCTATACATTAAGTTTTAAAATGAAGTGCAGGAAAGAGCATCTCTAACTATGAGCATTAACTGTTTTTACTGTAAAGATTTTATTTAATTTTTTAAAAGAAAAGAAAAAAAGGCACAAAAGGTATCATGAGTTTATGGAAGAAGCAAAAATCAGAAATACTTTGTGTGAACCATAAAAAGCCCCTTTTTCCACTCCGGTACTTGTGCCGGAGCCACTGTTGGCTCAGGGAGCCAGAGAACCTTTTTAAAAAACTAGTCCACGTTTCCACCAGTTTAGAAGGCAAACCATCATGTCATCAGAATTGGGAGTTTACTTATGAAAGACGTAAAAATAACAACAACCTTGGATGAATGGATCGTCAAATATGTTCTCAAAGCTAGCAGTAAAACTTGTACAAAGTCAAAAAGACATCATAGACACTGATTATGTGCAAGATGACAGTTTTTTTTATTTTTTTTTTATTGATTTTAGCCATTTATTAATGTTGCTGCTCAGACAATATTGTGTTTGTATCAGCAATGTAGATCCCATTTAGTTTGCTGCAATAGCCACTAAAAGGGTTATTTCTTCCTCGGACTGATGATTCATTGTTTTAATCATTTTGCAATTTTTTTCCAACGACAATATGTTTTCAACCCCGCTGCAACGCGCATTTCTTTTTTTTTCTTTTCAGCAGTTCTTGGTTCCAGAACAGCAGCATTTGGGCTCAGGAACTGAAACGATTTTGCTGGCTGAGAACCGACTCTTTTTGAGATGGAAAAACATGGAACGGTTCATGATTAGGCCCCAGCTCCGGCACCTCGTAAATGGAAAAGGGCTGAACGTAGGGTTCTAGCATGGAGTGCTGTAATGAGGCGGTTTTCTCACCCTCATCGGTCATCTTTTCAGACTCGTCCGTGCTCGGTGTGGTTTCACCAAGAGGTGCGAGGGCTGCTGCGGTATCACTCTTCCCGTGCTGCGCTCTCTCGTGGTTTCTCAGCTGACTCTGAAAGTGGTATTAAATAAAGACAAAGATTCATCGCAGGCAGCCACTTTGTTAATAATAAAATAAAATAAAAAACACAGGAGGAGGCCAGCGTCTCCACATTTAGAAACGGTAAACTTAAACTGCTCAAATTATAATCCAATTAATATAATAACGCAGATTAACATTTAAGATCAATATACGCCCGTGCCTATTCTGAAACGGGACTCAACCCGTGTTAAACACACTTTTGGATTGGCCTCATTCTCTCTTAAGTGGGTGTGCGGATACAGGTGCTTAAGTGACACTATATAAGGTGTGTATGTATATCTTTGTGTCTAAGTGTTTTGTGGATCATGAAAACAACAAGTATTACAATATTTTGAATCGCTGCACTTGACGTTGGAACACACCTGCTAATCAATATGGGGAAAAAAAAGAAAAGAAAAAGGCCTACTTGATTCAAATATCAAGAGTTCCGTACGCTGTTCAATTACAAGTTACATAAAATATCTGTACGCCTAATAGGCAGATCTGTGGAGCTAGTTGAATGGGTCATTTGATGACTAGAGTACATATTGAAACAAGGACTCACATTAACAACTTGGGAAATAGCTAGTATTTTATGGGTTAAGTTTATTTTCGGCTGTCAATTTTGTCTCTCATTTATTCGGTTATTCTTTGTATTTGGTTCTCTGAGTTTAAAGAAAAGAAAGTCGCTTAAATTTTCTAAATGGAAGGAGCTGAAGAACGATAGTACTAAACGCATCAAAACGCTGCTAGCTAGTTCGCTAACATTACGCTAGTTGTCAGTTTGTAATCTGCCTTTTCGTTCTTTACACTCCAAAGTGTTATAATGCCTTTGTAGGCTATTTAGCACAAACGTGTGTCAATTTTCTTGCAGAACCTGCAGTATGCTCCAAGTGTGTTGTCATTACTGTTACCACGGTAACAGCACATAACTTTCATTTCCTTGCCAATTTAAGCCGAATTGGGAGCCGGGCGTTTTAGTGTTATGTTAGCGAGCAGGTAATCATTTGATGAACCTGCCACCTGCCGATATGCTTTAGGTCCAGATTATAGAGGCTAACTGCTAATGTAACAATGAGTGTCATTGAGAGAACCTATTGGGGACTGCAGGCTCAGGGGGCACAATACACACACAAGGAAACCTTAACAAATGTTAGTTCCACCAAAAAACCTTGAAAACACAACTTTAGAAATGAATTTAAGACTTTCAGGCATCTTTACAAACCCTGTGTGCAGAGAGCCTGCCTGAGGAAGCAGGCAAATCAATACATCTTCTCACTTCAGAGCTGCCCTGCCCGCTAAAGCAATGCAGAATGAAAGCACCACAGGTGGCAAAAACTTTTGTAGTCTAGAACTGCCACCTTATCTTTTGTGTGCTTATTTGAAAAAGCTAACTAATATGAATATAAAGGCACTGAAAGGCTGTACGGTAGAGTTTGAAGCTGTACAGGGACATGCTGCAGTGAAGAATTTCTAATAAACCTGCGTACTTCTTAAAATTCTTAAATGTTTAAATGCTTTTAGTGGCATGGGGTTTTCAAAAAGTGTACTATGGATCTTAGAAGCTCCTAGTCTAGGATTCAATATACTCTTTCCGAGTGGACAATCACCTTATAGTGGAAAGTCTCGTTGCAGTGCTTGCATTGGTACATGCGGCTCTTGCAGTGGTGGATCATATGGCTCTCCAGATCCTCGCTGTCACAGGCGATGAGCCCGCAGATGGGGCATTGGTAAGGCTGCCTCTGCCTGTGGACACGCAGATGCTGCTTGACGTAGCCTTTGTTCCCACTGCTGTAAAGGCATAAACGGCAGCGGTAGGGTCTGTCGCTCCCAGCGATGTACTCCACCAGACCGGTGTCTGTGGAGGATGTATCAGTCACCACCACCTCTCCCGTGTCTCCGCTGCCATTTAGAGTCTGCGGGTTGTCCTGTAGCTCCTTCAGAATGTCTTCGTCCGAGGTGTTCTGATCCGACCTTTCGCGCAGCCTCTCGATGACAGTCAGTAAAGACATGCTAATGCCAGCTTTCGAAGGTCCTTCCACAAGTAAGTCTTCCCTGGAGCCCTGGCCGAGGTTCAAGAGGGTGGCTGAACTTGGGATCCCAGCCACCAGCTCTCCTGAAGGTACCTTTGAGTGAGATACAGTGGAGGCAGCAGACAGCTCGATGATTTTCTGGCCTGTGTCAGAGATCAAACTCGATGTTCCCTTCACTGTGGACTTGCTGAATTCTGGAGCTCTCAATGGCATGGCCACAAGGGCTTCAGCCGCCAAAGAGTGCAACCGCAAGCACTCCGAATGCGTCCTCCTCCGAACAGGGGGCACATCCCCGTCCGGAGGTGGATCAGACTCTTGATTCTCCGTTTCCTGATGCCCGTCACTGCCACTCCAGTCAATCAGAACCTGCTCCTCACAGTACATGGGAAGAGATTGGTTCTCAATTCCCACCTGCTGGGAAGCAAGCAGGGTCTTGTATCCAGCCACCTCTGGGCTGAGGAGCAGAGGCTTGCTGACTACAGGTTCCCCAGTGCAGGGCAGCCTCTCCACGATGACGTTGACGTGGCCAGTGCTGTTGCCACTGCAGCTGATGATCTTCTGCGCTGAGGAAAGCAGGCTGTCAGGGTTAGTCTGCTGGCTTTCTGTCTCCAGCTCTAGCTCCATCTGTGCCTCGGGAGTCACCTGTACCACTCCCGGAGGCTCCACTGAGACAGCTCCTTCAACAGAGAAAACGTTGTTGAAGGGGTTTTTAAGCTCCTCCACTCTCTCGGCCACCGCGTCTCCCTCACATTTCACACTTGCTGATGCGCACAGTTCCAGTTGAATGGAGGGGGCACTGTGCAGAACCGAGGTTTTGTCTCCAATAGGTGCAAAGACCACAATAGCCCCCTGCTCTTTACAGTGCTCCAAGGATGGACTGCTGCTGAGAGCATACACAGGATGAGCCTCGCGCTGGTCAGCATCATCTTCAAAAATAGGGTATGAGCAATCCACCAAGCCAGCATGCTTCCAGGCGTGCGTTTTCAGATTGCGCTGCTGCCCACATTCATAGCTGCAAATCAGGCAGTGATACCGACCCTGATCGTAGTTGTACCACTTCTTAGGTGCTGCGGGCATTTTCTCCAATTCAGGCTCAGATTTCATGGTGGAAAACCCCATCATCGCTTGCAGATTCCCGTTTATTGATCCAGTCCGTTGCTCTGCAGAGGATCCCTTGGAGCTTTCGCCCTCCTCAAGGTGGAGCCTGACATGCGCCTCCAGCTCCTCTTGTTGGCCGGAAGTGAAACAACACTCCGAGCACATGAGAATGAGGTCGCTGTTCTGCTCATCGTGCTGCTTCAGGTGCTCCTTCAAAACGCTCAACGTAGGAGAAAGGAAGCGGCACAGGCTGCACTGGTAGCAGGTAACCATGCGGGCACTTCCGTTAGCGGTCTCCTGCTCTGCGGTGGGCACTGGCCCCCAGATCTGAACCTGGCGCTCCTCTCCATGCTCCCTGGTTCTTTTGGACGGCGAAACCCCTCCACTGCCCTCTCTGCTGTCTGCTACCATCACTGAGGCGCAGGTCATGGAGGGACGCTTCTTCCCGGAGAGAGTGCATCGCCTTGGCCGCTTCTCCACTATCTTACTGAGCTTTTCAATCACCTGAATGAGAGAGTCTGCAGCCTGCTTGTGCTGCTCCTGCTCTTCATCCACACCATGAACATGTGAATCAGGGATGAAGACTTCCTGATGGTCTCTGGAGTGAGGGACCAGGATGGCAACACCACTGCTGTCCTCCATACCTGAATACATCAAAACCAACACATGAATAAAATTTCCCAACTGAAAAGCTTTAAAGTGAAATGCATCAAAGCAGTCAAAATGTAATTCAGCAGCCAAATTAGGGCTGGGCGATTATTCGATTTCAATGATAATTTCCTGATTTCGATGATAAATTTTAAGAAGAAATTGGATATACATACACGTGTAGCGGCACGAACATGGCCATCGGTGTCATGCACTTGCTAATTGGCTATTTTTATATCAACCGGCGTAGCGAGCTCTTTCCTCGTCCAGTTTAAAATGTCATAGATGAAATTGGGTTGATTAGGAAGGTATATTCAAAGAATTTTAAAAACTTTGCCATTCAGCTCATTCAAATGCTGATTGATTATTTTTCGTTAATGGTCCATTACTAAAATGCCGTTTTAACTTCAGCGGAACAGAAAAAGCCCATACCAGTATAAAGTAAATACAGGAGAGGAATCATTACAGTCACTACTTTATTGTAAAACACAATCCATTTGGAGTTTGAAAGACGGGCACTATAACCGCTTCCCTGCGTCCCGATGTAGTATTTCCTGTTTATGTCTGATCGTGTTCCTGATTGGCTGGTGATGGTGAAACACGTCACGATGCGCCGTGTCTGTGGTGCAACTGAAATTCTTCATATCGTTAGGTTTAAACTATAACAACTACTCTCAGTTGCAAATGCATTTGTTTTTATTTGTATTATTTAAAAAGGGAGTGCTAAACACACTTTGATAAGTCATTTAATAAGTAATAAGTTTTGGACCTTCTGGATTCTTCAGGTTTTAGTCAACACCAGACATAACATGATATATAATCGAGATATTA
>JAOUQW010000034.1:6736110-6746670 GCA_028565825.1 Olivaichthys viedmensis | reverse complement strand
ACCCTCCCTGCTCCAGGGGCGCTGTATCATGACTGACCCTGACCTCTGACCCCAGCTCACCAACATGCTGGGATATGTGAAGAATCAAATTTCACTGTACTGTACATGTATATGAATTTTACCCATTTGTCCAGTAAACTGAATCGTTCCCGGACACCGTGACCGGCACCAACAATTCCTAGCGGAAACTCTGATAAACTTTTAATATAGATAAACTGTATTATTTATATTGTATTATATATCTATATATAAACGCACATTAAACTGACATTGCCTACACTGAAATAACCCCACTAATAATTGCAAGTAGAATCCTAGTCAACATCTTATGGGCAAAGATTCATCAGCAGGTTTGATCTTTATGGTTGGTTTTGGTCGAATTTACCTTTTTTATTATTATATTTTTTTTTTTACTAAAAATGGAAATATACTAAAATACTAAACTTGTTTCTTTTCTTTTTTTTTCTTAACATGAAACTTAATGAGCTCGTTGCAATTTCTGTAATAAACATGAAAAAATATATACATTTCCATTACAGAGATTAAAAAAGTGCTAAAAAAATTAAAAGAAAAAAAAGACTGATCTTTGTAAATATGAAACAAACCGGTTTTCGATTTAAGCCCCTGTCCCTTTTCCTCCATCTCTTATTGACACTTTCACCTGTGCACACACACCTGCCATCAGGAGGATCCCCAAACATCGATTGGTCAAGTTTCATATTGTTTATATTGCACATAATTGAAATGAAAATAATATAATAATATACAAGCAAATTTTATATTGCTATGAAATCAGAAGAGATGACCTGGCTAAATGGACATCCATTACAACGCACTGAACAAAACATAAGGGTTAATTAAGGGTTGTAAAACTGTGATGGGCCAAGGCACTGTGCTGAACTTACAGTGTTTACACATGTCGGCTATAAATGTGTATAGGTGTGGTGGACGACATACTTGTCCCCATGCTGAGTTCCTGTGGAAACATTTGTCTTCCTTTGAGATGTATACACAAACGTAAAGAATTAGCAGGTTGTGTCTGTAACTGTTAAGACATATGTTGGACTCATTTAGGAACCAATACTTCCTTGCGTGTCTCGCAGTAGTAAGTCTGGTTTATGTCATGATCTTGAAGATGTTTTGACACTTGTCTAAGGGGCTTTTTTTGGACAGAGAAGACAATTGGGTTGAGTTTCTCAAAAGCATTGCAGCACAATGATCATCATTAAATGGTAGAGCGAGCATTACATTGAACACTCTCTTTACCGGTTAGGATTATTTTAACTTTACAATGTGTTTGGGAAACTGGGCCCTAGTCTGAAATAGGAGTCCATTTCGTCCATTTAGGTCGAATTGCAACACCACCTATAATACACTTACAATGTTATCCTATCATCTGACCTTGGCAGTTTCATGGCATCATCATTGATGTGAATCACCACAGTGTTTAAAGGGCCAGTTTGTAATTCTTAGAGCCTTCTGCTGCCTGCGAGGTGAATTACAATTGCAATAAATATATTGGCAAGCCTTCCACTTCCCCAAACCAACCCACTACCTCTGCTAAAAAGTTGCCTTTTAAGAAAACGAGGCAGAGCTTGGCAACTCTGTACCGGCCGAGGGACGGAGCCAGAACAATGTAAACAGAAGAAACCAGCGAGAAGAAACCAGCGAGATCCATTGATAGTAATTCTAAATCCTAAAGTATCTTTAAAATTGTATGACTATTAAAGGCCTAGAAAACAAACGGCACCTTTTAGTGAAAAGGAGCAGACTTGAGTGGCTCTACTTTGGCAGGGGGCAGGGCTAATTAAAAAAAGGCAAAGAGAAGCCTGAAAGGAAGAAACTAGCCAGATCCATTGCATTACATAATTGCGAATCACAGTTTTTCGAAAGCAACTTTAAAATTGTTATGATCATTCCACTTTTACAAACTGCTGTTTTAAACGCTGGGGAATTTCTAACAACTCAGTAAAACCCCAGGTTCAGATGAGTAACAAAACATTTTCAAGATTATAACACAAGTCCAGTCACTTTGGCTTCCTACTACAACACTGTTGTTGATTCAGTATGGACTATACAGTATAAGTTGTTCGATGCAAATACTCCATATGCTGTATGTTAACCTTGACACAATCAGACAACGGCAACCCTACAATGTAATATCAGGTGTACCTAGGCATAGCATGCACACAGAAATTAGAGCTCTATCTCTGAGCTACAGTGCAACCCCTCAGGACTGGTGGATGTGATTAGGCCTCTGTCACAGCCCCCCCTGTGCTGCAAGTGAAATATGAATGAAATTATCTCACTGTGTGATTTGTGCAATTTGGGTGCGAGAGAAAGAGAGGGAGTAATAAGAGCACATTGGTGCTGTCATTTCTGCCCGCCACGCGATGAAGGTCCGGTCTCTCGGCATGGCCCGAGCGGAGGTCGAGAGAGGGGGAGGAGGGGAGGGGAGAGGCCGCTAACATCCCTAATGCACAGTTTGGATTTATTGTTTTAATTAAGTACAAAGGCAGTTCATCATAAACTGTTTATGGATGTGAATGCACTGGTACAGGCTGTAGTCTAAGGGAGGGGAGGGCAGAGAGAAAAAAACCCACCTTGTTTTCTTTTTCGGGTTCTGCGTTCTCCATAGTGAGCTGTTGATGCTCCTGTCAAAGTCTTTCATATCTTTGATACATTAAGGACATTTTGGCATGAATCACAAATGTCTTATTTCACTGCCGCAGCTTACGTACGGCATCACTCAGCTCAGCTATCAACAACCCATTCCCCCAAACACCAATTTTTAAAATGACTCCAGGCTGTGGCATTTACTTGTCTGATACCTCTGTATATTTGCTGCGTGACACGCGTCAGGTCAGATTCTGATGGAAACCCAAAGGTGACAGTCGTGTTTTCCAGATGACAAGCTTGAAATGTTCTTTTCTCCCACTGCTCATAGCAAATTGAGCACAGAATGACCGTGATCGAATGAGGTAGTAACCTGATGTATGGTTTAATTCCTCAAAATGACGAGAAGCGAGGAAGAGAGGGGCGGAGGCATTAGGTATTAGGGGCAGCACAGCCTATCTGACCCCAGCCACACTAAATAAATACACACAGTGTTTGATGTGCATTATTTATTTCATCCAGGCAGCAAGAGCTTTGCTATTAGGGGTTCGCCCCCTTGTCGGAGTGTTGTGGCCTAATGTAATGTCTCCCCCCATCACGGTACTTGGTCAAGTTGCATATCTGTCTTCTTCCGTGTGATTTTATTAACTCTAATATCCGCACTTCCTATTACCCCGGCTGCCTCTCACTCAACGGCACACCGGCTCGCCCCTCTAATTCAGAGTGCCACGAGATATACTTTCACTCACATTACACACTAGCCTGGAGCAAAGAAGCCTGTTCCTTTGAAAATGTTGGAATTAGGTTATTTCTATTGATGTATTAAAGTAATACTTCAATTTAAGTTATTATTTTAGGATTTTTTATTATTTTTTTCTCTCTATGGTTTCTTCACCGGATCGTGTCTGGGCTGAGGGGGTGATAAAGCGAGAAGCAAGTTGCCTGGGTTCCCAAAACCTCCTTTTTAAACTCTCCAATTCAGAGATAAAGTGGCACTGATACGGAACTTCTTTCTACTATAAAGATTATTGTCTATTGTTTTTATTCTATCGTCTCCTTTGGTCCGCAATGCTGAATACGTCAACATGCAATGAAGCAGTGGAAAGATGGGAAAGATCTTTGCAGATTATGAGCTGACTGAGTCATTGTTCGGATTTCTGCTAATTTTCTAAACCACGTTGCAAAGCACACCTAAGAAAAGTACCTGATTAATAATGACTCCTGTTCAGAGAAAAACAAATGGAAATATGCTGATTATTTCTTTCCCTTCAGCTATTTTCGATGTTTTTGAGTTTCAACACAAGCTCCAAACGGACATTATCCCATATCACATCTTCATGCAAGCGTAATTGACTGGTATAATGCTGCCATATTGCTATTTTGGTTGGGTGTAAGCCTTTTTTTGCTATTTTCCTGGTTAAAAATGAATGCACCTGCGCTGATGTGGGTGGGTTAGTGCAACAGGGAGTTTGACTTGTGAAATCTGCCAGTGCAGTGGGATTTTTCAACCCATTTTGGTCCAAAATTGCACTTGCGTTACTGTCTCCTAACTTTAAGCAAAGACGTAAAAGTCCTGTCCTATTTCTTACAACCAGGTTTTGCTGGTGTACACTATTTATGTCAGCCCACTACAATATAAACAGGCTACTTCAGTCTACAACTACTAACTAAATACAACAGATTTAGTTTTTATCTGTAACAGATAAGAACAAACAGCTTAGTTGTGAAACGTTTGTCAGCTGATGGATGCATCATTATGCACGGAACAGCTGATCATATTGGATATCACAGCAGCACGCTTAACCACACCTCTTGATAATGTATTTATTCTAATACCACCTTACCGCCTGCACTGATGATCATGAATATGGACACTAGTCTCTTTGTCTGCATTACATTCTCAGAAATAAGGTACTAAAATGTATTATTACTTGTCACTGAGGTGGTACTCACAAGAGGACAAGAGGATATCTTTTGTACTTTTGGTTTTTAACTTTCACCTGGGAAAGTGAATGGAGTGTACCTTTATAACTTATTTAAGGTATAACAGTGGTCCCTAAGGTGTAATTATGTACCTTAAATAAGCTTTAGAGGTACACTACATTTACTTTACCGGGTAAAAGATACACTAAAGGTACAAAAGTCGTCCCTTTGAGGGTACAGCTTCGTACCTTTTTTTCTGAGAGTGTATTGTATTTCTTCGAGTAAAATAAAAAAAATATTTTTACATGAGATGTTTGATAAATATGAACTTTCCCATTTAAAGTGAAGTGAGGTGACTGTGTCCTTAATTCTGTATGAGGCTAACTGTGTGTGTGTCTAATAGACGTGTCAGTAGAGATACGGCAGAGTGACGCGGATGGGCCCCAGAGGAGTCTGTGATCCAAACCCTGTCTGATGATGTCACTTTGTGGCACCGTGGCACTGACTCTAAACCCCACTGAGATCAACATTACATCACTTACACCGCTGCTCGCATCACCTTCAGAGCTCTTATCACTTCTCTTCCTCTCTCTGTCACACTGCCATTAGAATCAAATATCCCAAACCTTAAATGACAGTGAGTTGTGACTGTTCAGATCTGCTCTCCTCTTCTCCACATGTCAGTCATGGCTAACTTTTCAACAGCCTGTCCTCATGATTAAAGAAGAAGAGCTTGGTTAGCTTGTCTTGGGAATGAAAATCAGTGAGAGGAATGTGGGATCTGGGACAGTGAACAGTGGTAAGCACTTTAAGTAAAGGTACAAAGACATTGCATGGCTTTTTAACTCTGAGGTGTTAAATCATCCAGTGGGTGGCGATGTAGGTCCACATGTGGACTTATGTAGCACTTTGTGCTCGGGCCGAGCCATAACAGGCACACACCGCGATTCATTTATCACGTTTAGAACCAAACAAGAACGCCAGCATATTTAGCTGCGCCTTATTCGTATCATAACACACGCAGCGCCTTGTGAAAGCCCAAAAGAGGGGAAAAAAGGAGGGAGGGAGCGTCGTCTTTTGTTGTTGTGGTTTGGTAAATTGATGCGATCCATCTGACCATGTGACTCCTGGAGCACACTCCCCGAGTGACCACTGAAGGGCTGGAATTGCATTGTGGGTCTTTAGGCAATAAGGGACAATGTATGTCTTCCATTTTGCCTGCAAGAACAAACAAAATGTCAAAACGCAGACCCCCTCCACTCTCTCATTCGCTTCACATTCTTACACCCTAAAATATGTCCCCTCAGTAGGGGAAATCGCAGCTGCATGCTTGCCTTGTTCCTCAAAACATTTTCCGCTTGCTCCCGGTCCCTCTGGTTTGGTTTCTTTGAGTGTACCTGGTGAGATTTCTGATTCTACAGCCGCTGTAACAAATGCGAATCGAATGGCTATGCTGTTGTTTGAGTATTTTTCTGTAATACGCTACAGTAAAAAAGAGATGCCTGAATGACCTTAAATATTTCCATGAAGTACATAATTATAGTCATAAGACTATTGAATTGCTTCCTCTTTGTGAATTAAAATGACCCCAAAGCAAAGAATTTCTCCTTTTCCTTCCCTAAAATGACCATAGTAGATGTTGTTTCCCTTTAATTGGTCTAACTATTTTTGCTTTAGCCACTAAAATTAATGACTTATCGATCACTGACTTGTTGGATAAAATGAAATGAATAAATTAATTTTAAAAAAGAACCAGTGTGGAGTCTTGCTCAGGTGCCTGTAATAACGCCTGCATTTGTGAACGTTCTGCCTAGCAGGTCCCATTTCTCACTGATCATTAGTGTAATGTGGAGGTTAGAGGAGTGTGTGGCCACTGGGACTGCTGCTTGACCCACTGCTGGTTTTAACCTGAAACCTGTTCTGTGTCTAATGATAACCGCATGCTGTATATGACAAAAGTCTGGTCGCTGTATTCACAGCGGATAAGAGAGAAATGCCTGAATGAGCTGAACAGAACTGCCAGGTACACACAATCTGAAAATGGCTGCAATTTGCAGGGACTGATGGGACGGTTGTGTTATGTGTGCCTTTAATCCTAAAACGTTTTTAAATGATGTTGCCTCATTATTTAACTTGATAGTTTTGGAATCATGCTTTGAATTTTTAATTATTTATTCACTAAATGTACAGGGTTAATTTGACGAAGCAAATCAGGGCAAACACATAGAGCATGCGCAACATTATAAAACATACAGTACATACACACATACATATAACATATGGCTATAGAAAACAGTGCAATCTAACAAATACAAAAAGTATAGTGTGGCTGATGAGTGTAATACAACACTATTTACAATTTAATGAATTATAAGAAGGGATTTGGCCTATCGCATGAATGTTAGAATGATGAATAAGTAATAAAAAAAAGTAAGAAGATTTTGCAAAAATAATAATTAGTAGTGAATTGATGGTAGACTCTCAGCTCGCTATGAAAATGCCTGTGTGTAATAGACAGTATGATCTTGATGCTTGTGCAGAAAGTTAAGTGCACTAATTGAAATTTTCTAGAGAATCTTCTCAAATACACACAAGGAGACAGGGCCGGCTTGCTAATAAACAATTATTTATAGCAAATGATTGCCTAATGTATCAAATTAACAACATGCAGCAACTAAGATTTATAGTGAATGTTCACTATGTTTATTGCATTTACTTAAGCTATTCAGCAGAGCACATTTTCGTATAAAACATATCTTTTTTATAGATTACACCGCGTGATAAAATCTGTTAGATTAACAGCGTTCTGTGTGTTTTTTGTTTTTGTGATTTATGGCCGCCATAAAATGTGTTTATTGGACTGATGGATGAAATTAAATGGCGGAGTTTTAAGTGCAATGTCCACCTAATGTTAGCAAATAATCAGTGAAAATATTACCTTGTAAAGTTGAAATTATCACACGAGTCAAAAAGTCAGGCTATTTACAGCCATAAATCTGCCGTTTAACCAGGCAAGGCTGAGCTGCATGGATGTCCCTGATGATGTTGCCTTTGTGCTCAAAAACAGGATCATTAGAAAAGCTTCTGCTGTTTAGAGCTGTTGCATATTTACCCATAAGAAGAGTGAGAGGACAAGTTTAGGACATTAGACAATCATCACAGTGCACAAGAGAAGAGATAAATAAGATATAAATAGAATTTAGCGTAAAAAAAACAAAAAAAACCAAAAAGCAACCATACATCTTGTTATGAAGAATTTAATCAGAATGAGTCGTTTGAAAAATTTGGGTCCTATGCAACATTTTTTGTTTTATATTTCTGTTAAATTCTGCAAAGAAATAGTATTTGTGCATTAACACTCATTAGATGACACATTCGTTTAAACAAAATGTCATTTCTTCGGGGGTGCACAAACGTTTGCATACACCTACGTATTACATCAAATAAATCAAGCATTTTCTCTTTAAACTAGATAATCGTAGTCCAAAAATAAAACAAAACATAACAAAATTGTGGAAATTCATTAAGTGTATAAAGCCACAATGGAGAGATTCCTATAAATACATTAATGAGAGCACATTTCATACACATTATACAGGCATGTTTTTTTTATATTTCATTCGGCATACTGAATGTCCACTGCATAACACTTTATACACCATGAACCTGCCGTTACTTTACCTCTTCCAGCAAGAATCTACATCCGAGCTCTCTTGCAAACACACACTGCAGTTTTTGGGTCAGGAAACACAGCGAGCTCTCTGAGCTCATACACACTGGTGCTGTGGCTACTTTCTAAAAACTCAACTCTGTGTCCTGCAGGGACAGACAACTGTGCTACACCATCAACGAGCATTCATCCTCAAGGGAGCAAAACAATGTTTTCAGCAATATCCTGTGACGCTCACTGAAAATAATGATTGATTATTGCTAGAATTTTTTTTTCTTTCTTTGTGCGAATTTTTATCATGGCTGACAAAATAAATAAAAGAAAATATAGTTTCCTTCTGTTTGTCTTTTCTTTTCTTTTTTTCTTTTTCTCTTCTTTTCCCTCTTGTTTTATTTTTATTTTTTATTTTGTGAAAGTGTCAAAGAAAATTAATGCAATTAACTAAGCCCCGGGCGGAGCATTGCACTTGAGGGTTGTCACCCTAAAATTTTGTTATTTGCGAATGAAGGGAGAAAAAACACAATCGCCTTCCCTGCTCTTCTCCTGCTCTCTCATATTGGATTTTGACTCTGCGCTTGAGTGCCTGAAAGAGGCGGCTGCGGAGTCGCTGTCAGAGCTTTGGCTTTCACTCGGGGCCCTGGAAGACGAGGCACGCGTCAGCTCGACTGGAATCACCGCTAATGTGTCTTAATGAGTAGCGCAGACTGCCGTTCATGATCGCCATAAATATTTTCAGTGCAACTTTAGGCCTCGCCTCACGTCTGCTCCACAGAAACAAACAAAGCACAGAAGCGGCAGTCATCGCCGCACGCTTAAAACACACCTCGTCTGTCTAATGAGAGAGGAAGACTCATTAGCTGACACTCTCCTCGTGTCCTCGGGTCTCAGGAGATCAGGCCACATACTGTATTATAACACAGGCTATATATAGAAGCCGACCTGGCCAAATAATAAAATACTGAGATCTTTGTCAGTATTTAACTTAGCCTAAAGAACATTTAACTACATTTATAAATATATCTGCCCAAGAGGTTTGGAATTATTCTGGTGTTATGTTATACCATGGAACAGTAATCTGAAATGATTATATGTAGCAAATAAAGTATACCTGGTTGCAATTGATAATACACACAATAAAATATTTCTATAAAATATTCTACACGATTTCTTTTAAAGAACAAACATAACAGAGAAAAGACCATTATTCTACACTGTTTCAATAAGCTACCAAATGCTAAGAGCTCACAGGTCTGTTCTAAATAATCTAGCTGTTTCCCAAACCAAATATTTGAATTATGCAACTTCCGCTGCAGTATAATATTTAATGTCTACGGTTGATAATGGGAAATTATAAGATTATATATAGTGATGTACTGAAAATCAGAATATTTGGTCATAAGGTTTTTATACCATGAATTGTTCATGCTGTTCCATCTCTTCAGGGAGGATTTAGGTCTTGCTTTTTGTCTTTAAAACTTCAGTACATCGTAGATTTAACAGATTTTGAACAATGTCTGGGGTGAAGTGATAATATTTCGATAACGAGCCACTATCATGCTGAACAACAGGCAAAACTGTTCAAAGTTTTCTTCTGCTTTCTGAAACGAAGAAAAAATGGGGAAAGAGGTAAAGAGCAAAAGTTGACACATCAGTTCTTGAGACTTTCATCCGTTTGGGATATTTTCAGCTTATAAACAAAGCTGTGTGTTCATGAATTGATATGAATTTATTTTTAAAGGCCATTGTTCAGAGATATTAAATACTGTTCACGTGTCTGGCTCTGTTTGTCAGTGAGCATCACTTTTGAACCATGACTAATTTAGACATGCAAATGTTTATCTTTTTTAAAAATGGTATTATTTATTTATTTATTTATTTCCCCTCACTTTTAAGTTGGAGAACCTCAGCACGTTAAAAATTTACCAACTTGCCTGTCTTCAAAGAACTAGACAATTCATTTTTAGCAGCAAGCTCGCATATAACAGAAATATTAATTAAAGCTTATATGCTAGTAAACAAGCTAATTTTAATGCTAATAGCTAGCAGCAGCAGCTCACTGATTGATCAACGAATGATCATTGATCAATGAATCAACTGATTTGACATCTTGTGGCCTTGAATCACATCAGCATTGATGTGACTCAAGTTAATTATGTTTAAAAGGGAATTAATTATGTTTTAAAGGGAAGTTTATTTAAGCTAGATGTTTTTAGTTGACTTACTATAATGTTAGCTTGTAGTTAGCATGCTTACTGACGTTGCTAGCAACCGCGGATACTGTGGATACACACAAGGGGGGCATTTCAGCTGGTCTACCAGTTTGACCAGCTCGGCCTGTGTTTTGGCAGATG
>JAOUQW010000034.1:6720842-6736010 GCA_028565825.1 Olivaichthys viedmensis | reverse complement strand
TGTTTTGGTAGCTGGTAGCTGGTCAGACCAAGCTGGACTTTTCAGCAGGGATTTGATTTGTCCTTTATTTTTTTCCACACTCTGAATTTAGTTATTTGAACATAGACATATTTCGTCTTAGAAATGACTGGCTCAGAAGTATTTTTTGCCATCTTTAAAACAGTGTATGTTTGCTTATATTTGGTTATTAGGATTATTACACTTCATTTCAAATTGTGAGTGGATTTTAATGCAGATCAGTAAACCATTATGGTAGTTTTTGGTGCCTGCTGATGGTATAAGGATTCTGTTTTGTATGTTGCATGTAGGTCAAACCCCGTTACTCCCTTTTTATGATGCCTATACACACTAACATCCATTATCTCAGACTAGTAGCACACAGCAATACCATTCTCTCAAACCCCAAGCTCATAATGCACCAGACCAGAGGAGGACATGAGTACTGAGCAGCAAGACAACACTGAAATGACCTCTAGCTAAATCCTATCTGCTTTCTGTGGGTTATATCCCTCTTCCAAATATATACAACTGATATTGGATATACCTAAGAGGAGCAGGACATGCTAATAGACTCTTACTCATTCACCTTTGTCTGTAAAATGTACGATTTTTATCGATCATCCATCTCGGCCAAAGATGAGCACAGAGAGCTTGGAACACTACAAACCACAGAAGCTCATTTGAGGCTGACCTTATTCTAACCTTTGACCCCTGAGGCTGCAGGCCTAACCACACTTCCTGACCCCCTCACCTTTTTCTCCCTGCAGTGCAGCCGCAGGTTCAGCACAGCCTCGAGTGAGCTTTAAAATCTCTGGCCATGTAATTACACTTCAGCAAGTGCAATATGTAGGCCATGGCCTAACTACAGGCTTTATGCTTAATTAGTGCTTAATTTGGAGGGTTACTTAACTGGTTATTCACTGGTAAGTTTAAGGACCAGCAAGCTTTAGCGATGACCAGATAAGATGCAGAGTGCTGGCAAAGCTCTGACTGCATACAAGGATTGATTTAATGAATTTAATAACTGTGTGTGCTCATTGGAAGGCTACACTATACATACAAAATAATATTTTTAGGCCAGGGCCAATCTGAATATGAGCTGTGTGCAGGTCTTGCTTGCGTTGGTGTGTGTGCGTATGGCAAAAAGACTGCATGGTTACAAAAATGGAAAGGGTATAACAGCGGAGGCCGAAGCTGTACGATATTTGTGTGGGTGTGAGCAGCAAAAGAGAGACAAAAGGAGAGCAGGAGTGAATGTCATCCTGGAAATAATATAAATTAATTGGCTGGAGCAAATCAGAGTGGAAAATCTGCTCTGCTAGTAATTAGGTTTCAGATTACAGCTGACTGGAATCAGGAAGAGAGGACAAAAAAAAACTTTTCTCCCCATTTAATTTTTTATCTGTTTTTGGTGAGACTTAATTTGTCGTGAAAATTGTATTTTTAAAAGGGCACCTAAACCTTGGCTTTAATTGGGGTGAGCAGAAGGGCTAGTGTGCTCTGTCAGAATCTCGCTGATGCGGGATCTGTGTGTGTGAAGCTTTTGCAGTGGACCGCCATTTTGTATAGAAAGAGAAAATAAAAAAGATTTGGAGAATGCTTATTTAAATAACACATGTCAAACAAACTATAACGGCTCATAGTTACACCTTGATTGAGAAGATTGTGTCAACGACTTGAAATGGTGACACAATATGAATGATTTAATTTTGAAGACCATTAATTGAATAGAACTGTACAGAAAATAAACTCCCCGTGTCTTTACACATTGGCATTTGAAGAGCTGCTGTGGATTGTATATGGGCTGGGGAGTATTGTGTGCATATACAGTACCAGTCAAAAGTTTGGACACAATAGATTGAATATATATTTTTCATTGTCTTAAAGACATTTAAATAAAGGCTTATGTATACCAAATGTATACCATGAGGTTAATGCCCTTATATAAATTTATTTCTGAATCATAATGTATTTTGAAATTTTTAAAATTTCAAAATTTCTTTCTTTTTTTTTTTTACTTAAAACAAGTAGTTTTTACTGAAAATTTGATTGTTTCCCCAAACACATAGTTTTACTTTTGGGGGGCAGACAACAAGTGGCTTGGCTTATTTGAGAAGTTTAAGAAAAGCCTCCTGGGTGAAGCTCCCTCATGCAGCTGGTTGAGAAGATGTCGAGAGTGTGCAAAGCTTCATCAGGAACACTGTTAAGAATTCTAAAATAGTTTTGATTTGTTGAACACTTTTCTTGGACACTGTGTTCATAGTGTTAATGATAATAAAGTCTTTTTTATTATTCTAAAATAGTAGTAAATAGTAAAACTGAAGAAAACAGCTGTGTCCAAACTTTTGAGCATGTGTGTCCAAACTTTTGACTGCTACTGTATGTGTGTGTGTGTGTGCATGTATGTGTGTGTGTGGACAGATAGTCGGTGGTGCATTGCCTGACCTCAGGCTACACTCGCAATGTGTGTGTGTAGCACCTTAATGCTCAGCTCAGTCTATAATGCCATAGTGTATGTGTCAACATTACTGACACAGGGTCTAATATAACTTCTATATTCACACACACACACACACACACACACACAAACATACAGAAAAACACCTTTTACCCCTTATTGTGAGGTTCTTGTATTACCGCCAACAAGATAATGAGACAGAAGACAAGGCCAGAGGGAAGTGAGGTGAGTGTGTCTCTGTGTGCGGGTGTTTGTGTTTCGTGTCTGTATGTGTATGTGTGTGTGAGAGAGCGCGTGAAGAAAGTGTGAGATGAAGGCATGCTGTGGTTGTGATTTCACTCTGCGAAGTCACATTGAGTGATGAGACTTCTGAAATTGAGAAGAGCCTGGCAGTGCTTTAGGTGTATGAGTGTGTCCTTTATATCTGCATATGGAAAACACAACAGAAACCATTACAAACCATAACAAACCATTGCAAAACTACCAGGAATCAACAGAAACCTGTAATGGTTTCGATGCCTTTTTTAGCAGGGTCAATGTTTCTTAAAGTGGTGTCCGGGGACCCCTCAGGGTCTGTGATGTACAGCCAAGGGATGTAAAAATATATGTAATGATGGTGATCACTATCAAGGCTTGTTGTTATAGTTGTTATATAGTTGTTATAGTATAGTTATAATTTAGTTATTATAGTTCTAATTGACTGGTCACTTGAATTGAATAGGTTTAAAATGATGCCAGTCACACTAATGTTGTTCATTTCCTTATTTAAAGTGTAATAACTTAAAAGCAAGCATAAATAATGTCAACTTGAATCCAGCTGCAGTTTTAATAAAACTAGGAAAAGTGTTGTTTATATGATACAAAATCTTTTAACACAGTGTAACTGGTTTGGGTTCTGTGGTTGGAAAGTTCAAGAATAAAAATATCTAATAGCTCCAAAAAATAAATATGAGGGTGCATATTTGCTTAATATGTGTAAATCTTGAATAGTACTCAGATAATAGAGTTCATCTGTGCTGCAATCATGAGGGACTCTGTGAATTTTTTTATTTATTTTTTTAACTGAAGAATCCCTGGCTGCAAAAAGTTGAATGACCCCTACTTAATTATACATAATAGATCATTCTAGCTTATGACAAAGCCGCTTTTAAAAATAACACACGTAGGCCACATTTAGAAGCCACACCTTTAGAAAGGTCCATAAGTAAGTCCATCAGAGAGTAAAGGCCTGGATTCTATCATCGTTTTTTAAAATTGAGATTCAGCTCAAGTGACCCACAGATGGCGCTGTGCACCATATCTCTGGCTTTCCTAGTGAACATGCTGTTGCCATATGATGGCTGGTTTCCGCTTTGTGAGTCTTTGTTCCTTTTCGTTCTCTCTCATTGTGGCCAGCATCCCGCTGTGCAGACAACACATCCGCATTTACAGAACGTAAGAAACAGCCACATTTCATGACAAACCCAATTTCTTTAACCACGCTTCCACATGACCCTTTGATCTATGTTCATAAAATCAGCTTTTGGGCCATAACATATGTCAAACAAAAAATAAAAACGTGATGCAGAAGGCCTACATGTGAGTCTTTCTCACCAAGGTCTACTCACACATGCAGAGCATACTCACACGCCCCCCCCTCTTAAGATCAAAACTGAACAGAAAAACGAACACATGTCCCATTTCAAATGAAAGCGCTGTAAAACTTTTGCTTGCATTTGTCCCTGCTGTGACGATTACCCGGACTGACGCTGACTGCGTTTTTCTATGACAGTAAATCAGATCCTATTAAAGTCGTCAGGAGGAGGCTCAGTTTGACCAAAACCATGGCAGATAGAGACTCGTCATTTGGATAATGCATCCGCTCACTCGTTTTCTTTCCCTCTCTTCCTCTCTCGCCCATTGCAACATTAGAGTATGTAGATGCGCACCATTTGGCATCCCTGCAGCAGTGTAAATAGAGGCGCGCCTGGCAGCCAGGTGACTCCTAATGACTTTAATCACCCTCTCCACGGTAGCGTTGGGTAAATGAGCGAGGGAGAGAGAGGGAGGAAAGTCTTACCATTTCCCTGTTGAACCTAATGCCGTAAAAGATTTGTACGAATGTGAACGAGCAAGAGCAATGATTTCAAATAAAAAAAAGTTGTCATAAAAGGCACGAATGCTTACCCTGACCCTTAGCTTAACTTTAACCCTTTAAACTCAGGACTTATTATTCAAGTTATTCATTTTAAAGCATAACTACTATGGATTATTCAGCAGCTACAGTGAAACTAATATGAAAGGTATGTAGTTACAAGAGTGAGGAAGTCTGGACTCACCGAAGGGTCCTGGAGTTCAAGAGTTTAATCTTCATAACTTTTCATTTGAAGTAAGTTGTGCGAGTTGTGTTGCATTGTTTGATGTCTGGCTGTAGATCATGAATGGTTAATGTTGAATCTCTGGCTCTTGCAAGGCAGCCTTGCACTTGTCAATCTCTCCTGAGATGAGACTCACCTCCCAAGAAAGCTCAGCTAATGATAGTGACAGGCATTACGTCAATGCTGTGACAGTGGAGTGTGAAGTGAGAATCCGGCTTTCACACTCTAACATGTTTTTTTTTTTTTTTTGCGATGAATCGCAGTGGTAATCTGGGGTCATATATTAATGTATCACCAATATATCATAAAACATTCCAATCAGGCTACATCTTTGTCACATATATACTAAATAGATGAACTGACCTATTTAATATGTTGTCTGGTTGTGCTTGTGCTACTCATAAGTTTATCCTCTCAATTACTAGAGCCTGTAATTGTGTTTTTCAACCTATCTACTGCTTCTGTAGCGTATCTGCGATTACGGGAGACAATAATTTCAACACGTTTCCCTGTACTGAGAAAAGAACGGAAAACCTGTTTGCTCAAAACTCGGCTATATCTGAAGTGTAAGGGCAGTTGTTGAGGCAGTCAGTAAATGTTCATGCGAAACATGTAATGTTTCCAATGTAGTTGTGTGGTTCTAGTTGCGCATGGATCCTACAAAACCTTTGGGAAAGCATAAATAACCGGAATTACTTTTTACTGTATTGCTCCAGCGTTTAAAAAGTTTGATAAAACTACATAAGAACAGCGTTGGTAAGACATTCTCTAATGTCTGTCTTATCCTAAGACCTTTTAATTGTGTAATGGTTGTAGTTTTAAATTTGCGTTCTGTAGTTCCGTATTTTAAACATTTATTAACAGAACTTAACAGTTGCCCTTTGGCTTCCATTATAAGTGAGTTTCGAATAAACTGTGATTTCCATTCTTAGTACAGGAAAATGTGTTGATGCAGTAGATAGAGATGAGGCTGAAAAACTGGAACCTTCCTTTAAGAATAAACATATATTTGCAACTGACCAATATAGTAATTATTTAGTTTGAGCATAGCTACATCATCAAGTATCAGCACTACATCATGCTATGTGTATCGGGTTATAAACTCGATGCATTGCTGAAAGGGTCCTGAATATTCACAGGAAAATGACAGGGGGCTGATAAGCAGAGTTCATCACCCACTTAAACAGAGAAGGATGAAGAGACGGAGGGGGGAAGAAAAAAAGAAGAGAGCAAGAAATAACTTGGGCCTGCCTTCATGCTTTCATTGTGTGAATTAGAGAAAGAGGGATAGAGAGCATAGGAAGGAGCATCTTGCTAAAATATGACATTCTACTCATATTAATGAAAAAGTGGACTTTTACTGCCTTAGTGTATAATTTTATTACAAATGGAACTTTTTTAGCACTTCTTTGCACTAAAAGAGGAATGAATGAGCCAGTGAACTTTTGCATCAGGAGAAATGACATGCCACCAAAATGTAAAGGCCATAACGGTAAATAAATTAAGTGTACAGAACAGTACTTTATTTCTATATTATTAACCTTCTTTATTTCACGATTCAAAAATATCTTGACATTTCTGAAACCATCTAGTGATCAGTCTTTGATTACACTAGTTTAAAGGTTATACTGTACTTTACAGTAGCCATGGGGCTATAAACATACAGTAGATATGACTGTTTTTAACAAATACATCATGTTTTTCTCTAATTCTAAATAACTTCAGCGAAGTAACTCAATTAATCTCTCGAGCTGACAGAACACTTAACAAAACACACACGTCCACATATACAGTCTCAAAAACACAACTAGAGGTCAGTTTGACGGGACACTGGACTTCGGCTAACCGGGTTCTCGGTCTCGGACCCCTATATTGACATCCAATTTGTTTCTCTATTTTTTGGGGCGTCTCTTTCTCTCTATCTGTAGCTGATCAGGGAAGATTGATGTCTCTGTTTGTGTCCCTGGCCCCGGCTTTATCTCAGCCTTATGAGGCGGCTGGCTGGCCGATAGCAGAGGCCGCCGTGAGTTATGTCCTCACATGCCTTTAACGGGACGACCGATGGGTTTTCAGCCGCCCTCGGATTCTGAATCAAGACAGAAAAGTGGAGAAAGTGGGTGAGAAATGAGATATTGGCTGAAAGCATGACTGCTAGGAGCTTTTTGTCTGTGCAGGTTCATATGCACTTTTTCTCTAAACCTGACTGTTTAAGATTGTTTTATTAGAGACTCAGTAAAATCCATGATGAACCACTTCGATTGAAAAGTTCAGCGGGAGAGATATTACCCCTATTAGTGTAGGAACATATTGATGAGGAATGAATGAGTGTTTTGAGGAGAATTTTGGGTGGCAGGGTGTACGTGCTATTTTGGGCCTGGCAGATAATAAAGGGTAGTGTATATGTGACCTGTTTTACTGTAGGTGGCCTTCATCTCAGAGCCTGTGACGACTCAGATGAGAATCTCTGCCCTCCTTTATAGAGTGTGTGTCTCAGAGAAAGTGTGAGACATTTGCACAGATACACAAGATACGCAATTTGTGTTTGTGATTGAGTAAGTTGCATATGTGTGCCATGTTAATGGATGAGCATACCAGTGAGAATTGAGTTTGGCATTCATGTAGGTGGAGTATGCAGAGGGTAGGTATATGAGTAGGTATGTTGTACTATGTGCATGTGTGTGTATGTGTGTGAGAGAGATGCCATTGTTTTGCCTCTGGAGGTTTCATTAAGGCCACAGTGTTTCAGAGGTAAGGAGTCATTCATCTCTTCTGTTGCAAAGTGCCAACGCTACTCTTTCTCTCTCTCTCTCTCTCTCTCTCTCTCTCTCTCTCTCTCTCTCTCTCTCTCTCTCTGTCTTTCCTCTCTCTCTCTTTCATCCTTTCTTGCTCCCACCACTCTGAGATGGGAAATAAAAGAAAGGGATCACATGGACCACTTCGGCCCGTTTGATGTGTAGCAGACTGGCTTGTCTAATGAACCCAACGTCTTGCCTCTCCACGATTTTTTTCTCCAAACGCTCATTAATTAGCCCTGTCAAAACTTTCCCTTTTTTTGGGTCAAGAGTAGGGGATGACTTCAAGAGCTTGAATGGGATACCGTTAATTAAAAACATATCAGATGAAGACTCATGAGCGCTAATCGCGATGCATTAACCCTTGGTTCCTGACAGCCAGGCTTGAGTCGAGCCGTCCAAAGCTAGATGATCCCTTTTGTCCTAAAGTTCCGCCGCATTGAAGTTCCGAAACCGGCAGAAGGAAATGCAGCTTTGATTTAATTGCATGTGTCCCATTACCCCGGTTTTAACGAGAGGACTTGACAGCGCCTTCAAATGTTTTAGTGAGCCAAGTGAGTGGGTTCTGAAAAGAACTGCAGATCTTTTCAGAGAGAACCAAAACGCTGAAGAGAAGAGCGAAGTCAGCTTCTGAAGAGTCAGATTCACAAACGCACTCCCATTCAGCAGTAAGGCAGAATGCGCTGACGCTGCCTTTATTTATCCCTATTGCTGTTTTCTTTTGATATATGAAATAATATAATAAATATGCACTGATTCCTCTGTGACTGTCCAAATTTTGGCCTATTTCTGAATTTAACTTTCTTACTAGAATTTATCTTACTTCAAGACCCTTAAAAGAACAGGAAGATGACCTCACCCAAACACACGAGCCGTGTAACTCCCCTGTTATGTTTCATATGTGGTTTAATCATTTGAATAAATTGGAGATAATCGTTTGCAGCCTGTGGCTGGCCCGTGTGCCGGGTGCTGTACGGAGGTGGGTGTAGGGCACGGCCAGGGCTTGTTCCAGGATGTTCTCTGGTGCTCTGGAGTGGAGCGAGGCGAGGCGAGTAGCGAGGGAGACTAATAGGGACTGAGCAGCCAGAAGCCAGCCCAGGTCTTCCCATGCAGAACTCTAATTAATTTGGTTCTGTGCTTCAGAATTGATTGTGGTCAGTTCTGTTTCTAATTTTTTATCCATTTCCCTCTTTCTTGTCTGAGCTTAAAGGAGCCCTCTGGTCAAAATCCGGACCTGTATCAATTTCACATGGTCTCTGGGACGTTTACCACACGTTTCTGAAAATGTCAGACATGCTGTTCGGAAATCTCCCCTTTTTTCTGATCAGCTTCCCAGAGAGCAGAGATTTGGTTTCTCCTTTTTACAGTTCAGTTCTCTTGCTTTTAATACTATAAATCACTGTACAGCTTACTGGAATAACTCTTCTCTTCACCTACTTGTTTAGAATGAAGATAATTAATATGCGTGTTTAACAAGCTCAGATTTTTAATAGACCTACACAGTTTCAATGTTTTTCAAAATGATGCGCATATTTGCTTGCAGACCACAGGACCTGCACAAAGTCTATGTATCTTACAGTAAATGCTGTTTTTCTCATTAGTGCATGCAAATGAAAACCTTATAGCAATTGTATTGTCACCAATAGCAAAATGTTGCTAGGTGTTTTAAAATACAATAAGACAGACAAAAGGCACAACATGCCGTTATATCACTGGTCTCTATATTATGAATATGAATGAATATAGGCAGGGAAATTGTTGTACTATAGACAAATGTTTCTTATTGTGTATATATATATATATATATATATGTATATTATGCACCATTATTCTGTTATAAAAGAGTTCACAGTGTAAAGAAAAATGACCCAATAATGCAGATTGGGCTATTTGCTGTGGGTGCCATTGACTGGCCAGCTAATAATAAAAAAACACAAAAAAAGTATTTATCACTTAAAATTGATACATTTTATGTATGTGTCTAATAACTCCAAGTCCCATAACAGAGAAGCTCAGGGAGGCCTTAGAGAGCAGCACAGAGTTTTTTTTTAAAGAATGCAGTCCACAACCCTTTAATTTGCAATCACACCTGCTGTTATTGTGCTTGAGTAAGGCTAATCTCACTTTAAGAAAGCTTGTCAGCCTCCAAACGGGTAAAATTAATGAATTTGATTATAGCTTTGTCTAATAGCTTGTGTATCACCGTTTCCTGGTTTTAATCACTACTGCTAAAGCGTACAGCCCAGGGGCGCAGTTTTAATTCCTCTCCTCTTCTTATGTTGCTCTAACAAAAGAGGGAGAAAAATAATAATTGTTTGGCCCAGATTTAATAACAAGCAATAAAAGCCAACCAACCACAATTTACCTCGCCGTCCCCTCTTACGGCTGTGCTATTATTAGGCTTTTTCGTTCTCGCAACTAATATTTTTCAGATTACAATAGAAAATACTTTACATTTTCCTCTGATGGAAATTTCAGTTTGAGTATGAAATGGCTGAAAGCCGTCATCAGAATATGAAACCACATTTGTGTCATGGTTCGTTAACGATTTTCATCATGACATCTGGTCTGAAAAGACATTAACACATTTATTTTTGGTCGGGCGTTTAGGGAGAGCCACGACCTCTACTACACCATCCCCTGGCTGAAAACTCAGGCCACAATCCTTTCTAGTCTATCCCTATCTCACTCCAGCAATCCTCATTCTGCAACCTGGCAAATGCATGCTTTCTC
Organism: Olivaichthys viedmensis; assembly: GCA_028565825.1. Lineage (NCBI taxonomy): Eukaryota > Metazoa > Chordata > Actinopteri > Siluriformes > Diplomystidae > Olivaichthys > Olivaichthys viedmensis. The sequence goes on along the minus strand of JAOUQW010000034.1, from coordinate 6,725,670 downwards.
CATCTCGTTCTCTTGCCAGCCTTAACTGTTTCTCTCTTTTTCTGTCGCTTTTCATTGCCACGTTTGCCATCAAGGTGAGTGGTCTTCTTTTCTAGTTGCCTCTTAACTCTAGGTCACCACAGGGACAGAGGGAGAGAGCGAGACAGAAAGGACGAACCAGTCTCATGTTTTCCTAGCGTCTATGCCTTCTCTTAACTGACGAACCTTGATGGCATGAAACCATTAAAATAAGTCTGAATCTGGACATCCCACCCTATAGCACTGCTCATAAATCTAATAATAGGACTATAAATAAGGTGACAGCATGCATGCTGTAGTATATTATATCAGCTATGAAATCACTCCAAAGCTAAATAATTTCTGCAGATGGATGCTCCTCGTGGGACTCTCCAGTCAGCATCAAACATACCCAAACTGCTTTGTTCTAGATCCATGTTTCTCACAATGTAACTGATGCTTGATGGACATTGTTTAAAGGCATCATTAATAGGAGCTTGGAGAGCTTTCTATGATGTTCTGTCTACAATGTGCTAGCGAAACTGAGCAATTCCTTCATACCAAAACATAATATGGATATGGACAAATTGTTGTATGATGAGTAAAGAGAATTTGGTAAATAGTACTCTCAAGTTTCAGTCTTTTTAAATGAGTCCAGTCATTCAGCTCGATAGAAAGTTGAGCCCAGATGAGTGAGTGCTCTTCCTCCTGAAGCATATGGGGCTCGGACCTGCTGCTGGATTCCTCGAGCTCTGGATCTCCACTCAACCCAGCTGCATATGCTTAAATCATTTGGTTCCATGCCCCTTATTTCACTCTTTCCCTGACAGGCTCACTTTGAAGAGTCATAATTCTCCACGAGAGTGCATTTAGGAACATCACCCAGTTTTATTTATTCCCTTTGCCTCCCACCTGGCTCTCACTGCTGCAATTTCTACGGCCCTCAACCGGGGGCACAGGCCAACCTCAACCTGGGTCAGCGTGTGCGTATACGAGTGTGGTAGTGAGAGAGAAAAAGGAAAAGTATGACAGATAAGTATAAAAGCATGTGTATGTGTAGGTTTATATGTGTGTGTATGTGTGTGTGGGGGGCTGTCAAAGGTGTTTGCATGAAGGAGGGAGAATGGAATGGAAGTTAATGCTTATGTAAGGTGGTGTGTGAGAGGGAGTACATGCATCACTCACATACTCATCCCACAAAAACACCATCTATCTGACATCTCTCTGTCTGATTATGTGGGCACTTTACTGGCATAAATATTAATGCCACTCCATTTTATTTAGGATTTTGGCCTTTCACTGGGATGAGCCTCACTCTGCAGTTTAAAATGGTGTGTGTGTGTGTGTGTGTGTGTGAGACAGAGCAGAGTAGAAAGAGAGAGAGAGAGAGAGAGAGAGAGAGAGAGAGAGGGAGAGAAAAAGGAGTTGATGCATGTGTTCGGCAGGCATGTCATCAATAGTATAAAGTGTGTTCCAGTACTTTTTAATGGATCTAAAAGCGCTTTCATATATGCACTATTTAGTATGTTTGTATTGAATCTGGTGAGTTTACCTCCTTGGTTTGATTGCCCAGGTGTGAACCCCTTTAGGAAACTAGAACCCTTAACCATCCAAAGAACCTTTGAGGAACACATTGTTCAGTTTTGCAGTGAAAACACAATTCAACCCTGATTCGACCCAGTTGCATAAAGTGAACCAAACATGCTATGTATTATGGGTTGCAGGCACCATTTTTTGACATGCAAGATGACAAAATTAGATTCTTCGATGTATTCTGGATATCTGAAAAAAATAATAAACAACACTAAAAATAATGACTAGATACACTTCAGTTTTTATTTCAAATTTAAGTATTTATTTAATATTTAGCGCCACAGCTTTTTTTTTTTTTTTCTGGTCCACTTAAGTTGAGTCTAATCTCATGAGAAATTTGTACAAATTTGAACAAGTGAGCGCAATGTGTTTGGATTCCGTTTGATTTCATACAAACGAAGTTGTAAGAAAAGGTACAAACACTAACCCCGCCCCTTATCCCTAACTTTAACCTTCATAACTTTTTATATTAATTAGTTCGTGCAAATTGTTACAAATTTGCAACTGTCAGATCACGTTTCTTAAATTTGGAGTGTAAAATGTAATCGGACCAAACAGAAAACTCTGTTTGATACTGACTCGGCAAAAGGACTAATAGGTGAGAAAACAGGTCAGATGTGAAACCGAGGCATAATGCTTCTGAAAACAGCTTCTGCTAAAGTCAGTTTAAAGAAAAGAATCACTGCAGAGATCAAGCAAAGCTACTTTTATGGGGCCCTGCTCAGATACTGTGAGACCTCGGTTGATCTGAGGCTTTAGATACAATGACTGCCTTGACTGGTCTCAGGAGAGTTAGAAAAGGTGCTATGGGCTAGGAAAAGGTTGGAGAGAGAGAGAAAGAGGAGTGAGGAGGGCTTTACAGGGCTAAAGATTTCTCAGAGACAATTACAAACAAAGGTAAGAATCATTGACAGCGGGCCGCTCTCAGACAGCAGAGCCCTCAATACCTCCCAGAGGCCTTTGATGAATGAGGTCCACTGAACGAGCCTCAGCACTGCTGAGAGAGCAAAACCCTCTTTAGCCAAGATCAGAGGGCTAATAACACCTCCGTTTTCCCTCTACTAAACCAAGCACATCCAAAATAACTGTACTCTACATGGACCATTTGCCTACCAGTTAATGGCATGGTTTAAACATTGATCTAAAGTTTATTGTCATGAAAATTGCTAGCAGTTGGTGTGAAGGAATGCACACATACAGAACCAAAGCTGAAAGGCCTGTGAATGTTTCCCTCTTCCCCACTATGGAGGTCCTGTTAAGGTCAGAAAGACCTTTCGCTCCCTCTGTCTGGAAGAGGGAATAGTGCTTACCTGCAGACTTTCCCCCAGAGCCCTAGAGAGTGCTTTACCTAGACAGTTGAGGAAGTGAAGAACGATGTGTGTGGATTGACTCTGCCACCGGTGGGCGCCGATCACGGCACCATTTTTAATCCGCAGCTGTCAATACAGCAGGGGAGAATATCCGGACATGCAGCCTGGTGATAGATGGAACAGGATGACATCACTCTCTCCTTCAACTTAAAGCTCTCTGATTGGACGGTGTCTCTGCCAGCACGTGACTCAACATAACCACAGTTTGCCTGTTTCGTTCTGTCTCTCTTTTATGTCTTTTGGTCCCTTGTTTTGGGACCATCAATTAATAAATATGTATTATAATTTTCAATGGTAGTTAGATAGTGTTGTCGAATTAGGAGAGAGAATTTCCTCACTGGATTTGGAGCTTTAGGCAGTTCTCCATTCAATCCCAGGGAATTCAATTCATTGTGCAGAGACGTGTGTGTGTGTTTGTGTGTGTACATTTAATACTCCATAGCAGCTTATTGAACTGTTGAAGGGTTGCATTGTTTTGAGTTGTCTCACCTGGATTTTGAGACTCAGGCTGAGCTGAAAAGCTAAGATGATTACCATGATATATATAAAACAGGAGCAAATACAGAGTGGAACCGTGAGGGTCTAGAAAAGTCTTCCCCAGTATGTGGTGGACCGTGACTCTCACATATGCAGTATTTAGTCCATTGAACCCTAGTGCGTTTACCCCCTTGGTCCAGTTTATTCGGGCAGGTATGAACAAAAGAACGATTGATTTGAGACCTTGCAAAAGGTGGTTTTAGTCAAGTGAACCTTAGTGCAGTTTGATTAGTGAGAACATGCTTCAACCCTAATTGAACCCAATTGCAAAAATTGAACCAAACATGCTTCGTATTATGAGTTGCAGACAGCAGCTTTTGACATAGCTGAAGTGCTGCAGAAGTATGATGTATTCTGGGTGTCTTGGGCGTGAAAAAGAACACCAGCTCCTTGTTCTTCATGCTTGGGTAATTTCCTGATTTTTATACACACTTGCATAAAAGGTGGGTTTACATTTTCCGTAGCCAGATGAATTAAAGACTTTTGCGAGTAATTTTCTAGCCCTGCCCCTTACCACAAGCCCTTCAGGGTGAAACCGAATCGGACCCAATAGAGAACCAAAAGTCAATTTCACTCTGATTCGGACCAGGCAAATGGACTAATAGGTGAGAAAGTGCCCTCAAGAAGCAGTCAAATCAAAAGAAGCTTACGACAGTCCAAAATGCAGAAGCAAGACACCAATAAAACAGGATCTGTATTTAAACAGGTGAGACACAATGTTCTGCCCTTAAAGCGTGACAAAAAGGACCCTTGCAAGAGACCTAATGCTGAAATAAATGTATTTTTAAAGCAGGACCACCTCTGTGAGAAGCCTGTTTTGTGCCCCCATGACCCTACGTTTGCCTCGTGGCTCTCTTGCCGTCTCTTTTCTAGGTCACCATCTCCTATAAAGACCATATGTGAAACATCTTGCTTCCATTCATTACATCTGTTCAGGGAGGTTTGCATTTCCATGCAGCGCCTCTTCTGTCATCCACTCCACTCAGGGACATGGTAGTACCTGTCCCAAATACTCTCTCTGTCTCTTAGTCCCACTTTTCACTTTCCTTGCATCTGTCTCTTCTCTCAGAGATGTATTCAACCTTGTGTGGCCGACCCACGGAGAGCAGGAGATGGAGCAGAGATGGTGTTTCTTGCTCTGTGGCCAGCATTAGCGATAGTTTTTCTCTGTTTCACCCAGTGTGCCAGAGCACAGTGTTGTTTGCTACTCATAAGGGATGGTGTAGGGAGGTGGCATAGGGACAACAGAATTGAATCTATTTCTTTGGAAAGCCCTGGGTTATCAAACTCATTAATCTACATGTCATGAAGGGTGGATGAATAATTGTGTG
>JAOUQW010000034.1:6674800-6704868 GCA_028565825.1 Olivaichthys viedmensis | reverse complement strand
TTGGTGGAGCTGAGGCTTGAACCCATGACCTTCTGATCAGTAGCCCAGTGCCCTAACCACTGAGCCACCACTGCCCCTCAGTGTACATTAACAAAATTATTTCATGAGAAATTGAACAGGACTTTCCTTTGCTTGGAGCCAGGAAAATACCATTTTGAGTTTGCGTCTAAAAGTGGGTTCTGAAAGCAGCAACATCAGTGCAATTTTGCACAAAAATGGGATAAAAAATACCACTACGTCCGTAAATTTTGAAAGTCACACCCTCTGTGGTGACATTCCACCCACAGCAGTGCGGGTGCTTTCATTTCTGGCCACAAAAGTAGCAACAAGAAAAAAATTGGCTTATTCCCAATCAAATTAGAACTATTAGAACATTATACCATTAAATTACGCTTGCTTCTGGACAAAAATAGAGTCCTTAGTATTTAAATATGTATACGAACATGGGGAAACAAACTGTAGTGGTGTAAAGAACCGCAAAACAAAACTCACATAGAAAGAGTTTCGCTGCTGGGATAAGCAAAAGAAGAGCTTTTTCTTTTAAGAGCATATGTGTGTTTGTGACTGTTTTGAAAAATCTGAATGCTTGTCTTCGTGAGCGTGAATGCATGCAGAAGTGTGTGTGCGCATATGTGTGTGTGTCAGGCCTCACCTGTCCAGTCTCTGGTGTGTCCAGCAGCTCATGTATCCTGTCAGGCTGAGGTGAGAGAGAGACAGAGACAGCATGACCAGAAGGGCCTCTGGGGCCAACTGCAGGGGTCAGCACTTCAGTCTCACACACACACACACACACACACACACACACAGACACAGACACTAAGAGAGAGAGCAAGACAGCAAAAGAGAACCATGTGGCAGTGATTCGCCTCTGACAAGGCCTGTCAAAGCCTTCAAACGTTGCCATACTGCACTGTCAAATGCACCTGGATTCTGACTCGTCGCGTTGCAGAGAGAAAAAGAGAAAAAGTGAGAAAAGGGGGGAGAAAAGAACATTTTGAATCAGCTCAGCAAAGTTTTCTGAGAGCTGTCTGCACTGTTGGATGAAAAAAAGGAATTGCAAATAGCCATTTTCTAGCTGTTTATCTGCAGGTTTTTTTGTTTGTTTTGTTTTGCTTTTTAATTTGTTTTTTTATAAGGTTTCAGAGTCACCGTGGCAGGTTTTAGATCTGTGTCAGGATTACTCTGCTCTTTACCTTCCCTCCAGGTGCAGAGGAGGGTGCGGGATGGGGAGGGCACACAGCAAGGCCCTGTGGGGCATTGTGAGTTCTGACGGAGGCTTTCAGGAAGCTCTTAATTCCTGGAGCGTGGGTCTCCACACTACAGCACCCTACTGAGGGAGCTGAGCTGCCTTAGCTCACTCTCTACGTGGGAGAATCACTTTGATCGTGGCGCTCTGCTCTTCTCGCAAAAGCTTTAAAGCCAGGGACTAGTTCTACTCCACGCTGTTAGAAACTCCATACCTGAGTCTCTCACTCTGTCCTTGTCCTCTCTCTCTCTCCCCCACACACACTGACACAGACTCACATTGACATGAACATAAGGAAGTGCTCACATCCTTTCCCTCAATCGTCCCTTTTAACTTTTATTGACACAACCTGGAGAGCAGATGAGAGAGAGAGAGAGAGAAAGAGGGGAGGGAGGAAGAGAAAAAAGTCAGCTAACTGCCCTAATCCTCCAGCCTTTAATTAAAACTCACTAATAACCTGTGTGAAAGCGAGACATTGAAAAAAGAAGAAGACAGAAATCGAGAAGGAAAAAGTCATTTTCTACTATACCTCAGCACACCTCCTCCTTCTCCCAGCCCCTGTCTCGGCTACTTTGCACTCACTTTTTCAAGGACATTTGTTGAACAATTTACATGACTCTGGAGGGACCCTGAAATTTGCAATGCAATAACCTGGAGTGTATGAAAGAGTAGCATGTACAGACACTTTTAAGATCGTTTTATAATCCTGATTAGGATAAAGAAGTAGAGAAAATAGCAGAAAAGAAGGAAAAAAATAGAGCCCACTGCTGGTAAATTAAATATCTGGTGGGTGGAGCGTCGCAGAAGTGAAAGGAAAGGATCAAGTGTGGGATTTTGGAGGACTGGAATGGCAAATGGCAAGGGTTTTTCCAGTTTACTTCTAATGTAGTCCTTCTGTACTGGTGAAGCCCTAAAACTCTGATCTCTTCCAGGCAAATTATAGCAATCTCCTGACATCTGCTAATGAAATACCTTTGCTCCGCGACTCAATATATTGCTGAACACACAGAAAACATAATAGACATGTTAGCATCCCTGTGTTTTGCAAATTTTGAGTGAATTTCTGAAAACTGAAAAAGTAAGTACATTATTACTGATTATTATTCAATTACTGTTGTATGAATATTCTGAATAGGGCGTGTCAAGATGATTGTCAAAAGAGCAAACACAGTCATGTAGAGACTGGAACGCAAACTTACTATGTCATCGTTTCTTTGAAAAAATCTGTTTTTCATCTCTTTACCAATATGCCGACTTTTCCACCTCAGCCATTTTTGTAATATTTACGTTTTGCTTTATCGTTTTAAACTCACTACTGTGTTTTTTAAGAGAATAGTTGGCATAGTACTTTTATTTAACAGTTATTTATCACAAATTTGATGAATTTGATACAATTGCTGAGTATTTTTTATTAAAGTATCATCTCTTGTATCTCGTATCAACTTTTCCACCTCAGCCATTTTTGTAATATTTACATTTTACTTTATCTATAGTGTTTCCATTCATGTTTTCAAAATTTGCATTAAAAAAAGGGAGGGAAAACCCACTATTGCTAGATTAGTACTTGGATTTATCAGGTCTTTCTAGTGTAATAATAGTGCAACATATGTGTTTGTATGTTTCTTAACAGAATAGTTGGTATACTACTTTTATTTAACAGTTAGTTATCACAAATTAGAGGATTTACTTTGCTGCCCTGAATGGCTCCAGAGAGCTGAATATACTGCAGAAATATGCTTTGTTTTTCAGGCTGACTGTTTGTGTTGAAAAGGTTGACTGAGCCAACATCAACTTGAGCATTATCATAATGCATTTCAATAGATACTTTTAAAAATTTAGTTGTCACTCGGTTTTGATTGATCAGTATTTGAACATTGTTTTCCAGTGATAACACTTGTTTCAATTTTAATTATATTGGATTGCAATAAAATATTATCTATTACTTTTTCACCATATACCAGTGGCGGACAATATGTATGTATGGAAATTGTCTGATTCTGTTCAGGATTTAATCAGCTTTATATGACTCCCAAAATAAATCCTGCATTATAATTATTTTAGGTTGTTCAAGCAAAAAATATCTTACCAGACTAGTTGTCTTTACCATAGCCTGTGTTTAGATGAATACAGCAAATGGTCTGTGACTGTGACCTATTTGAGGCTATTTGCTATTTGAGTTACAACCTTAACTGGCCTATTTAGCATTCTTTATTCACTGTTAGCTAGTTTTGTTGCAATGGTTTGTGATATGGTTATTCGGAGCAGAAGTAAAAGAGAATATCTGAAGTATGAACTATAACCGTAAGCCCCAATTGTTCATTCTAGATTAACTTCCAGGCTTTTACTCCATCCCATATATCCGCCCCGTTTCCTCTGTGTTACTAGTTATTAATGAATGATAGCAGCAAGCTTTGCAAAGTGTCAAATGAGTTGTAATAAACTGTAATTGCACTTAGAAAAAATGTACTTGCATATTAATGACCACTGCTTAATGACCTGGTCAGTGATTTAGCATAAACTTTTCTGCTTTCTCGTCTTCTCCAAAGTAGTTAAATAACAGTTTATAAGTATCAGTCTAACCCTCTGCTTTCACATTTAAATTGCTCAGGTGCTTTAATGCAGCTGCTTTGTTTCTACTTTGTATTGTTTTACATGCCTGAGCTAATGATTTCTCTGTGGTGCATCTGTAATCAAATCCATTTGCTTTCTTGGCTTCTTCACGCTAACATTAGCAGACATTAGCAAATGGGCATCTATTCTCTCTCACTTCTGTCTCTTGCTCTCTCTCTTTTTCCGACCGCTCCAGGAGGACAAATGCAGAACAAAGTGATAAGATGCATCTTGAAGTTGCCTGTAAAGCATGAGAACCTCAACAAAAGATCTAAATGGCCTAAGCAATACACATTGCACAAGAGAAATGGGGTCTGAGAGACAGAAGTGAGACTTAATGATGAAGGTTGAGATCTAAATTCAAGCAATGGAAAGAAAATGGCCTTTTGGTTGTGGAAATAAATGGAGGTTGCTAAGTCCTATCCAAATGCAAGCCATGCAAATGGAGAGGAAGTGCACCAGAGTGGACTCCTCAGGAATGGAAGGACACTATATCTTTTGTTATGATACTATTGATAAAAAAAAGAAGCTAAAAACCAAATAATAGATATACATATATGTACATATAAAAATAAAAGATTAACAATAAACATGTTGCTAGTCTGCAGGCAGAAGTGTGTATACATATGCATGATGCTCATATAAGTGTGTCTTTAAAAAAAAAAAGTACTTTATTGATCCCTGAGGGAAATTGTTTCTTCCAAGGCTTGCACCCATGACCTTCTGATCAGTAGCCCAGCACCCTAACCACTGAGCCACCACTGCCCCCTGATTTTTAGAACTTGATTTATTCGAACAAACAAGGGCGATGTGGTTGGATTTTATTTGATTTCATACAAATGAAGTTGTAAGACAGGGTACAAGTGCTAACCCCGCCCTTTATCCTAACCTTAACCTTCGTAACTTTTCATATGAATTGAGTAATGCGAATAGTTATAAATATGCACCTGTGTGACCATGTTGGTTCTTTATATGAATGTTCATGTGGCAACATAGTCAATAGCAGCTGATCATCTGAGACATAAGACCTCCAGCCCTTTCTCAGTCCATAATCTGTGAGAAGCTCTTGAACTACCTAGAGCACATCAAAGATTTATAGACCTCAGTTGTGTAGTAGCAATGTATTATGAGGAGGATGACACATTTGCTCTTGTCTGCTTATAACCCAGTCTATCTCACATGCAGGAGCTCTGGAATGACAGCACTATATAGAGAGACAGAAATGATCTTTTTCATTGGAGCAAACCCAGAAACTATGGAGTGTGTGTGTGTGTGTATGTGGGGGGGGCGTAGAAAAAAGATGGAAAAGTTCCTCCGCTTCCCATCTCCGGAGAAAGGGAGGCCTTATTATCCATCCGCATTTGCATGATGAGAAAACACAGCTCATATTCATCTTAGTAAAGTTGTAATAAATGATTTCAACAGCATTATCATCAATTTTACGCAGGTGCGCCTGCGAAAATCACTCACTTCAATCAAAAGGGCTCCAGCTCTGAACGTACAGTGCCTCATTTTTTACTATCATTCACACCTACCACAGGAATCGAGAAAGAGAGAGGAAGAGAAAGAGAGAGAGAGGGATTGACGTAGTTGAGGTTTCAGTCATTGCAAGGCAAATCCAGCATGGTCTCACACTTGCAAATTTGTAACAACTAGCACAACTCAATTCTTATAAAAAGTTAGTAAAGTTAAGGTTGGGGGCGGAATTAGTGCTTGTACCTCATATGAAGTCAAACGACATCCAACCACATAGCCCTTGCTCGTGTTTTAGGAGATCAGGTTCGGCAAATCTTCAAGACCTGATCTACACCCCAGTTTCTAATGATCAGTTTACATATATTAAACTCCTGTATGTGAATGAATTTAATCTCTGAACATATAATTTTTTGCGTTTTAACCTTAAAAAACACATTTTGCTTTTTACTCAATGTAGCTGTCTTTTTCAATCCAAACCTTAACTCTGCCCTAATAACAGTACCATATAACAGAAATTGAGGACATGACTTGTGCACTCCATCTAGCACCCTCAAAGTTTTTTTGGTTTGTCCCATTAGGGAAACTCTTAAAGGTTCTATCTAGAGCCCTACAACAAAGGGCTTCCTTTTCAGAGAGTTCCAAGTAGAACCCTTTAGGAAGTTACAAACCCTTAACTATCCTTAACTATTCGATGAGTGTGGAGTTGAATCAGTTTGAGCCACTGCACATAGCACAGCTTCGAGGAGATCAGTGATCACTTGATTCAATACACAACTATGTAGACGACCAACAGAATTAGTAGGATAGAAACTGACCCATGCCATCTAATCACTCCCTTCCAGAAACATGCACTTATAAAAAAAGGTTAAATCTAGAACTCTTAAGGTTGTCCCTCTGGGAGAACCCTTAAATGTTCTATGTTCCAAGTAGTTTTAGGAAGCTAAGAACCCAATCCAAAGAACCCTTGAGGATCCCTTGAAGTTTTTTTTTGAAGAATGTAGTAAGCTGTAATTCAGACCTGATCTGATGAAAAATTTGTACAAATTTGAACAAACGAGGGTGAAGTGGTTGGATTTCGATTGTATATGAATGAAGTCATAAAAAAGGTACGAACAGTAACCCCACCACAATCCTATCCTTAACCTCCATAACTTTCATACGAGTCATACAAACTGTTGTGAATTTGTGAGACCATGTTGGTAAATCCCCTTGATGTGTGGTCATAGTCAGAAAATGGCACTGCTTAGATATAAACATTTGATTAATCAAGGCACTTTGTAATTGATTAATTAATTAATTAACTTTTTCTTTTTTTTTACCTATAGAGCAATCCCACTTTCTTGTAGTAGTCACCAAATAGCATCATACTTCATTAACATGGAGCATATTTAATGACAATGGGTCAATGTTCAGATTAGAGTGAAAGTACTGCTTAATAAGGTCTTGTAACAATGTAATGAGTTACCATCATACTCATCAATTAGTGTTTTCGTAGCTCATTACACAATAATTAGAACAGCACTATCTTGTTTCTCCAATTATCCTCTGACAATGGATCTGTCTCTACCTCACAGTTGCTTGGCAATGCTAAATATTTACCCCTGAAACAATGTATTCTTGGTAGACACATGCATATATTATGTTGATCATAATTAAATAAACATAACATGCAGTTCAGGGACCCCGAATTGCAAGCTGCATACACTATACCTAAACTGTTTCAATGTGGGTATAAAACTCTGACCAAATACCAGACATTATGAAATGAAAGTAAGAAAAACAATTCCTAGATACCTAGTTTATCAAAACAGTAGTTCATAACTTTGCTAAAAGCTTTGGTTTTTCCAGCGAATATCATCATGGTATTTGTTTTTAAACTTCTCATGATGAAAATATAACAGTAAAAGGCCTTATGCATTTATCTTATGGAACTTGCGTTTATCTTATGGAACCCTTCACACACTGTAAACTTCACATCTTTACATCTAAAGCGTAGTGTGAACTCAGTTGCCATCATTTCTAGTGTTTGGAGTGTATAATAGTTAGACAGGCAGTCATACTCCTGTTCGAATGTTATATAATAGAGCAAGTTTGAAAGGCTAATTATACAAATTTGAGAGCTCTCTCAGTCCCTATCCATGACAGAGTGTCCCCAGGTTAGTTTCTAGGAGTTTTCAAGAGTGGCTTTATCCATACACTCATAAGCTCATGTTGTTTTTAGCTTGATAAGCATAGATGAAGCACTGGTAGGTGTGTAAGAATTCAAGAGGCTCTTTCTCCTACAGCGAGACAGAGACAGGCAGAGAGAGAGAGAGAGAGAGTGTGCTAATAGCTGTGAATAATGACCCTCCCCTACTCTCCATCAAACATTCACAGGTGGAGAAACAACAGTTAAGTTTGCAAGCAGAAAAGACTGACCTTAGAATAAAACGAATCATTATCCCTAGCCCCTTTGATCACACTTCGGGTTTGCTTTAAAGGGCAGAACAGGAGGAGGCCAAAAGAGATCACATTCTCAGATTAAAAGGAAAAGTAGCACAACTGGATATTGCATTGTGTAATTTGTGTATATGGGGATAATAAGCAAAACAGCTGCTGATGTCATCATACAGTCCAGGATGTATGAAAGTACCATACACTTCAAATAGTTCATATCTGAGATAGTACTTTATGTATTTCTCATAACCTCTCATAACATGACTGTACCTTTTTAATAATAATAATAATAATAATAATAATAACATCATGGAGAAGTACTTGAAGCGGGAGACTGTTGCTCAGAATGTCAAGAACCAGCTCAAGTCCTGCATTGAGCGAGAGAAAATAAAACTGCTGAAAAGCAAGCCACTGCATGGATAATTCTACCGAGATCTTGGCAGACCAGCAGTCGACAAAGAAGCGTCCATAGCATGGCTACGCAATTCCGGTCTCAAAGGTGAAACAGAGAGTCTGATCATTGCAGCCCAGGACCAGGCTCAGGATCATGTGGGACGTGCCCATAGTCACCAACCGGACAGTACTAGTGAACCGTCCTGACAGTGCTGCACAACAAGGAGAAGACATGCCTGCTGATTGATATAGATGTTCCAGATGATATGAACATCATGCTGAAAGAGACAGAGAAGCTCAGAAAGTACAGGGACCTGAAAAAAAAAAAAGTTCGGCAGGATGTGGAATACCAAGACGAGAGTAGTGCCAGTAGTGGGAGCATTAGGAACAAACAAAAAGGGATTTGACTACCTTCAGATGCTCCAGGCCATCCATCAGCCAGCCAAGTGGAGCAGGTCGGAAGATCAGAAAGGTGCTAGGGTGAATTGGTCTGATCTCTTGAGATCTGGATTCACCAGCCACTGCCTCAAAGGTGAGAGGAAAAATGGAATGAACGGCACTTTAATAATAATAATAATTTCTTATTTTATACAATTGCACAGTCTGATAACTGTGAGTGTCTTCAAACAGGAAGTAATTTGGAAAAACATTTAAACCTCAACCAAACTCATATGAGGATCTTACAAGGATTAATACATAGAGTAATTGGGAAGAAAGTGATGTTCTCAAATGACAAAGCAGATTATCATGTGGTTAACCCATGACAGTCCCAGGTTATTATTTACTTATTCATCTTTTAAATAAGTATGTATTATGTAGTAACTGCTATATAATTATATATTGTATAAGCATATTATTTAGTAGCTACAATGAATTATTCAGTTACTACAGTGACACTAATGTAAAGGTATGTATTTATGAGATTGCAGAATGTCTGTAGTTGATTATTTTCCTATAACAGCACATCCCGAAGTGTTTTATTCCGCTTATACCACAGCAATTGGCCAACGATTACACATTTTTGTTTTTTAAAGAATGACACGTCGTACTTTTTATCTGTGTATAGTTACAAGTTAGTTCCTGTTATCACTTACATTATAACAGCTATAAATAGTTGTGCCCTCACCAGCCTCTCTCGTTTTTCTCTCTCTCTTTAAGTAACTTGTCATGTTACTAATAAACCATAAAGTGCAAGCTGCTCTGCCCTTAAAGGAACAGCTTTACCTCTGACTGTTACAAAGCGCTGACAGCGGAGTCTCCTTCCATAAATATTAAATACAAGTTCTTCTTAAAGAAAGCTTTGCCATAGCATCACTTTTTAAAATCTGTTTATTGTTAGGCTTAAATTATGTCTGCCCTAACACGATCCTGTGAATTAGTTGTTACTACAGAAACGATAACGTATTAGAACGAGCACATTAATATATACCTTGCAGCCAGCACTACTGTCAGAGCCATGCTGTTATAGAAAATTAATCAACACTTTCTGACCAATCAGAATCGAGAATTCAACAGAGCTGTGATATAAATTAAAATAATACACCCAATAACTAAGAATAGGTCAGGCTAAACAAGTACATTTTAATCTGGAAAGTGAATTATATAACATATAATAATTTTGTGCAAACACACCTTACAGTTGGATTTATTGTGCAGAATTGGATGCAGTACAAAACAAAAAATTAAATGAGATGCTAGATTTATTGGGTCATGTTTTCTTTACAGCATTCATTTAAGAACAATTAAAGTAATCAACGTAATTAAGATGCGCAGTTGCAATTAAAAAAGTGTGACTCAGGCAAACAGTTTTTTTAATTTCATTTATGCGGCATAAAAAATGCTACTGATTACTTGGTCTAGATTATTGTGTATATTTGACTGTAAATATTATAGAAGGCAATCCTATCTGAATTCTGTTGTTTTCTATGAACATTTTGATTGTGCTGTAACTATCATGTACTACGAATTGTAGTGTAACAGGATGTAATTGTGTAACAAATGAAGCCTCTATAAAGAGTTTTGCAGTAAACACTGTGTTTCCCTCTCAGACGGTAATGAGAAACAAAAGTACACTGGTCTTGAGACCGACGCTGGAAGCTCGGCTGCGGTTCTGATTGTATCAGTGTGTTGTGTGTGTGTGTGAGAGAGTGGAGTTGCGCCGTGTAGAAGCCCTTGCTGCTGTGGGCAAACGAACGGGGAGCTTGCGGAGGCAATCACGCTGAGCCTTGTGTAATTGGGTTTTAACACGGGGGAACAATAGCATCTCCCTCACTGTTTTTGTCACCGCTCCAAAACTGCATTACCACATGGCGAGGACACCTCCACATCATTTCTTTGGGTCTTGTAATATAACAGAGGAAATGGGCACGTTCGTTCTATGGCGCATTGCCTTGGCATGGAGTGATCAAGCGAGAGGAAGTAGCTTCACGTAGCGTGTCTTCATTAAAGTGTCATCCCCCATTATTTGGCTCCTATCTCAATTAGCACTAGCTTTAATAAAGGGTTCCTTTCTGTCTCTCGCTCCCTTGCTCTTTCTCGCTCGGTCTTCTTCCTTTAATTGTGGCTGGTTGTTCAGAGTGAGAGAGATGAAGACAGAGCGAGAGAGAGAGAAAGACTGGTGGCTCGATATGGAGTGTGAGGGGTGAGACAACATTGGTGTGTCTGTGAGAGCAGCTTACTTCTTCACTCCACTGTCTGTTTCTTTCTCTCTCTCTTTTCTGTCCCCCTCTGAGAGCAATTAGACCTGGTCGCCTTCGGCTGAGCTCCCCCCTCCCCTGTAATCTGGGAAACTACTGCATCGCTATACTAATACAGGCCACACTGGGACTGTGTGTGAAAGAGAGAGAGAGTAAGAGAGAGACACCACCACCTTCACTTTTCAGTGGCCTTAGAGAGAAGGCTTCATTTAAGCTCTGTAAACCTATATAAAGCTACAGGCGAGAGATCACACCACTCCCACTCTGAGGAAGGTCTCTTGGTATTACCATACACTTATTTTCCCCAGCAGCCCATTCCAGGGGCCGCTGTTTTATATTTAGCCTGGCCCCATAGTTGACGAGGGCCCGGCGCTCGGTAATTGACCGCATACATTTGCACTGCGCGCGCATGACAGTGGGTGACAGGCCTTGTGTGGAGGTGGAGACGGCCTGGGCTTTTCAGCGGCTGATCTCTCAAATCACACTCTAATTGGGGGATATTAAACTAGCCATCCCACTTAGCCTTTGGGAGGCCGATCCATATTCAGCCAGCATATCTGTACACTCAGGCAGGCCGGATCACACACTCAGGTGTGCACACCGAGCAGGCGTGGTTAGAGATGAGGCTTGAAGATCTGCATTTTACACAGCATACGTACAGGCACACATATAATTCACACACATACACACATACATTTATACAGACACATAATCACGCATACACAGACATGCAGTCATGTATACAAGCATATGCCATATATGAACACACAAACATACAGACACACAGACACATGCACACACACCGAGACAAATAAAAATATATGCACATGTACACATATAATTGAATTCACACACATATGGCCAAACCCATACATAAATACATATGTAGACATATACACACACAGCCACCCACACACACACACACACACACACACACACACACACACATGTATATACATACGTATACCATATATACACACATACAGACAAATAAACACATATGCACATGTACATAAACCCATATAATTGAATTTACACACACATACATATGCTCAAACACCCACATACATACATACCAGCCACCCACACACAAAACACACACACACACACACACACACACACACACACTTGCATAAACATCTACATAGACACGTTAACACACAAATACACCCATATACACACCTACATATAGACTTAGACAAAGAAGCACATACACACACAAACACATGCATACATATGCTCACATACATGCATAACAATACATAAATACACAAACACACAAGTTCAAGTAGGTTTTAGTTTTTTTTTTAATACATACATATACACACACATACATACATATACATACACACATACATATACTGTACATACACACATACATGCATGCAGACACTCAAACACATGCATACATATGCTCACATACATGCATAACAATACATAAATACACAAACACACATACATATACTGTACATAAACACACACACACACACACACACACACACATTCAAAAGCAATCAGTAGGAGGTATGGTGACAAGACAATAGCAAGTGCTGCACTCAGGACCCTTTTGATTCTGGTTTATGATAAATCTGTTCATTATTAATGCATGTGTGAGACACATCAGGCCCATGTGCGGCTGCTGTGCTGCTATTTGCTGTGCTGTGAGGCTGCGCTGCATTCCACGGCTTTGCATGCACGTCTCTGGGGAGAATCCCGAATAAATATGAGCAACAAACATGTTCCCTCAAAAACAACAGCCATTACTGCTATAATAGCTCATGTCATACAGCTATGACACTACTGTCGAGGCTTATCCCCTTCCTCTCCTCCCTCCTCCTCACAGCAGTGGGAGAACAGCGAGCTTAGTCAGCGGATTTGGATAGATTTAGTTTAGTTCTTTTGTAATATATTTTCAAGTTAAATGTAAAAGCTTAGAATAATATCTCAGGTCGTATACTGATAAAATAGCCATGTTACAGTGTATTTTTATGTCATAATTTTTTATGCTTAAAAATGCTTAAAAAATGTATAAAAACTTTAACATGAAAATTGTACAATAATCAAATAACATTTTAGGTGTATTTATGACCTTATATGTAGCCCATTGGTAAGACAACTTTTGGTAACATGTATGCTCTTGAGGGCTGTAGTTTATTAGTTTATTTAGTTGTAAATATGGTTTTAAGTTGTGGATTTAGGATGTGTAGCCCCACATGTAAATACATAATTCGTATTATATAGAGATAATATGATAAAGAGAAATGCATTATCCATTGATGAGTGATACAGTGTCATTGGATGAAAAATGGTGTAAAATTTGATTTAGAGACTAATGATGAGGGATTGTCTGGGTTGAAAGACACACTGAATATTTTAGATAAACATAACTTCTTATCTAAAATTTATGTGTATGTAAATACACCTTGACAATCCTTGATTACTGTACACTTCACAATACAGGGTTGATCATGTATTCATATACTACCTAAAAGAAAAACTAAACCCAAGACCCATTTTAATGGTGTTATAATAAGAACTGGGCTCTTTAATAAAAATAAAAAAGAAAGAAAGTTCTCTTCTGCTGTTTCCTATCTCTGTGTATTGTGTATACTGTAAGTGGAGTGTGTTTGAAAAGGAACCATTCTTTCTATCATTGCTGAAGCCAAGGTTAGTTATTTTCACAAAGGAGTCAAAGGGCACATACAAACACAGGTTGCAGTAATCATGCAGTCTGTGTCTTCTTCTGTACGAGACTATAAAACATACATACATACACTAAACAGGGTGCTCTCTCCAGCGCATTAGGAGGTCAATCCAATTTAGTGGGGTGGTCTTCCATTGGAATAGACCAATGCCATGGCATAGGGAGGGGCATTTTAATGATGAAGATGTTTCACAAAATCAAGCTGACTTCTTTTCTTTCTGTCCCTCCTCAGCGGTGATCATTCAGCCAGTTTTACCTTCACACACAAGGGACGGTTAAAAGAAAATAATGATGTAAAATAAAACAACAATGAAAAGACAAAAGTGATTTATTAGTGTCACCTCTGGCTCAACCCCCCATCCACACTCAAGAACACACTCATACGTATATTAAAAAAAGAAAAGGGAGCCGGATATTTATTAATATATTATATATCGAGAATGGGAATAGGAGAGAGACACGTAATTGCGGCGTTGGAAACATTCCTCCGAGGACTCTGGCCCATATTAAAAGGGAAAACTTGAGACATGTTTGTGATAATATTGCTAATAAATCTCAGTGCTGGGCCTCGGACTTCTTGACGTCCACAGTAACGTGGCAGTTCATCTTGGTTGGGCCTCCAGGATTTAAGATTGGCCACAAACAATCTGAGTGGCACCGGATTGCGCAGGGACACGCGCCTTACTATCCCATAAATCTCCACTTCCTCCTATGCAAATGATGCAGGGTTTTAATTGATAATTTCTCACATAGGACGGCTGCGTGGCGGACGGGAGGGTCCTAATGAGACGGAGAAGGGGGGGACAGCCTAGAGCATTCACTTTACGGCCAGAATGAGCGATCGCTCTGGGAAGTGGGGTAATTATTTAGCTCAGGGTGTGTGTGTGTGTATGTGTGTGTGTGTATGTGTGTGTGTGTGTGCATTTCTGCATGGGCAAACAGGAAGAAAGTGGTCTGAGTTTTAATAATGCGCATGTGTAGAATTGTTTTATTTTGAGTGTGTATTTGAATTCTTATATATATTAGGGCTGTAATTACTGATATTTAAGAATTCAAAGGCAAACAATCCACATTTGAATGTATTACTTTTAGTCACCTAAACATAAGTCTAGCAAAACAAGCAATTGCTAAACTTTTTTGCTGTATGAGCCTTGTGTCACTTGATGTAGGAAAACTAAATAAATAATTAGAGCTCTAAATAAATGCATGTCATTTATGGCATACTTTATTTTCATGTATTTTGAATTATGTAAATATTCTAATTAAATATCGAAAACAGTATGTATGTGTCCTAAAAGTGATATTACAATTAAGTAGTTAACAAACACTTATAGGAGTCATTCTTTTTAGTTCTAGACATTTTTATTCTTTTTTGACTTGTTCATATACATATGGTCATATACTGCACTATGTAGGGTCTACAACACCATTGTGTTATAGCCTATGCAGTGAGAATCTATAGTGAATAGGAATCCATTTGAAATAAATAAATAAATAAATAAATAAATAAATAAAAGGACATTTATTCCTGTGTGATAATGACATGTCAGAAAACATTATTAAAATGCCAAAAGATTAACAATTCTTACCTTTTCTGGTGAAATACTAAATCCTTTAACTAATTAAAACTTGAATGCAATATATATTAGGGCTGCAACGATTAATGAACAAAACTAATCATAATGAAAATTCTTGAACATAAAGTTTTATAGTCGGTGCGTTAAAGAACATTTAAAATGAAAGAACCCAAAAGCTCCTGCTTGGTAGGTGAAATAGACTAACCGGTTGACGTTAGCCTCATATTACATAATGTTTTATGAAAGCAGCTTGATATTTTAATGATGTTATGGTCAAAGTAGTAAAAATATGGGTTAATGTGGGCTACGGATTTAGTTTCGATGAAGAGATTACAAATAACAAATTAGCTGAATCTTTGAATTTCAAGTTTCTTGTGTCATTATTTAAATTTGTCAAATTCTTTATTTGTAATTTTGAATGTGTTATTATGATTAAAACGAGGTGATAAGCGTTATATTAGTCAATTATCCAAATATATGAAAAATAATTGCTTGCTGCTGTCATGCTGTCATACTGTATATATACAGTTTATATATATATATATATACATAAGTGTGTGTAGGTCACAAATGCTCTATGAAAACAATTCAATTCTATCTTTCTCTCTCACACGTACACACACACACACACACACACACACACAGAGAACACGTACTACTGAACTCCTATTCCCATCCACGCCAGTTCCAGGCTACCGTCTCCTCCGCACTGACGTCACCACATTACAGTGACAGTTTCATTTGATTCCATGCAAAGAATGGGCCTGGATGGAGTGAATCAAAAATTAATGTTCAACTTTTGGAAGCCCACATGAATTATTAAGGGGGATTAATTCTTAATGGTGGATGTCAAAAAATCAGCACCTCCCGCTAATCCTCGTCAAGCCACTTTACGGCGCATGACTACAGTTACGGAGAGGTTCGGCCCCACGATCAGGACAGTGTTTGCTCTGTTACTGTAAAACGTCTCTTTATTCTATTCTTCTCTATCTGTGTTTGCTTTTGGCTAAAATGTGGGAGGAGTGGGCAGAGCAAGAGCAAGAGAAAGAGAGCGAGAGATAGAGAGAGCGAGAGAGAGAGAGAGAGCAGCGTTTTACACCCTATTTATGCTGACCTGGGCTGAACAGGGCTAGGAAAGAGTCTGGGTTTTAAAGATGTCTGTGGTTAACAGACATCCTCTATTAACCCAAGAATGTAGCCTGTGTATATTCAGATGATAATCTACATATAAACAGTTCTGATTCACGTATTTGTTTTTACTATGTTGGGATCAGGCCTGAGTTGCTGAGCATTTCAGCACAAAAAATATTGTTAAATGGTAGAGCGAGCATCACATTAACAACTCTCTGTACTAGTTAAGATCATCTTAACTTCATGATGCCTTTGGGAAACTGGACCCAGATTGGTGATACTACATTTTGCAGAATTTACACATTATCTGCTGTTTGTGCTACTTTTAGGAGCAGATGCTTGTTGATAATTCAACGTTTCAAAATTCACACGTTCTTTAATGGGACAGTGGAAGCAAGAACTTAATATCATGAGAAATTAGTACGAATTTAAGGGTAATTAGATTTGAAGTTGAAAGAAAAGGTATGAACGCTAACCCCACACCTAAGCCTTCATCTTTTTGAGTTGGTGAATTGTTATCAATTAGCAAGTGTGAGACAGAAACATGAATAATATTTCATTTGAATTTAATTGAACTGACCTGGCTTGAACTAAATTCAATAACGATATCAACCATAATCAGATAGTATAAAAGGCACAGCATACTTCAAATTAGCCTCACACAACTACAACAGCAATATAGTACATACAGGTATATACATATGTCCATATATATCCATGTACATGTACAGTCAATGGGTGATACTATAGCTCAGAAAGTACGAGATCTCAGAGAGATTCAACATCACCTTAATCATATTGTGTTTTTATGATTATATACTATTTGTATCAATACGAGAAAGCATTGCTGATTAATCTGCTTTGCCACCCTTTCACGGAAAATAAAAAAGCGTGTCAGACTGCATCGCAAAGCTGCCTATTCAGTGCATGAAGAAGAAGAATCGGATAATGATAGAGGAGGAAGCGTGCAGGGGTCAGATGTGGACTTTCAAGACAAAGTGCTTAACAAACAGGGAAGCTTGCCGATCGTGGTTACTAATGACTGAATTTTTCTAAGGAAAAAAATCCTAAACTGTGTTACTATTTTTAGCATTTCTAACAATACTGCATCAGGATTAGAAACTGTATGCATTAACCTTTGAAACAGTCCAACAACAAGCATTAAAGAATCATTTTGATTTCCAGTGCATACATTCATATTTCCAATAGCATTGTTTCCGTCTCGTGATAGCTCTAAGGAAGCGTTTATTTTCAAGAGTTATTCTTAGGGCAGTGGAAGCCATTTGTATCAAAGCCTTCTTTGATTTTAGAGAACACTTTTTCAACTGTTCCTTTGCTGTTTTATTTCCATTTTAGGCCTGCATGTGAAATCCAGTCAAAAAAATAATAATCTGCTAATCAATAATCTGTAATTACATATTGAGATTAAACCGAACCCTGTGTGTGACATCCTGTAAGTGTGTATATGGTTTTGAATAAACAAAACCAACACAGCTGTATAATTATCGTTTCATACCAGTAGGGGGAAGAGTGTCCAAAGAAACAGTGGAGATAACAACATCTCTCAGTGAGCTAAAGAGAGCAACTCTACAGCCACCTATGTGCTTGTGAAGCACAGAACTAATGCTACATATGTATACTGTGCTTCCACACAACTCAAATTACTCTTGAAAATGAAGACTTACTAAGTGCTATCATGAAAAGGAAAGGATTTTGATTTCTATTGGAGATTTAAAAGTATGTACAAAGAGTAAAACTTATCATGCACCTTTAGTGCTCGTTATACTGCAGGTTTGATGTTGTATGCATGTTGTATGGTTTATGATCCTCATGCAGTATGGCTCGAGTTTAAAAAAAAAAAGATAACTTACAGCTCAGAACTGTGATTCTCAAAGCTCTGGCTCACTACACACTGCAAGTCAAGGCCTCAGAAGTGCACTAGAGAATAACCGCAAAGCATAACCTTCCCAAGTGTTATGTTTGTCTCTAAAGTCCACATCTGACCCCTGCACACGTCCTCCTGTATCATTATCCTTCCTCATACACTGCACAGGCAGCCTTGCGACGCAGTCTGACACGCTTTTTTTATTTTTCATGAAAGGGTTCAACAACCGGCGTGTTGTACAGCAGAGTAATTAGCAACGCATGCTCGTATTAATTAGTGCTGAGTGTTCTCGTTTTATTAAAACGTATCAGGGAGAGATGGGGCGAGAGGCGCGACAATGGAGAGCATTGTTCTGGAGTGGGATTAGAGCACGTCTCTATCTCTGACCCCTCCACGCAGCACGATGGCGGGACAGGAGAGCCCAGCTCAACCCTTCATTAAGCACTTTATGCAAATTCTATTTGTTTTATAAGCAAATTAACAGTGCGGATTTGCTGAAAACAGGTGCTGTGGTGTGAATGCGCATTAAATGATGTGATACTGGAGGAATTAATTAGAGCCCGAGCGGTAATTAGATGCAATAATTTGTGTGATTAGCGGCCTATTTAAGAAGCAAGACACACACACAGACTACCCCCTCCCAACATTATCCCACACGTACTGTCTCTGAAAGCTTGGCTGAGAGTGTTTGTTGTGTGGTGCTGTGTTGTCCGTAGCCACACACAGAGACAAGAGACGGGCTTCCTTTCCCGCACTCCGGAAATCTTTCATTAAAAAACGCTGAGGTGGCCCCGGCTAATTACAAAAGCGAGCTCATGGCGAGGGGCCTCAAAACATCCTATTTTAAAATTCTCCCTTTTTTTCTTGGCTCCACGCCGACTGTTTGGAAGCAAAAAAAAGGGCCTCTTTAGCTCAAAGCAAAAGGAAGCCTATCTGTGCAACGCTACTAAGTTTGGAAAGAGCGTAAAGATAAAAGACGAAATTATTTTTTTCCTCTTTTGCTATTTATTATTGAAATCATGGATTGCATAATTAATTTTTTGCAGATGCAGTACATTTTAGGCCTCATTGTAATTCTGTTTGTGGGCCTACTCTGCTTTCTACTCGTGAAGTCAGGTGGAAAAGATGCTCAGCGAAAACTTTCAAGGAAATTGAAAGAGGGTGATCACTGAAATGCAGAGAAGTCTTTGTATTTTGCATATGTCTCTCTTTTGCTGTTTCTCTCGCTCTATTTATCTATCTATATCTATCTGTCTATATATAGATCTGCCTAGATAAATAGATAGATAGTTCTAGATCCATTTTTGATAGATCTAAAATAGATTTAATTATTTTTTTCTCTCATATATCTGCAAAACATATTCCATAATGGCAAAGCATAATGACATTTTTTACAAAGTTTTGTAAATTTGTTAAAAATAAAAATATTTTTTATTTTCGGATTTGGGGATTTTCTCCCATTCCTCTCTGCAGAACCTCTCAAGCTCTGCCAGGTTAAATAGGAAGTGTCACTGTACCGCTATTTTTAGGTCTCTCTGGAGATGTTCAATCGGGTTCAAGTCCAGGCTCTGGCTGTGCCACTCAAGGACATTCACAGATTTGTCCCAAAGCCAGTCCTGCGTTGTCTTGACTGTATGTTTCGGGTCATTGTCGTGTTGGAAGGTGAACCTTTGCACCAATCTGAGGTCCTGAGCGCTCTTGAGCAGGCTTTTCTCAAGGATGTCTCTGTACTTTGATCCATTCATCAAGTATAAACTGAAAAAAATACTTCAAAAGCAAAACAAGGGACTTTAAAATGCAGAGCCACCTTTCTTTACAACATTATCTACTTTGGTTTCACTGATCAGGAATTGCCTTAACTCCAACCTTTTGCTTGTTCTCTGCTGGTTTGCTTTTCTTCGCTGCTGGGATTTTTGAGGTTTTCAGTTTCAATTCTGACACAAACCTCTCAAGTGGGCGGGTTTTCCAGGAATAAGTCCCATTGTGTAGTGATGTTTGGCATGAGAGCTCAGTTCCCCAGAAGTATGAAGCATATCACATGGGCGGTCTGAGCTGACTGGAGATCACCTAGCTAGCTAACTGCAACCGCATAAACAAACAAGCAAAGATTATGTTTTTTTTTTTTTTTTGACACAAATATCATTCCATACATGAGAGGTTTAAAAGTGGCTAGTTACAAGCACACCCATTCTGTTAGCCCATTACTGAGTTCAAATGGATCAGTCCTTCTGCAAATCTGCATATCTTTCTCTTTTGTGGCTTAAACTCTGGTTCTGATTCTGACTGCAGCCTTCAGCCCATCACCACTGTCCACCCAACCACAGCTCAGCACTCTCACGCATAGGACATGATTGAAACCACTTGTTGATGTTAAACAGCCCATAAACTAAATGAGAGGATGAGAGACAATATGTACAAATCTCCTGATGGTACCTATCCTTACACTGTCCTTATCTCTCTGCTAATCTGCTAACCTGCTTCCCCCACTGCACTGCTACCTAGAGGACTATAGTGTTATTTTATTGCCAAAAGTTGAGAGCACAATAGTTTAATCTGAAAGCTGGATTACTTTTTCTCTCTTTTTCTCTCATATAAAAATAAACATCCACCATCTGCATACAAATTGCGTGCATTTACTCTTTTTGAGTCTGAAAAGTGGGCATGCATGCTTAAATTCACCCTCACAATCTTTTTGTACTTACTCATTCAGCGTTCCTTTATCTCGTGCACAGCTTTTCTGTGTAACAACACTGCCCAATATCGTCAACTAATCAGAAACCGTTTTACGTTTTGACCAATCAAATTGTTACTACTCCCCTACGTATCCATTGGTAGGAAAACCTGAAAAAATGCCCCTCCTACTCCTCGTGAGGCAGAGGTCTAGATAGCATAGCAAAATCCAGGTGTTGTTTACGACATTTTCCAATAATTACAGGTGTAAGGCTAATAGTCCGCCAATGATCTATTTAACAATTTTAATGAATAATGTATCACCTCAGTTTATATGATATGCTCGAGCTAATAAAATGTTGAGGCTGTTAAATAGCTAACTAATATATTTGCCTACCATTAAATCGTCACAGCTTGGCCCTGTTGAACTTTTTTTTGGACAGTTTATTTCTTAACCCAGGACCATGTTAGCATTTCTGTGTGTGAATAAAAAACTGAAAATAACCATTTTTGTGAAAACATTCTGCCACTTTAATGTCGACTTGTATGAGCAGAAATGTCCAGTGACATGTATGTGAATTTTCTTTAGGCAGTTTTATCAAAATGTTGATAGTTTAAGTATCAAGTTAAAATGGCTTGGTATCAAATCAACCAAAACTAAGATAAATATTTTAAAATGAATGAATAATCCTTCTCATCGTAAGCTTTCCCATGCCAAATAACCATTACATGGTTCAAACTTGTTTATCATTAACATGCTAGATATGATGCAAGTCTCGCCTACAGAAAATGTATAGATTGGCCAGTTTATTTTCTGGTTTCTTCTACCAATGAAAATGTAATGGGGTAGTAAAAACTTTATTGGTCAAAACTCAAAACCCATTCTGATTAGTTGATGAATTTTGACAGTGTTGTTGCTGAGCAGCATCATTTTGAGTATGTGCATACAATTTTGTGCTTGAGCAAAACAAATCCATGCACAAGCAGAATAGATTTGAATGTGGATGTCTATTTTTATGTGAAAGCAAAAGAACTCAGAAGGAGAACAGAAGGAATCGTGCTCATAGATTAAACTATTGTGCTCTCTTTTGGCAGTAAAATAACTCCATAGCAGGCGCTTATTCTGTGGGTGAGGCTGAAATTAATCTCCATCTCGTAGCCAAAACCGTGGGGACGAGGAAGAGCAGATTGCTCACTGCTTAGCCTCTGTTTATGATTACATCTCACTCTTTCTGTCTTTCTGGTTTTAGGGTATCAGGGCAAGACTGCATTGGATTAGGAAAAGCTCAGAGCATAGTTTAGTCTCTATTGGTTCAGGCCTACATGATGGGCCTACATTGTTGGGACCTGGATGCCACAAAAAGCCATGCACACAGGCAGAAAAATAATTGATGGCAAAAAGTCTGCGCATAACTGCAGGAGAGTACACCAGCACATTAGAGGATCTCTGTCTATCATCTTCAGCTGGAACAAAACAAAAATCTCACTGCCTTAAAGGCCAAATAAGGTTTAGTGCATGCTCAGGTAGAGCACTCTAAGCAATCAGGCCCTTTATGAAGAAAAGCCATGTACCTGCTGTAATTGTGGAATAACAAGAGAAACCTTGGGGGTGTAATTTGTCTTCCAGTGCATTAAGAAAGAAAAAGCGAGTTGGAAACAACACGTATTGCGCTTTTCTTTAATGACCACCTCCATAGCTCCCTTTCTTTCTAATTCCACTGGAGGAAGCAAACTTTGATCTGGGCTTCAGATTGCCTAGGTAAAAACATAAATCGCATTAAGAGCGAAAAAACATAAATTTTGTGATATGAAGCCGAGAGTTAATGAAGAAACAAGCACATGATCAAGCATCTGATTCGGGAAACCTCCATTAAATGACTTATGTGTAAACTTTCATAGCTCTGGTGTTGGAATTTGCTGCTTATAATAAACGAGCAGGATTGAACATTCTCTCAGTAAAAAGGTTCGGTTTTTAGCCAGGAAATTCATATCCAATTCTTACATATGAATTAGAAGAGAGGCCCCGGATGAAGCTCATCAGAGCCTGCAGCACATGTATTATTAGCAATAATATAATTTCAGCTATTAGTCCTCCATCCTGAGTATCCATCACCAACACCTCTGTGCTCGAAATTAATATTGTGTGTGAGAAAATAGAGTTGGACTTCTGACATATTTTTCAGCGGAGCTAGGACGAGGCAGGTCCATTTCCATCCAGATTATCCATGGTGTGTGGTAGCATGGAGCAAATTAACATTTAACAGGAAAAGAAAGGGAAAAAATGAATAAAATAAAGGATTATGCATATCATACCTCCCCCCTGTTTTCTTGATTAATCTCAGTCGGGGTCAGTGTTTTATCAGAATAGGAAAATATTTTATGGGGAAAGCTCATGGCCTCCCTGCCTGGCGTTGCCTGATTTTGTGCCATGCTTGTTTCTTGGGATGTTATCTGGTTGGGATTACACTCGATTGCAACTGAATATGCAGTTTTAAAGGCTGGCATGAAAACAACGCTATTTGTGATGCACAATGTATGCATTCAGCAATTATACTATATGTCAACAGTAAATGGTGTCCGCATTCGTATCTAACAGCTAGAGCTTATGAATAAAAGAACAGCTGTTCTTTGCTTCATATCCATACCTTATAAACAAATGGCTTGG
This sequence comes from Olivaichthys viedmensis, assembly GCA_028565825.1. NCBI lineage: Eukaryota > Metazoa > Chordata > Actinopteri > Siluriformes > Diplomystidae > Olivaichthys > Olivaichthys viedmensis. Next base: position 6,681,379 of record JAOUQW010000034.1, on the reverse strand, counting down.
TATTCATATTTTTGATAAAGTGTACCATCTAAACTGAAATGCTTTATGGCTGTTCAAATATTTGCTGCAAAATAAATCTTCAGCCTGGAATCATTGCCAACAATTTCTGTTTCCGGTTGAGAGCAATCTGCACCCTTGTGCTGTTGCTTTTCTTTGTGTGTGTGTGTATTTTTGTTGTGTTGTTTTTGAAGTGTTCTTAAGTTTACCAACCTGATTTCATGATAAATTTGCATGAAATCAAACGTGTGAGAGGGATGTGGCGGAATTTTGTTCGATTTCATAAGAATGAAGTCATAAGAAAAGCTACAAATGCGAACCTCGCCACTAACCCTAATCTTTAAACTTTCGTAATTTTTCATACAATTTGAGTTGTGCGAATTGTTGCGAATTTTCAACTGTTGATAAATCTGGTTCTCTGGTTGCTTGTACATGCTGGTTTGCTCAGCTCTCCTCCTTTGACTCCATGTTTGGTGCCGTTGTTCGCCATGATGCCTGTGAGGTTTTGCGTGTCCATGGTGTGGCATTCGTGGTAGAGGTGGTGGCTGGTGCTTTTGGGGACATGTGGACTGTGTGTGATATGGTGCTGTCGACTGAATATGAATGAAATGGATACTTCATAGAAGACGTCTCAAATTTTCATAAATGCGCTGTTAGTAAAAACAAACTAATAACTTTTAAGATAAGGATAACAAAAAATCACATTAACAATCTTGAACAGAAGAGACCTTGAGCTTGAAAAGGGAGGTACATAAATAAATGTATTATTATATGATTTTAGTAGTCCGTCATTCTACATTTACAAGCAACAACTTGAGGAAGTGAACCCTTCCGAAGGGTGCAATTGTGCAATTGCACACTCTCCAAGGGTTTTATTGAATAGTTAAGGGTTCCTAGCTTCTCAAAGGGGTTCTACTTAGTACCCTCTGTGATAGGAAAACACTCTAAGTATGCTCTTTACACATAACTGCCTGAAAGAGACCAGTAATTTTACGTTCAGCTGAATAATCCACTGTTACAAAGTACACTGGTGATGGATGGCGATGTTTGGACTTGGCCTAAAGCCTGATCTCTCAAAGTGAAGATGAAAAGTTGGGAGTCTGTGTTGTGGAAGAGGAGGCTGTTGAAATGGCAGCTAATGGCTGCCACTATCTCACTCTGCAGCACGTTTGTTTTCGTGTGTCTGCATGGCGACCTATTCCTCCAGTAAAGGGTTACTGCACTGCCTTCATTTCCTCCTGATTAGCTTGAAGCCTGTCGGCTTTGGGAGACGCTCGCCAACCCTCCTCGCCCACCCCCTTTCTGCTCCTCTTCCTAATAGACACGAAGCACTCCGGTCAATAATGTTTTACTTCTCTTCCTCTTCTCTCATCTCTCTCTCTGCGATTGGTTTGAGTGTGTTAGAGTCAGAAGGGAGGTTCACATCCGAAAGTTCAGCCAAATGTTATCAAACAGGGATGTTTCAGAGGGAGAGGCCCTCTGGACCCCTTCCTTCTCTCTTTCTCTCTCCCTCGACCCCCCCCCCCCCTTTTTTTTTGCCTCTTAAACCCATAGCCAATAACGGCCAAGTGTCTCTGATAACATCAACAGCTGTCAAAGACCCGGGCAACTGAGCTTGTCTCATAAACCTAAACACCTGTATTCTCTCATTCCTTTGATTGTTATTCCCTCGTCTATCTCTGTGTCTCTCTCGCTCTCTCACACACACACACACACATATATACACACACACACACACACCCTCTGGTCTCCATCACTCACATTGGTTTGATTTGACTGTCAGAAACAAGGGGATGTGCCAAGATGTGTGGAGCCTTGTGAAAGGGTGCATGTGGGTGTAGTGAGTACATGCAGAAGGGGGGATGGGGAAAATATAAACTGAGATAGGGTAAAACACAGAGAGACATACACAGAGAGAGTATCTTTTCAAAAGTCTCACACTTTTTTAAAGACAGGGCTGCGGGTCTGCCCAGAGCATGTCACAGGTGACTAGTGTGTGTCCCTCTATTACTCCTTTTCAACCCTCTTACCACTTCTGTTTATAGTGTGATAGGCAATCCTTTGTTTTGTATGCAATATAAGTCTAGGGTGAACTTGCATTTCTATTGGTGGACATATTTGTGTGAATCTGTTTGTACATAAATCCAGGTCTAGACCCCTAATGAATGAGTCAAAGGCGACAGTGGCAAGACTTAGCTAAAATTTGATTCTAAACATCATCCGATAGAGCTCCTTATTTATATTGTATTACTGAGAATAATATATCATAGTAAATTTAGATTATATGAAGCTCTTGCTAATGGTTTCTTTCTAACAGTGGCTAGATATGTTTCTAGTGATATAGTAGCTAGTTGACCAAGTGGATGGCTGTCGTGCATTTTGATTAAATAAAGCAAACTCGCCCGCGTCTATAGTTTACTTTTCATTAAAAGCTTTGATATGACCTTGAATGATAACACTTTATTAGTGTAGTGTTCATGGGCCTACACGAAACCAATATAGGCCTTTCATGACAACTGAAATAAACCTACATAAATGTTTTATAAAGGCTTATTCCAACAAGTGTAAGCTGTTGTAAAGACTACTTTTGTCAATTTTGATGTCAAGTTGACTCGAGTAAATTAACATAGATTTTTGTTGACATAAGGTTGTGTTATGACACTTTCCGGGCCAACTTATATTAGAAGTCACGGCAACTGACTTTCTGTAGCTCTGTGTACTTCTGGTATATCAACGTAACATAATGGTGAAGATGTGGGTTAAGGGAATCTCATAATTCTGCTTATAAGATTTTTTATGGCAATGCCATGACAACGTAATGACAGAGTTATGTATATTTTCTATGGCCCTTAAGTGAAATGAGTAAGATTTTCATGAATATCTATGCCAAATTCATGACATTATCATGGCAGCGTTATGCATATTTTTTTTCGGCCCGTCAGTGGGGCGAGTTTAATATAGATTTTATTTCGAATCTAGAATTGAGAATTTAATAAAAGATTTTTATGAAGGTAATTTCATGACACCATAATGACAGTTATGTATATTATATGATCCTAAATTAAAATTAGTTTGATAGTTTGACATGCCACATCATCACCATTATGTGACTGTGACATACCAGAAGTACACTGACAACAAAGTCAGTTGTTATAACTTTCGGACCTAATTCAGCACATAAAGTGTCATAACAACCTCATGTCAACAACAATCTATGTCACTTGAAAGTATTATGTCAACTTGACTTCAAAATGGACAAAAGCAGTTTTTATGACAGCTGACACTTGTTGGGAAAAAAGCTGGAAAAATGTTCATAAATGTAGGTTCATGTCAGTTTTTATGAATGCTTTATGTACGTTTCCTGTACCCCTATGAGCACCACCCTTAAGTAAAGTGTTACCCATTGAATAAAATACAAAAGAGCAAACAGTGTATCAAAATATTTACTTTCTTAAAGGCATATTCAATACGGTTCAATATTGGTTACTTGATTACCATTACAACGGTCATAACCAAACCCCTAAAAAAACATCATAGAAAAGTCCACTAGGGCAAAAGAGAGGAGGTGCAGTAGCATGCAACGACAAAATTGGCAAGTGGACATGAACCGTTACTGCGAGTATATGGAAGGTACAGAGCGCGAAATGAATGGCCCAGAAAAGGTTCAAATTTCATGCAGGGATTAGCAGTCAAGCTAATGTGTAGCTGATTATAAGTCATAACATAGCAGGAGTTTAAAAGCGAGGTGATGATTGTCTATATGGTCTCTGGGCAGCCAGAAGCATTAAGAGGGCGGATGGCACATGAAGCTGGCTCAGACGTGGACCTCCGCCCCTCATCCGTGGGCATGTGCGTAGAAGGACTCTGCCAGTGTATCCCACATTTCCCATCAGGCTTTGAATCCTTTACTGCCTGTTGTTATTCTGCAGTGCCATATCCATCATTGGGTCAATGAGGACTAATGACTGAGCAACACATACCGATCTGCTTTGGGTTTCGGTTTAAGGGGAAACATGGCAGGTCGCTATGAGACGGACTCTGCACATCTGGGCGTGAGCTTTAACAGGATGGGTGACTGCCTCAGTAATGGCTGATATAAATGTCAATCATATCATGTGAATATGAGGAGAAGAGGGAGGATGTGCAACTGGAAAGGACTGCAGCAGAGACAGGAAGCTCTCAATCAGAGACAAGAGGAAACATGTATGTGTTTGTATGTGTGGGTGGGTGGATGCATGAGAGAAAGAGTGTGAGAGAGAGAGAGAAAAAGAGAGAGAGGTTGGAGAGAAAGGAAGTGTCATGTCTCTTCCTCCCTGCGTAGAGTAATGAGTGTGTGTGTCTGGAGGGTTAGCTGCTCGTCCATCTCTCGTTAGTCTGATTTATGTGCGAGGCACATTAACAGCAAAATGGCATGCAGAACTTGCACAGTGATAGAGAGATAGATATATAGAGAGAGAGAGACACAGAGAATGAGGATGGAGACTGAGGTTGCCAAGAGAGAGTATTAACACTCATACGGTACTCTTGGTTCTGCCTCATTTAGGGTGTAGACGTGAACGTTTACTTAAAAAATGTAGCCACAAAACCACCCAAAAGGTGTACATGCAGCATGATATATCATTGTCTACTTGTGGCGCATTCATAGTGGAAATCTGTTGGTGCTTTGTGAGTTGTGAATGTGATGTCAGCCAAGCTTAAGATTCACCAAACACTGATTTAAAAGACCAGAAAAAAATACTGAAGTCCAAAGGTCATCTTTACCTTTGTTGCAGTCATCAAAACCTTGATTAGATCAACGTCCACTTTGATAACTGACGGCCTCAGCAGTCCTCGCTCCAATACTGAAGTGTTTTATTGCAATCAGCGGCCATGTCTGCTTGCACTGGAAAAAATGTGGCAGAAATAATTATATAAAGGGTTTGGGTGTCTAGATTAAAGTGTTCCTGTAAGAATTCCAGTGGTGTAAGCAATTTATTTCTTAACAGATAGTTCATATTGTTTAAGGCACGCCGTATATCTGTCAGCGATGACGCAAAATATGGCTTTAATACACCATCACACACAAAAGGGGGCACGAAAGAAATATTTCTAGCAGTCTCTTCCTGAAAAAATCCGGGAAAGGAGGTTCATTTTTATTATCTCTTAAAGGGGAAATGGCACACAAGTTTCCTACCGGGCCCCACTTTAACCCAGACAGCTTTGTTTCTCTGATATGGTTGTGCATTGCCCAGAGAAAATACGCTATGCAAACATGGAATCAAATATGGAAGCACTTAAGAGTCCCCCTTTGCTAAGGCAGCTTTGAAGTGGAACACCTACTTAAGGAAGCAGGTCTCTCGCTGTCAGGAGTGCTCATTTATTTAGACCTGGTTAGAATGTGGTTTCAAAATGGCAGATCGTGAGTACACTGGTTTTAGACATGCAGGAGTAATCACTTGCTTCCCAAACTCCGAACTGTTCAATCACTTTTTTTCTGTTAAGGGATGTCAAACATCTTCATGGGTCGAACATAAACAGCAGTTACAGTGTTACAGTGTGTCATAGAATAAAAGCCTTGATAATCATAGCTATGAGTGGCAGTAGATGGATATGATTGCTTACAGTGGTCTATAGTAATAAAGTGGAAATACTTCAGTACTCTACTTAAGGATGTTTTGGGAATTTTTCTGCTTTACTCAGGTATAAATGTTTCTGCCAACTTTAACTTTTACTTTACTACATCGTCAGGCAAAAGGCTAATATATTTTATATAGTTATCGGGACACCTTCGTAACTTACTGCAATATTAAGCTTTTCATGCTATTTTGATTTTTTTAAAAATAGAGCCTGATGACTTTTGACCGTTATTTCTTGGCTGTCCAATAACCAAAACGGCTCTTCAGATCTCCCAACATCCAAAAGCCGAGTTACTGATCATTTTATAACGACACATCAATACTTTTTACCTCGTCAATAAGGCTGTTCGATTACAGAAATGTTGGAGTTCATTCTCGATTCCCATTGCCTGGAAGCAGAGAATGAACTCTTTTTGGGATCGACTTCCAGCCCTACTTGTCATTAGGAGAAAAACCAAAACTGTGGTAAGAAAGTTCTTACAATACTTATTGCTATTATTTTTACAATTTCTGTTTCTCTTCTTGTTTATAAAATAACGTTAACATTAATTATATATATCTATATAGGGAATCTATTTGGCTATATATTTTAATAGATAATCTTTAGCTAGTTTTTCAACAACATAGTTGACTAGATGTTGTTACAGGCTGACAAAATAGACTAGCTTGCGTCAGCTAGCTACCACTGAAGATTGCAGTGGACTGATAATGTGTGCTACAAGGCAATATAACAGTTCAGTCTATCATGATTAGCAGAAATAAAATAAAAAGTGTCATGCAAACACACATATTGCTTTACTCAGTGAATGTTTTACAAAATTAAGCAGCTGCTAGCTGCTAGTGCCCGGATAGCACTGTATGAATGGTTTGAGTATAACCAGAGACAGTATCCCTGCTGAAAAATCCAGCTTGGTCTGACCAGCTACCAGCTGCCAAAACACAGGCCGAACTGGTCAAACTGGTAGAC
>JAOUQW010000034.1:6658283-6671956 GCA_028565825.1 Olivaichthys viedmensis | reverse complement strand
TATGTAATAAATATAGTTACCATAAAGCACCATAGTAACACTGTGGCAGTATAGTATGAAATAAATATAGTTACCATAAAGCACCATAGTAACACTGTGGCAGTATAGTATGCAATAAATATAGTTACCATAAAGCACCATAGTAACAGTGTAGCAGTATATTAGGTAATAAATATAGTTACCATAAAGCACCATAGTAACAGTGTGGCAGTATAGTATGTAATAAATATAGTTACCATAAAGCAACATAGTAAAACCATATAAATATTATAGTGTAACATGTATTAACCATAGTTACCATAAAGTGCCACAGTATATCAATGTTGGAATCATAGTTCAGAGTTAACCAAAGTTAGCATAAAGTGTCATAGCAAAATCGTTGTGTGTCATAGTAAAACTAAAGTTTACTACAATAAAACCATGATGAATTACAGTGAGTTTTTGTAAGAGTTTACCTGCAAATGTATTTGTGAGAATGTGTGTGTGTGTGTGTGTGTGTGTGTGTGCACGCATTTGCTTCAGGGTAGAGTACTAGTGTGTTGGCTGTCTCCTGATATGAGCTCTGTAAGAACAGGCACTGCAGGCAGGCCTCCAGGCAACCCTCAGGGCCTTTGAGATGGCAGGAAGACACTCACCTGCTAACACACACACACACACACACACACACTCACACACACGCACACAATCAGAATAAATCCAGCTTGCTGACTTTCAAAACACAAATTTCAGTTACCATCGGTGTGCCATTCTGCAGCACACACACACAGACACACATACACACACTCAAATGCCTACTCACGCTATTCTTTCAGAAATGAGTAAATCATATACCTTGCAGCTGTTGCTGTGTTCTCTCTCTCTCCTTCCGTCTCTCTCTGAGACCACTTAATTCCTCCACATCCGCTCCAAAAGCGGAGCAGTACTTCAATCACAGATGAAAAAAAGAGAAGAAAGGCCGTTAAAAACATACCTGGAAGTTAGCAAAGGCTGAATCAAAACTGAACCCGAACCAAGGGGTAGCTATTAGCACAACATAAACCTTTATCATAAGATATTGTAGGCAGCATCTAATTACATGATGAAGTTGGCGGGGTGTATTTGTCTTTGTTTGACACAGTTTGGGGCATAGCCAGTCATTATCGCAGTCGGGGAGAGAGGCAGCAACGGCTTCGCATTTAAGACTGAAGGTGTCATTAGAGCTGTCTGTGACACAGTCGGAACTCTTCTCCATACCACAAATATCCTGATAAACCGCCGCACTGTGGTTATACTGCATTTGCATGTGTGTGTGTCTGTGTGTGTGTCTGTGTTTGTGTGTGTGTGTGTGTGTGTGTGTGTGTCTCCGTGCTTTTCTGAATTATGAAATAACACCATGATACAAAAACGATTTTATTTGACATAGTACGGAAATAAAATGATTGTAGCTAAACTTAAAGCCAAACCATTTCATTAAGATCGATATGTTTTACATTTATACATTGACAGGTGATTTCATTTAATTGAGACAGGATACCATGTAAGCATATAGTTGAGCAGTTGAGGGTTTAGCATCTTGTTCTAGGGCCCAACAGCAGCTCTCTGGCTATAATGGGAATGGCAACTAGATGTCATTTTCTGGCCATCACATTATTAATTTCAGCTACTAGACCAAGACTAAACTAGACTTCTCCTGCTACTAGGTTATACTGATTATGCGTGTGTGTCTCTATATTTCTCCCAATCATCATCATAATACAATTTTGCTGTTTATATCTTATCTAATGATATATACACTTATTTACTGCATACTTTGGATAGACCATATTGGTTTCTCAGAGCTGTTGCTAATTTCTACATGCTAATGCTAGCAGTGTGTAAAGGAGGAGGCAGACCTCTGTATGACCCCAGCGCTGTTAGCGCAAAGAGAATGTTAGGGCCTGATTTGATTTGCTATCATAACAGTGATTTCCTCTGGTCAGCCTGCGCACAAACAGCCTATCCCTCCGCTGCCTCAGGGCTTAATGGTAGTGCACGGAGAGGAGATATATTGCTCTGCCTTTTTCTTCCCTTTTCAGTCTGTCTCCCTTCCCCTCGATTTCCTTCACAATTCATCTCAAATGACCTAGCCGCTTGTTTCTTTCTAATTCCCGTCTGTGGCCCTCCTCTGTTCTTGTAGTCTGCCTGTAATCTGTGGGAGTATGAGACACTGTCTCACAGGCCAATCAGACAGAAAGAGAGAGGGACATCAGTCTGTTCTCTTGTGTCAAGCCTCTTTGTTGAACGTTGTGTCTCTCTTTCATTCGGCTCTGTATTCTCTACTTACAGCCGCTCTCGTTGCCCACCCCATCCTTCTCCCACCACTGTTAGAGAACGACACGAGCGAATGATCAAAACTCGCAGCTCCTTTTAACCTTGTCCATCATTCTGTGCTATGTGCTTCTCTCTCGCTCTGTCTCCGTCTCTGTCTTTCTCAGTCAGCAGTATAGAGCACTGGAACAAATCAAGGGCTCTTCCTCCTCATAAGACTTGACTCCACGAGTAAGCAGTGTGCAATTAACAATCAAACCAAGAGGAGCTGATATAAATCCGATTTATCGCCAGTCACAGTCATTTTTACAGCTCTCCATAGCTCCTTCCCTAGCTGTGCTCCTCTCTTCCTATTTCTCATCAGTCATCTACTAAAACACACACACACACACACACACACACACACACACACAGAGACATAGACACACAATACATGTATCCATCCAAATGTTTTACAAATCTTAAACAAATTTCCCAAAAGTCTGTTATGTTAGTATTCTGAAGAGGACGGAGGAAGGAAGGAAGAAGACACAAGAACTAAGCACCATGTCTTCAAGATTACAGTGCAAGAACAGCCACCTCGACTTACCACTACAAAACACTAGCAAAAGACGTACACAGTCATGGTGAGAGTGCAACACACACTCGCTTTGTCATCATTTATTCCAAAATCATATTTTTAATCACTGTTTATTCAACTTATTCACACAACGGCCATAGGGTATTGCTTGTGATGTCACGCTCAGGGTATGGAAAAGTGAACCAAAAACTAAAACTGTGTTTCAAACATAATTTTCAAAAACATTGAGGACTAGGCAGAACTAGGCAATTATACCCCACAGAACACCTCATCTACAATTTTAAGGCAAGACACAGTGCACTTAAAAGACTGTAGGTAGCAAGCTAGTAAGAATATGTAGATAGCTAACTAGCTAGCAAGCTATCTATCTATCTAGCTAGCTACCAAACTACCTAGATAATTGATAGCTTATCAGATTAGGGTTATTAGCAGCCTCCCTATTAAGTACAGGACCAATACGTTTTTGTTTTGCCTAGAATGAGTGCCTATTTTGCTAACGAATGTTAGCTATTTAAATGAGGCAATAAATATCAACTTACCTTGAAATTTGGACCGACATCTCACTGGATCTTTGTAATTCATTATCTTTTAAGGTTTTTTTCCTTCTTTTTTTTTTTTAGATGGGAGTCAAGGAAAAGACATATGGTTGCCTTTTTAATTACCAATCTATACCCTGGTACACAACAGTAAGATCCCCTAAGTGGGAAATTGTGACAATATGTGAATGGCAAAATTCATCTTCTCTTTATTGACCTACCAAGAGTGTAAACATACTTTCCCCCCCATTTCATTCCATTCAGGTCTTGTTATGCACAAATTCAAAATCTAAATAAATAAAGTGGACAGAAACCCCACTACACACACTCATCTTAACATCAGATAAAGTTGCCCCCACCAAACTATATGCATTTGTTGGGATGGGACATAAACAGTGACACATATATCACCTGGTAACTGTTGACAAGGCCTGGAAGAGATACAACATTGGGGCTGCTGCCCCTATGCCATGTTTACCCGTGTCCTCTGCCTGGAGCATTACCTGTCTGCAGCCCACGGATCACTTTGGACAGTATCATTAAATGCCATGTCATTACCTGTTATGGAGTGATGCGCCCAGTCCTGCTCCCTTCTGGGACAGGTTTAGTGAATGAAGGGGGTTGTGCTCTTCTGTGTGTCCATGGGCAGGTGTATGCGTGTGCGCAGGTCCGTGTATATGGTGGTCGAAGCCCAGCGCGGAAGAACTGAAAGACAGAATTGGCATTAAATTGTAGGGGAGTGCTGGATTGACTTTGACTGTTGCAGGAGAGGGCTGTTAGCAGGAAAAGGAGGCTGTATTTGTCACTGAGCTGAGGGCAGACTGAGCGCTCCGGATAGGTGAAGGCTCCCGGTGGGACATGCTGCTGGGCTACGGCGAGCCAAGGAGGAGAGAGAGGCTAAATTGAAGGTTTATTTATCCAATTCGCTGTCAAGGTCGGCACGTCGAAGGAAGCTGGCCTCCGCGTGTGCTCACCAAATGCCAAAAAAAATCCTGGCGAATTGTTAAGAGAAAGGAGAAGGCCCCGGAATCAATGACCTTTGTGCATCAGGCATCAACATGCCAGAGGCTCTTAAGGCCATCCTTTAATGGCCAATACTGTTGCCTTTCAGAATGGGAGGAAGCTGAGAAACGGTCTGCCCCATGGCACTTTCTGTAAAGAAACTCACGCACAGACACACATTCACACTTACAGACAGATACTAAAAACTAGCAGATGTTAACAGGCACGAAACCAAATCCACTAATGATACAATGTAAAAAAAAAAAAAAAACATTTCATCAGATTACAATCATTAAAATTCACAAACCTATGTGTAAATGTTATGTATCATTCACTTCTTTTAAAAGGTTCATGATTTCATGACTGAGATTATTTATAGAGCATGTGCAAAGAGTTCAATGACTATTATTTCCCTTTCTTCCTTTGCTGTTACCTGATAATTGCAAAGTGAAAATTGCAAAGCACCAAAACAGTGGCGTTGAAAGATAATGAGAGTGACATATGGCACACGGGCACTGCTTGTCTACTTTAATGAGAGATTAAAAGAAAAAAAAGAACAACGTATTAAGCTGCCTCTACATACATCCTTCAAATTACACTCACATAAGTGTAATTAAATGGGTAATGTGTGTTAAAGTACAAAGCTTGTTAATAATCATGGACATGGGTTTTAGTTGAGAAATTAACATGATATAATATGGTGAAAATGACAGACTGAGCTGTTGTCAGTGCTGCAACGTTTCAATTAACCTTGCCCTCAAAGTTCTCAGCTCTGAAGTCAGCTTGATGGTTTGATGTATGACATCGGCAGCAGTTATTTTTCTTCTCCCATTTTTTTTTTCACATGAAATGTGCTTCTGTATAATTCTGCGTCCTTGATCTTTAGGTCTGTGCTTTCCACTTCCTGTTCAGCTTGCTAAGTAAAAATATCTAAGATTCTTTCTTTGTCAGTTAGGAATGAAACACCACGATGATTTTTAGAGCCATTACCTTATGCTGCCAATTAGCTTATACAAATATGAGTGATAATTATTATAAGCCTAAGATTAGCTTTGTTATGCAATCTTATATGATCACTTGGAGAAGTGTGAATAGCTGGTTTACAGTCCTGATTCTCAGTCCTGGTTTTCCGAATCTAAAAACAATCTTCAACACTCAACACTGAAAATCTTGTTCCCGTTTTCACTTTGTCCGTTCTACCAGTCAAATGGTGGTATGTGTTTTTGTCCAGCCTCTCGCTTTTTCTTGGGTTTCTAATTACTGTGCATGATCGAGCTGACACAGGTTTGACGGGAAGCTTAATACCGTTTTTAGTGGGCAGACGGATGGAGCGCTCCTTCAGAGGGACTGCTTCGTCAAAGTTTCTGAGGGCCCTGTCAGTGTGAAAAGAACATGACCTTTAAGTTGTATCAGCTTGTTTGCTGGTGCATACAAGGGAAAAGGTTTCCACCATGCCACTATATTTAAGCACAATTTCTATGTTCAAATGTTCATGTAGTGAATACTAAGGGTCTAGCATTTACAGCATTTATGTGCAGATTTATGTGCAGTAACAGCATTTGTATGAGCCAAATCATATGCCTTATTCAGCTCCAAGCTGAATCACAGCAATTCAAAGCAGAACATTGAGCTAAATAAGTCTCAGCTTTTGTCAGCCCTTTGTTTGGCCAAAACCTTTCATAGTGTGTTGATCGTGCATTTCTCAGATATTACGCAGGACGGCTATGACTGACTTGAACTCAATCAGAGCCAGTGTACGAATTTGCACCAGAATTGATGGGATCCAGTGACATCAGCATCAGACAGAGAGTACCAGGAAGAGCTGATGAAGTTTTTTGGCCTAGCCTTTATAGGTTTATTACAATTTTACATGATCTGTGCTGCTTGGAGGAGCAACAACTGCATCAACAGCAAAAACAGACCTATTCATAGAAATAATGATATCTCTCACTGCGGGACTCAATAATTCCGGAAACAAACAGAAGACATCACAAACTCTGCCTTGATCTCTTTATCAAAACAACATATATAATATAGACATAATAAAAATATAGATATGTTTTGTGCTCATTATTAGAATGTCTATTATCATTGTATATAGTGAATAATCCTTATTGGGTGTGTGTACGTATGTTACTATCCACCACAGTCATATTTCCATTGCCTGGATACATTAGCATACAACGCCCTGTAGTGTATCTATTTCTGTGCAACATGGATTAGCATGCCTTGCACTTTTATCAGCTGGCCGCTCAGAGGATTGTTCCCTTTTGCTCCTTTCCATTTTCTTACATGAATGCGATAGGCAACGTGATGCAGATGTTTATCGGAGGAATGCTCTGGGAGACAGCCCATTTATTTTTTTAATTTATTTCAAACTTTCAGGCCCCTGCACATTTCCGATAGGCCCAGCCTTGGGATATTCTTTTTTTTTTTTTTTGAGAACACAAAGATATGCTGTAAGCACCATACTTGAGTACTGAAACACCAGGACTATGCTAGCTGGGTATATCACAATGGCAGGGTTGCCAGGTCTGCGACACAAAACTAGCCTCAAAAACCACAAAAATCCCAATGGTCAATAAAACCAGATCTTTTTTCCCAAACCTTGTATTAAAGTCCAAAATCATGACTACCATTGCCAAATACATTTGTTTTAATAAAGCAGTAATAAAACCATGAGGTTTGGCTAAACATCAAGATCCTAAAATATTGTCATAAATATAGAACACCTATGAGAATTAGTAAAACAATTCACTGTCACACAACAAGCACATTCATACAGTAAAAGTAGTCTATTTTTATTTCATATGCATTTACTATAGTTACAATACCTTATTTCTAATGATGCACCATTTCACCTGTTAATTTGCTACATTTGAATCATAACCACAGACCACATACATACATAATACGCTTTGCATTTACAGGCCTGCAAAACATCAATATACTTAATCTAATGTATGCAAAACCCCCAATTTGTGGGAAACACAGCGGGCTTGGCAACCAGCACAACAGCTTTTCACTTTGGATAAAAAACATGACTTGAGGAAATAACCTTGGTCTCATTACATTTAAGACTTTTATTTGTAGACTTAAAATCACTTGCACAGCAGTTTGAAACACTTTGGAACACTTTGTTCACTTTGGATATAAGCAGAAGAATGAAAACACATTAAATGTGTTAAATTACTACAAAAGACGATGATAAGAACTTGTGAGTATGGGTGTGAGAGTTTGTTTACTGCAGTGGTTGGGGAGGTAACACGTCACACATGCTACGCATGTAAACACACACACACTATCTCAGTATGGAGGCGGCCAGAGATGAGACACAGACACTCAGTGGACAATGTGTGGGTGTTGAATGATGACCAAACAAGAGCACAGAATCAACCCGCCATGAGACTCAATAAAGCAGCACCGGGGCGCGAGAGCACAGGTCATCTAAACCCACGCCTGGGCATGTCCTTGTGAGTATGGGTGTGAGTGTGTGTGGGTCCTTATCACGCGCATAATACACTGCCAATGCATGTACATCAGGATAAGAGCGATGAACTTTGCTCTTACACTGACCCTGCACTTGGAACATGTCGTGTAGTGTTTAAGGGACAATCTGGATAGGTATAAATGAAAGACCAAGATAATGTCACTCAATGTAGTACTTTTGTCAAAAGCACTCTTTACTCTGTCTACATTGTCGAAATAACATTTTTATAGGAATTTGCTGCCAAAATGAAATTACACAATTTTTCCCTTCAGCTAAATGTAGTCAGTCAGCCATAACAATGTTTGGTGTTTGACATTTGCTTCTTTAATTTTGATGTTTGCTTGTTTAATCTTATAGCTAACAGTTTGGCATCATGGAAACTGCACATATATAGTTACACACATAAATTTAAAAAAAAAAAATAACACATATGGAATTATGCAGTGACCAACAAAAGTGTTAAACAAATCAAAACTATTTTATATTTTACATTCTTAACAGTATTCCTGATGAAGCTTTGCACACTCTTGGCATCTTTTCAATCAGCTTCATGAGAGAGCTTCACCCAGGAGGCTTTTCTTAAACTTCCCAAATAGGCCAAGCCACTTGTTGTTCTGCTTCTCCTAACGTTCTACATGATAAACTACTTGTTTGGGGAAACAATTTAATTTTAAGTAAAAACTACTTATTAAAAAATACATTTTGATTAAGAAAAAAATGTATACATGGGCATTAACGTCACAATTTACATTTGTCTTAGAAACAAATTTC
This sequence comes from Olivaichthys viedmensis, assembly GCA_028565825.1. NCBI lineage: Eukaryota > Metazoa > Chordata > Actinopteri > Siluriformes > Diplomystidae > Olivaichthys > Olivaichthys viedmensis. The sequence continues at coordinate 6,663,291 of JAOUQW010000034.1, read as the reverse complement.
AACCATAAGCCTTTATAAAAATGTATTTTAAGACAATGAAAAATATAGATTCAATCTAGTGTGTCCAAACTTTTGACTGGTAGTGTATATTATAATCCTAATCCAATCAAATTTTGGACCAAACTTGTGCAGACTGATACCAAACTATCCCGCTGAGGAAGAAAATGAACACAGTTTTTAATACTGAACCGAGTTTTGAGATAAGTGTGTGATGATGTAGACATGCAGTTTGCACAATTCTAAGCTGACAGTTATAAGCTTCCCTTACTTGTTAGCCACATTAACCTCGTAGCTCCAGTACAAAACTAAAGATGGAAACTTCAGACATCAAACATGTCTCGGCTGATAGACTACACTTGCAGTGAGGGGAAAATTGTGTAAATTTCATTTTTGACTGAATTGTGCTGATAAGCTGTGCTCAGAAATAGCACTTATATATCAGTCAACATAAACAAGAATACATCTATTAAAAATGTGGATTAATGCGCCAGCAGTTCAGGATCAAATTTTTAAAAACATCAAATACTAACTTCTGCAAATTAACATAGATCTAAAGAATGGCTTTAGTGACTAGTAACCTCATTTATTAATTTAATTTTAAACTAATTTCACGCAATGGCATTGACTTTACAATGCTATATCGTTGTATCTTAAACGCAAGCACTCATATGCGTACAGACCCCTAGAAAGCGAGCATAAAGTGTTGCATTCGGGGAGTTGCATGAGTTGAGTGTGTCTATAGGTTTTTAAGCACTACTCTGGTCTAATCACCTCTTTGACAGATGGCCTGTAAATCAGAGAGCAAGCCATGGCTGGTGCCAGCGAGTGTTTGATCTCATTCCAGGGCCTTGAAACAACTTGCTTATTTTCAGCTCAGTTTTGGCTCTCCGCTCAAATAAAACACAGAGAGATGAATGCGCTGACAGGTCATTGTGTGTCAAGCTGTCGCTCTGTAATGGCTACATCTTTCAGCTGGGGAGCCGAGAGCTGAAGAGGAGGACGAGTGAGAGAGAGAAAGCTGGAAGGACAAGAGATTGAGGTAGAGAGATAGAGATAGGTACAGGCAAGCAAGGGAGAGAGAGTGATACAGGAAAACATGTAGACAGAAACAGACAAAGACAGCGACTATGCAAGAGAGGGTGAGAAAAGAGAAACCAAACCAGAAAAAAAGCATAAAGAAAAGAGAGCGAGAAAAAAACAACAAGATTCTTCTTTTCTCAGCTCACGGCACATCTTCTCCGCGACCAAACACTTGTCATGTTGAGGGAGAAGTTGAATAAATTTTTAATGATATTGGGTACAACTGGTGCTTTGAAAAGCCACTGTACTTATTTTTTTCTCTTCGTTAGCCAAGGCTCGCTAATGCATCAGAAACCCTAGGAGCGTGTCCCAGGGAAAAGTGCTATAATTGTGTTGTTCTAATATCATACCTCTCCTTAATGTTCTAGTGGTAATCAAGACAGGGTTATTTTTTTCTATTTAATATACAGTATTCTCTTATTGCATCATATCTCATACAAATCTTGTCAATTACAATTGCTCGCGTATGACAGTTCAAATAATAATGTACATTTTCTTGAATTCTCTTTGCGGGCTTGGTTAATCAAGCTTTGGAAGAATGATTGTGCTGTTCATATGAATTCTGTCTGTTCGCTCTCAGGTCGCACGCATCAGTTTTCACCTCTCATTTTCGAACCTAATCAGCAAAAGGAATACATTAAGTCTCAGTCAAATGTCCCTGATGCAATCAAAACTAATGCATGCGCGCAGAAGTCTAGAAAACAATAGCTGATGTGCGTGATAATGCTGATCATCTTCAGTATGGAGTTCAACTGTGTGAACCAAATTTCTAAAAGACGAGCAGCACAGAAATTCAAATGACTTAGGGAAAAAAGACACAGGCAATATTTTCATACATGATAAGTGTGAGTTTATGGCCCTTTGATTTGAATAAATGAATTGGATGCATTTGATATGATTGAAAGGAGATTAGTATTCAAATGGGTGGCCTAGGGCCCTAGTGCATGCCGCTCACTCCAAATCTCTTTAATGACGGCAAACCCGGCACTGCCGTACGCCATGTGCCATTTGGGCTGCCGAGAAAAACGGGGGGAGACTGTTACAGCAATTCCATGCATTATTTATTTAGTGATATTAACTACTTCAGCCCTGTTATTAAAACAAGAAGCTTTTGCTTCGGATAGCGGAGATGAATGTTAACAATTCATGCGATTTAATTCAGCGCCCATCTTTGTGGCGCAGTGTGAATATCTGTGAACATTCTGTTTTCTTGTCTGCGTCCGGAGCTCATCTTTAACAGTGCAAATAATTTTGCCGACTGATGTGGTGGACTTTCCAAAATCATACTGGTTGGGAAAAACACGTTATATCGTATATTAGATTAGTATATTTTATATCAGTATAATAATATTATTGGGCTGATATGGTTACACTTTGTGCACTTTTCTAAAAGGAGTGTCGAATAATAAAAAAAAATCATCAGTACACCGAAAGATGTAGAGAACAAGCCCTCTTTGATGGATGAAAAAGCCTTTTAAGTAGTAATTGAATTCATTTTGCTAAGTAAGCACAACTGAGTGGGAGTGTTGTGTTACCTACAGAGACTCCCCTGGAGAAAATGAGCCCCTCATGACCCCAGGGTCACAGAGGTCAGGTCCATTCCAAAGTGCCTGGGATATTAGCCACCCCAACCGCCTTTCATCCCTAACCTCCTGCCCATCTCAAACGAGCCCAACACCAATCATCTGGGTGGATGTGTGTGTTGTGTTTGCACATGTGTTGTACTACATCTATGTGTGTGTGATGGGATTTGGGGGGTCTAATCCTCAGCTCCTAACCCCAAAGGTATGAAGGGAGAAGAGAAGCAGGAGGTAGAAGATTTGGCCAGGCCCGGGCTGCCCATAGTGAATGAATGGCTTTAGTGCAGCACCCAGACAGAAAAATCAATGCCTCATACGAGGAGGCTGCGGGGGTTAGGCTCCCATGTTCATGTCAACAAGGCTATTGGTTTTCTTAATACTCCAAAGTTGGCGTTTCCCTTGCTGCGGGAGGGAGGGAGGGCCAGCGTGGTGACTTGTGTGGTCAAAGCTTAACAAAGGGATTCAGCCTCCAACCCGCAACCCGTGTGCCAAGCTCGGCCAGGGCGAGCCACGATTAATTATCAGCCGCAGCGGAGCGCCATTCGTTTCAGCTCTGTCTGCTCTCGCTGCACGGTCACGCCAGACCAAAACAGGGAGCTACAAAGGAGCAGCATGGCCTGAGTCCTTGAAATGTGGACTGATCTACTGGAGAAGAGGCTAAAAAATCCTGGATTGCGATTTAAATCTTAATAAGGACAGTGCACAAAAAAAGGTTCCCTTATCTAACATTATTTATGGAATTAGTTAACATTAACAAACCATATTACACCATAAATAATTCTTAGAAAATGATTAACACTCGTATTAATTGATGTTTGTTTAAATAATGAACATCTACAGTAAGCAATGCATATTCCACCTATGACTATAAATATCCACATAAATGATCATAAATGAAAAATACAGCATGTTACTAATTATTGTTAATTAACTAAACTCAGGTCACTGGGTGTAAATGTAAAAACCACCTTTTACCTATAAATTCCACAAATTAATCACAACAATTATTTGAATACATATTAATTAAGGGGTCAGTTCAGGTTGGTTGTTGTAGATATTTTTAGTCAAAGATGGTATAAACATTGGTTAAACAATCATCAATTAATATAAGTGTTAATTACGTTCCCATTATTTATGGTTTGTTAATGCTGAAGTTCATGGTTTAACTAATGCAGTAAATTATGCTAATTAAACAAACCTTAATTTCTTTAATTAACCACAGATAACATTAATTAATGCATTAGTTCATATTGGTCAATGTGAACGTGCTATTTAATTTTTTAACATTACTTATAGTTTATTAATTCTGAAGTTTACGGTGTGTAAGTGTTAAATAATATCGGTTAAGGAAACCTTAATGTAAAGTGCTGCCCAAATTTGTGTTAGTGTATTACTCAGTGTGATGCCAGTGTTATTTTTTCAACCTTTAGTAACAATCCATAAAAAAAATATAAAAAAAAAAATATATGAAACCTCATATTAATATCACATATTAAATCACGTTGCTTTTGAATGGGTACAATTGTACAATTAATTTTATCTGGAACATTACAGAAGCCTATTGGAGGGGTGTGCAAAGGGTTACAAGGGCTTTTTGATACAAATTAAAGCTACTGTGGATTTAAGACCAACAGGTGCTGTTAATTATTTCCTGGCTCAAATTTGCAATATTCATACTTTAGGCAACATACATAAAGATTAAAAATGCACTACAGGGTGGGGGGTGAATGTCAATTCAGATCAGGAACAACAAACTAATTTGATCAAATAAGGGAAATAAAGCACATGAGGCAAGTTTTACATCAGCAGGAAATATGTGTCTCAGAAAAAAAGGGCTGCTTAAAAGCATTTGTGCCACACACACACACATGGACACACACACAAACACAAGTACCCCAATGTGCTTGGTTTTCTATTAAAAAAATAGAAAGAAACTGCTGTAGACCTAATTCCATTAGTGTTCTCAGGATGTTTGATGCACCACTGATATATTTTCTAATAAGAGAAGGGGAAACCAGCCAGGTAATTACTGCTTTAGTACCTTACTGCGCAGAAAACACACATACACCGCCACACACACATGCCCGCACCACCCCCGACTCCCCTTCTTTCTCCCCTCTCCACGCCACATTTCTAGTGTTTCTAATGTTCTAGCATTGTACGGCGCACGTGCTGCGGCTGTGTTGCAAATGTAAGCCTTTGTTTCTCTTAAGTACCTTTCTTTTAGCTTTCCCCTCTAACCCCTCTCATGTGACATGACTGAGCACACACACACACACACCCCCCCCACCCCCCACATAAACCGCGCAAGCACACACACACACACACACAACCTAGACTATAAGAAC
>JAOUQW010000034.1:6639601-6654572 GCA_028565825.1 Olivaichthys viedmensis | reverse complement strand
TGTGTGTGTGTGTGTGTGTGTATGGGGGGGGGGGGGGGTGAAGCATTGCTCAGGATGCTGAAGAGAAAGTAGGGTAACTCTGCTCTATTCCTCTGTGGCTAGCTGTGTCTAATTGCAAAAGGAATAAAATGATTCTGTGGTGGCTGACAGGTGAGAAACAGCTCTAGCGTGACCACAGAGAGATTTCTCCAGTGACCACGGAGAGCCTACAAACACACAGACACACACATACACACACACACATTCAGACATTCAGAGTTTGGGTGGACTCAGATACATACACATACTCAGTCTAGGCCAAAAATTATCTTACACTTGCAAATTTGTAGTCATTTGAATGGTTCAATTCATATGAAAAGTTACGAAGGTTGAGATTATGGTCAGGGGTGGGAATAGCATTCGTACCTTTTCTTATGACTTTACTGGTATGAAATAGAACTAAATCCAACCACATTGCCCTTGCTTGTTCGAAGTCATGAAAATATTATAATGGGCATATGCAGCCAAGCAGGCACAAAATCAACATGTTTAGGTATGATCCATCCTTCACAATTTGCTTTGAAAAACAAGACATCTTCTATGTTTAGCTCCTGCTCTGACTGAACAGAGGGCCAATTAGGGCGTCAGCCTGCCCACCATGTCAAGGCTTAGCCTTGAAGCCACAGCCCAAACATGTGATCATCCCTCCATCCTCTGCTCCATTCATTCTTCCCTTTCCCCCACTCTGCCTGGTCTCTGGGCACTTCTTTCTAGTAAAATGCTGGCACATATAGTATTGATTTTCATTTAGATAACTTAACGCTCACAGACAGCACACCCCTTACACCCCTAGTGCTGGGGCCCAGGTTAGATCTACGAGCTTACCCAGCTGTAATCTGGGGCCATTTCTCTTTGGTTGCGCTTTTTTGGATTCATTTTTCCTAAACTTAACCGATTCACAATGGAATGGGGGGGTATAAATGAAAAGCGCAGCTCGCGTCGATCAATCACCCGGAGCACAAACATCCCCCTACTGGCCTTTCTGCAGCGTTCTATTACCAACTGGTAGTAGGCCAGTCAAACGGGAATAAAAATCACATGGAAAACATCATAAGTTAGACTTGATTTGTTGAAACGCTTGACAATTCTGACAATTACGCAGGAATATACACCTGGGCCGGTGCTGAAAATCAGCCTTGTTATGGCCAGGGCATGTCTATAAAAATTGTTCATTTTTTATAGGACAGCTACCTGTGTAGGAGGCCCATGGAGAAAGAGTCATGTGAGGTATAAATGCAGGGGAAAATCTATTAGTCTAGCTCTGCGTGTTGAGGCATGGCTGGACCTGGCATAGTACTGTTAGTCGGCACTGGTGATGGCCAGGCTCTGTGCTTGTGTGTGTTGGGAGGTGTGGGGGTTAGTAACCAAAGCAACGGCCATCATCTCTCTGAATCAGATGAGATGAGATAAAGCACTGATGTGTGACCATTGGCACGCCAAGCACAGCACCTACCCATTGCTGGAGTGGTAAAATGGGGGATGGAGAGGAGCAAAGGGAGAGTGAGGGTCTCCAAGCAACACAACACACTCCTTGCTTCGGCATTAAGTGTTTCCTGCCCCCTTTGCCCAGTCCCCCCAAATTCACCCCTCCAACCCAAAGCACCAGCAGCTAATTATCCCAGAGAGCAATTGCATGTTGCTATATGCTTTATCGTCCATTTACTCCCGTCACAAAAGCGAGCAGACTCTCTAATGCATGCCCGGCCTGCTTCGCCGAATGCAAAATCAATTTGTCAGGTCAGACTGATTATTGTCGCACTGTAGAGAACACGACCCTTTGACCTCCCTGTGACCCTTATGCTGTGAGCCTGGATTATAGCCAGCCACTGCGTGAGCACCGAAATGATCATAATTCATTTTTTTCCCCGTGCCAGTTTAATGATTTAATGAAAATTCTGTAACAGAGATGTAGTACGACTGTACAATTCTGTGCCATTTTCAAAGCATGACTCCTTTGTTGTGATGTTTCTTTGATTGCTTTACTGTATGGTAAAGCACACAATAAATCAAAGAAATATCACACACTAATACAATATATATAAAACATTTCATAATTTAATTTTCTCGTAGAAGCTGAGAGCTTTTGTCACAGTGGCCCAGAAACATTGTCAAACGTATATCTACTTCTATAAGTGAATTCCTGGTTCATGACTGACTATCTCCACATTCTCCACTGGATATTTCCAGAAAAAGAATCTCAAGAAGAATGCTCCAGAGTCTTCTGTAGCTTCTCCCAACAGCATATGTCAAATGAGCTCTACGTGGCTTCTCTGATGTATGTAACACTGGAACTGCTTGCTTCTCCATGATATTTATACAGCAGCACAGTCCAGGCCAATTTCTCCACCTTTAATTTCACAACACTAGTCGGGTGTGACTGTCATTATATGACAATCATAAAAGCGCTGAGTTGTGGTGCACTGTGTTAGTTTCGCTGTGTTTAATGTGGATGTTCAGATGCCCCCACTGTGTTGCACGGCCGCTGAGCAAGACGTGTTTCCACTGTTTTTATATGAGCAATGGCCAAGGCAGCAGAGAGCTTCTGAAGAATTACAGTAGGGATTTTGATTATGTTGAGAAATCCAGTCACTATTATTTATCATGGTGATAAGGAAGCCGGTCATGATGAAATAATGTAGGAGGGCTTCATAACGATATTAGAAAACTGTTCGAGCTCAGGGATAGATGCTCCAGTCTGGAAGCACGCTAACAATTTCTAGCCATGAATGGGTTTTCTTAGCATGTCTTCATTGTCTTCTTTGGCTTTAAAAAACTGAACTCTATTCTGTAGGTTTACCCTTAGGGATTTTTTTGCTTTGCTTTGCAATGATGTCAGTTTGACCCACACTATCTCTTGAATTTTTACTGATGTAATTGTAAAATTTATTTTTAAGATTCCTAACATACAGTATTATATCTCCATCTAAATGATTAGCAATTCTTATGGAATATGGGGATCATAAAATTTATTTAAAACTTCAAATGAATTCTGTGTTCATAATACATTATAAATGCATTACAACATGTTATATAGCATCCATAATACCTTGTAGTGCCTAACATAAGTGTCACGGGTTGCTGGCGCGAGTGCGAGGACACAAGCGAGAGGCTTCTCTTTCTTCGTTTATACATATTTATTTGCTTTAACAACGATCGGGTTTACAGACATCAAACACACACGCCGCGACATGCGTGGTGAACACACAAAACATAGACATAGACAACACAGGACGGAAACAAGCAGGTATTTAAACACTTAATAATCAAAAGACGAACAAGAAAAAGCTGGGGACATTTAACAGCACTCACGTGACAAAGACAACAAAACAAAAACACAAGCGTGTGGCGGCCGTCGCCATGGCGACTGCCACGCTATATCCCGCGCTCAGCCGTGCGCATGACAATAAGCCTGTATAATTGCTCATAAGTAATTATGGTTACATGCATAGCACTTTATAGGCATGAGCATATGTCAGTATACATAATGCATTATAATATCTGTTCATAATCATTGAAATCACTAATGTTCTAATGCAATGTAACACAGGCTCTGCATTATAACCTGCGGTGCAGATACTATACCAGAACCTGTTTTAGTGCATTACAGCAATGTGCTTATGAACATATATTATAATGTGTTATATATCCTGACATTATGAAGTAATTTATTCATGCTTTATTAAGTGTTATGCATGTAACTATAACTACTTATGAACATTTATACAGGTTTATGACAGACATTATTAGTTATTATGGATGCTATATATTTTGTAATTAATGCCTTTATAATGCATTATGAACACAGGATTTTGGTACAGCAAGTGTTACCAAAATTTCATAAAAAATTGCAAATTTGCATGAACCAATTTGTATGAAATGTTATACGATTAAGGTTAATGTTAGGGATGAGGTTAACATTTGTACTTTATTAGAATGAAATCAAACAAAATGAAACCACATGGCACTTGCTAGTTGAAAGTCAATTTTTGTACTATTTTATACTTAGTAAAAAGTTTAAATGGTCATTTTGACAGAACTTAAGAGTGAGGTATCCTTGCATCCTTCCATGCTTTCCTGCTTCCCTTCTTCTTTTACTCCTCATCTGAATAGTGAGGTCCCCACTGTGTGACAGCCCTTCCTGGGACACCTTTTTGGCTGTTCCTGGGCCACCACACTAGTCTCAGCCAGGGCACTTATAGTGCAATCATCTCCTCCGTCACCTCGTCTCATGTCATCCTTTACTTCCACTCATCCACATTAACCCAAGTCAAACAGAAGGAGCCGAGGAGAGAACAGAGAGAGCAGTGACATGGCACATGGTGAAGATGATGCGATGGGCACTGGCACTTTGACACGGGGGAAAAGGTCGTTCGGCTCGTCCCTGGTCATCACCATGACAGACCGGTTCAAAACAGAGGTAGAAGAGCGAGAGACTGGAAGGAGTGGCTCTTTACAATGTGGCTGCCTGACTGATAGATGTTCTAAACGTTGTCTTCCAGGGGCCGGACCCCACACCGGGATGAGCACCTTTGAGTCTGTAAGAATAATGGCTGTTTTGATCCATGTAAAGTCACTTAGCATCAAGGCAAAGTAGGGTGTCCAGCTCTACATGTGACAGCACCATGAAATGGGCATGGGGAGAATAGATAGAGCCATTTAAGAGAATGGAATGCAGAAGTGAGACTATCTTAATTAAGCTAAGCATGGTCTCTGTTGGGCTGTTAGTCACTGGATTCTGTCATACTTAGACAGCCTGTGATGGAATGGGGGGTATTTTGGGAGCTGTAGACAAGGGATAACCCAAGGAGTGCTTATGACTTGCAGGCACTGTGACATTAAAGTAAGAATATTACGCTAGCGGAGTTGGCTTTCATGTGTATGCGGTGTGTCTGTGTCATTCCATGAGGCCAAGAAGCGTCTCACGGGGGTTGTTACCAGGCTTTCTTTTTGTCATGTGACATCCTTTTGGATCGGCAGAACCCGCAGGCTCCTCCTCCCCACACACTCCTGTTTGCCCCACATGTACCTATTCTCACACAGTCAATAAAAAGCCCAGTGCACTTGTAGGAGGTTCAGCCTACAGGGGACAGCTCTGTCCTTCAGGGAATACAGGCCTGTACATTAAGGAGTAGAGAGTAAGACAAATAATAGCTATAATCTTCTCCTGTAAGTCCCTACTCATCTTATCCTCACTCTTTTGTGTCTGTAAATCTACACTCGCTACACATAAGCCGTGCTGATTCATCCCCAGCTTCCCTTTCCTTTAGACTTGTTTTCCCAGTTCTGTCCTCTTCGTCCTCGTACATGTCTCACACAGTCTGTGTCAGCACAGAAAGCTTGCTGAAAACCCCACAGCTGGTTGGTAAGGGAACAGGAACAGGACCTGAATAAGCTTTTAGCTCCCATGTAGAGCGCAGAGCAGGTGCGGTGACGCTGTCATGTCCTCACACACACACCTACTTTATTTACATATCCAGATGGATTTTCACACCGTGGTTTTAGGGGACGAAGTGTCACTGGTGTGAACATGCTTTTGGCTTGAGGTGTCGTAGAGGGAGGGTGGGGGGTATGAACTGGCCTCCCACAGGGTAGAGCTTCCATCAGCAGCGATGACATTTATTCCTTTTCTTCCTGGTCTCTCCTGAGTTTATTAAGAGCTAGTTTAGGTTGGATGAGAGAGATGGCATAGATATACATATTGTGCCTCTCACATCCAATTTGCCAATCATGACAATACACACAGGATGTTTTTTTAAAGTCAAATAACGTGACAGTGCAGATGGAGTCAGAGACAATTTTTAAGACATGATCTCAAAAGCAGTTCAAGTTAAAATAAGAAGAATATGCAACCAGAGAGTGCTTTCTTAGAACAGTTTTTATTTGAATGTAATTGTTGATAATTAATGTTTATCTAATAATGTAATCAATATGAGAGTACATCTTACGCCCCATATCTGTTTGGTATGGGATACCATGTGTTGGTTTGCGTATGAGTCAGGGTTGCCAGGTCTACATGACAAAAGCTGCTCCAAAAAAATAAAAATAAAATAAAAAACAGCCCAATGGCTAATAAAACCAACCCAATACAAAAACTCAAAATATGCCCATTCCAAACCCTATACATTGTTTTTAAAGTCCTACATCATTGCTAAATATATTATAATGTTTAATGCAAATATTATATCATTATTGTTTAATGAAACAGTATTAAAAATATACCGTTTTTCTGAACAGTTCTTTCACCTAGGTCTTAAAAAGGTAATCTTAATATTAAAAAAATTGTCATAAATATAGAATAGCTATGAGAATGAGTAGACCAATTCACTAACACACAACATAATGCATTCATACAGTAACATAGCTAACATAGCTAATGATGAGAATGGGAACAAGGGGGTCACGTATGAGAGAAGGTGACCTCAGGTGGCCACTAGTGCACGTTGAGAAGTTTTTTGGGGGTCAGTTTGGTATAGGATTTTGAATAAGAATGTCATTTTATTTGGATGTAAATTTTAATAAATTTATTTATATATATATAATTGATCAAATGAATTCAAAACGGCCAGACAAAAAAGAAAAAACCCTCAGCAACAGTTCAAAAGTAGCCCAACTCCACAGAAAAAAATGCAAACCTGGTAACACTGGTATGAGCTTTCACCAATTAAGATTTATCCCACTGATATCATTTTGGTATATGAGATGTTTACAAACACAGAAAATTCCATGACAGAAAGAAAACAGGGGCGAGGGAGGAGAAAGGGAAAAAAACAGAAGGAGAAAAGGAGGCCGCCGCTTTAGCATTCTGGCCACAGAGGCAATTAAGATGGGCCACTAGCAGATCCTCCCAGTTTAAGCACATTACTCTTAAAAAAGTGTTACACAACGTGCAGACATCTCTGACAGGCCAACATTATCCTCCAAGTTACAATTAATTACCTCCATGTCCGCCTCTCGCATATCATTTCCATAACTTAAGGGGAGCAGGGACCTGCCAGTGGAGAAAACAGGTTAGTTAAGCATGCCAAATAGCTGGCCTGCTGAGACCGAGAGCAAGAGATGCAACAGATAAAGAACAAGCACAAACGCAACACATTAAGCTGAAAGTTTAAAATGTGACGGCTACTTTTAGCCTATAGAGATGCCTTGGTCTTTCTGCTCTGGTTTGTTGTTTATCTGGCTACAGTAGTGATGAAGATTCTTTTTCTTTGTGTTCTTTCTCTCTCTCTCTTTTTTTTTTGCAGCAGGGTTGGGGAGTGTTGGTGTGCCTCTCCCCCCCCCCGTCCATTATTTCCGCTCCCTGTTCTCCCATAGCCTCCCATTTATAATGGGCTTGGGAAGCTGGAGATAAAGCGGCCGGGGCGTGGAGACAGAGTGAGCGGTCACATTCTGTGATGGTATCTGTTTCCCAGAACGCACTGCAAGTGGACGCCTGACATGTTCTATACATCTTTTCACAGGAGCACTCATTAAACAAATACGCACTGATATATAGCGCTCAAGAAATGAATTTTTACCTCTGCGTGCAGGATCTGCTCTCTTGATCTCTGGGGCCTCTGGAAATGTACACACATGTGCACGCATTCACTCACACACACACACACACACACAGACATGCACGACCTGCTGTTGTTGTTCTTGTTACTCTGTGGTATGATTTCACTTTACTTCATGTGATAAAAAAGGAAGGAGTGATGACTATATACTCCCGAAACCTGATGTTCAACTATTTAAATGTTTGAATCATCATGTGTAAATACTGTAGTTTATCGAACAGCAAAACATAAATGTATATATGTATGCATGCATAATGTCAATATATACTGTATATATTTTTTAATTATCATTCACTGTATCAAGAAAATAAATGTGCTTCTTGCTATTATTGCTTCAAGGCTGCAAACAAAGACATATATCAACAGCACACAAATTCCTAATTAGTATAATATAAGGATATCCATATTACTTCTGCCATTTTCATTTGTTCAGATGTGGTAATTATCAGCATGGCTCTGTATGGAGAGGCTTTAATTAAAGTTATAATTTCGTCTCACACAATCAATTGATATTTTAATAGGAACTTCCGGGGATATGCAATGAAGGGGAAGTTGGTTCTAATTTGCTGTTTTGACGGCAGTCTTACAAAGGCACAGATCGATTGTATTTATAAAGGAAAGTGCAGAACACTGGCCGCAAGCATGTTCATCAACTAATTTCAGGACCTAATTCAAACAAGTCACGCTGGTATGAGAGACTACTTGGCTTCCTCTGCCTAAAATGCTACAGCAGAAATGTGGAGTGTTCAATTCACCTAACAGAGCCGAACTGTGGGTCTGTGTGATCCTAGGCGAGGTCTTGAAAATGGGGCTCTCCAATATAATTTTACCTAGAAAAATATATCACAATATAATACAAAAACAACCATAGCATATATGCCTATATGACAAGTAATGTTTTAGTTGTATTATTATTACTTTGCAGGCCAAGTTACCTAACAAGTTATATGTGATCTTAAATATTGAGCTTGCAGCTGTGAAACCAAGCATCATGAGATATTAGCTAGCTAATGGTAGTTAACTGGAAAAGCATAGCTTACACAGTAAGCAGTAAGTCTTTGTAAGCATAGCTTACAAAGACTCCAGGCCACCAAGCAACAATAAGGCTGAAAATATGACCGCTGCATTTAGGTTTCATTGTGAAAGAAATAGTTTCATATCCTTCAATTTCAGTGTCAAACCACATGTAAGCGTAACATCTTAGAAAACGTTAGCAAGCTATCAAGCACCAAAACAGATTGTAAAGCTAGCTACTTGGGACACTGTCACATTTGGTTAACTGTAGCTAACGTTAAATTGCACATTAGCTCAGTCTGCACTCAGCATTTAACTCAAACCGGCACATCTTTGAGCAGCTTGTGAATAAAGCAATAAAAGCCAAAGCTACAGTGTTGAGCTATCTAGTTATCTAGATCATATAGATAATGGTTACATACTTCAGTGATAGCCTCTCATCTTATTTAATAACTTATGTTATTTAATACTTAGTTTTAAGGAAACTACCAAGTTAGATTGGCCAGCTAGCTATATTTATTAGCTATATCCTAATTTTTTGGAGCTATTAGCTAGCTAGATAGCTATTTTTAGCTGACATACTCCAATTACAGACCCTGGTTGCAACATTAAATAGCTTATTTAATTGCGAGCTGACATTAGTTTCCCATTTTTTAATGATTAAAAAACATTTACATTAAATTTATTTCAATCTGGGACATAAGACCATTGCATGATACTACCAAAACATAGTGAAACAAAACTAGTCAACAATATGGATAATTTCAGCCAATGAACAAAACCTTTTACATCAGGACCATAGTGGCCCTGTAGTAATGGTAGTAATACTCAGTAGTAATGACCTAAAACACATCCATAATATCTATAATGCAATTGCATTGCATATACAGCAGGGCTCAGAGTGTATCTGCCTACAAGCTCTGAATTCACTGTAAAAAATTGTGCTTTGCAGGAATTTTGTTGTAAGTCGCATGTATCTCTAGTTGGAAGTGCTGCTGAACATACCTCAGGCCAAACATACCATAAATCTTGTTCCTCCAACATATCCATATACAAATAGTCTTAGCACTTAAGTGAGGACCATGTTCACATTTCCATATATCAGGACATCGGATCCAAAGTGTACTTTTGCAACATAAAAGAGCAGTTGAGTAAGTGGGCGTCTCCTGCCTTGCGCTCCATATGCATCTGTTAAATGACTTGCTGATCTCATTAAATAAAGCTAATGTACTTGTAAAACAGTCGGCGAGGGCAGTACATCATTGTAAGTGTTGGGGGGGGAGAGGAAGAGGAAGGGGTGGTTGTGGAGAGGGATAGAGGGAAAGAAGAGGAGTGGAATGGGGTGAGGTGGTTGCTGGTCAGTGGAGATGTCTCAAGCCCATAAATCTTGGCCTCTTCCTGCCTAGTTATTGTGTATTTCTTTTGGCCAGAGATTGATTGTAGCAGGGGGGAAGATGAATTTGCCCATATACCTTCTTTTCTTCCTCTCCCTCTCTCTTTTTTCTAAGCTCCTGATGCTTGGCCAAGGTGATAATGCTCTGGATTCTTTTTTCTTCCTTTTTTTTTTGTCATCCCCCTCCCTCCCTCCTCGCCCTGTTCTTTCCTGAGATCATTTGTTTTGGATTAGAAAGAGCGTGCTGGAAAGGGGGGCCGTGCACGGGGGTCAGTGACAGTGGAATAGAGCGTGGCAATGTACAAGTGTCCCTGGTGTGATGGGAAAATGTAGTGTGCACATGCGCGCACACATATCCGCACATACACATACACACAAGCACATGTACATGCGGCGAGCTAGCAATGGATGTACAAAGGCACACGCAAATACAGTGCACAACCCTTCATTCGACACACAAACACACACAAACACACACATCTCCTAAATCAGCCCTGACTACAGCCTCCCTGCTGTGGGTGGACGTGCCAGATTTGATCCTATGGGATGCTTCCTGCTTTGGCTGCTTTGGCCTGAATGCTCCTGGAGATGCACGCACATCATAATTGAAGGCTTGCTATGTGCACAGAGTCCGATACCGACTGCTTCATTGCCAGTTCACACTGCGAAGGGACTATTTTACTCACTCTCTCTTGGCTTACTGGCTTTAACCTGGAACTATCAAGACATGCCTATTCAGGCTTCTTAGAAAATAGGGCTCTGGCACGGTGTCAAATGGAAATCATTGTGGATGTACGTGGGATTTGGGTTGTGGCCAGGTGTGTTCTGGAGGTCTATTTTTGCACTAAGTGCACATCGGGGGTCTCATCTACACTATTGTAGAGCCCAACATGGTCTCAGGTTTGCAAAAACTCAATTTGTATGAAAAGTTACAAAGGGTTATAGATAGGATTAGGGACGGAGTTTGAGTTCGGACCTTCTCTTACGACTTCCTTTGTATAAAATCAAATGAAAACCAACCCCATCGCCGTCACTGGTTTGAATTTCATACAAATTATTTGTGAGATCAGGTTTGCAGGGCCACAGCACCACAGTTCAGTGTTTTCTGTTGATCAACAACCCTGATTCTTATCCTGAAGACTGCTAATAATAATTATCCAATGAGTTAACCTAACCTACACAGTATGTAGCTATTCTGTGCTGAATTTAGACACGCCCGGTCTATAGACATCAAAGATGTGTTATATATAACTTGAGAATGAATGGGAAATGGAACTGAGATGTCAATGTGGGTTACACATATCCACTATTAATGTGCTATTAGGGGAAAAGTAGACCCGACTGGTAGACAAACCACCCTGTTTTTATCATACCTTTCTTGCACACACACATGCCCTCACAAACAAGAGCCAATGGATAAACTTTGAAAGTCACTCGAGGCTCACTTTTTCCCCCTTTTTCTCTCTCTCCCCGGCGTTGACCTTTCTGCAACGTTGCCCCGTATTCACTGGTTGTCAGCACATGCTTTGTCCCGGGCCATCCGTCTCTGTCATCCGTCACTCCTACCCCGAATCCCATCCGTCCCATTAGCCCAGGATGAGGAGGGAGGAGAGGCCCATAGCCTGCGGGATCATTAACACACAGACACACACACACACACACACACACCTCCTCTACTGGAGTGACGATGAAACCGGCACACAGAGGAAGTCCAGGTGGCCTGTTGTTATTTATAACAAAGGAAACAACACAGCAGAACCATCTGACACCAGGCCCGTGTGGACTGGACACGCTGATTGTGTGTGTATGTGTGTGTGTGTTGGAGGTGGAGGGTGTGTCATCTCTGAAGGACAGCTAAAAGTGGACCTCCTCTTCCCCCTTTTACCCCCTCTGTTCCCGCCGGGCGGAGAGCTGGGGACTTATTGAACAGATGTTAGCTACACCGTCACCGGGAAGATTGATTATTTTAATTGCCAACACTTTGCTTTTTTGTAGCATCTGAATACTTAATGTCAGCTTTTGAAGGATGTTACACTGCCTGATCTCTCTCTCTCTGCCCCTCCTTTTATCCCCTCCCTCTTGTGATCTCTCTCTCCCTCTCTTCTTCTCTCTATCCCTCTGCTGCAGTACACCTCTCTCACTTCATCTAACTTCCTCTTAAAGCGCTAGCTGCTTCGCTGCCTTTTGGGGCAAATATTAAATCCTGTATGGCATTTTGCTAGCTGCCTGGCAATGGTGCTCTGGGAATGTGTGTGTGTGAATGTGTGTGTGTAGCATGTGCTGGATTATCTGTGGCAGCCCATCCTGACATCTGGGTTGTCTCTTTCCCAGTGGGCTTGTGTATATCCAGCCTGTTAGTGCCTGTCTTGTGTAATTAATTGTTAATGGCCATGCGCTGTCAGCTAGAAAGTTGATATAAACTGAGAGAAGGATCTCTGGGAGGACTCGTTCTACAGCCTGTGATAGATTTCCAGAGAGAGAGGTGTTCTGCTAAATGCCCGATGGAAATAAACATGGGCATATGCTTGACAGAACCACCCATCTCCTCATCCCCACATGGAATGTGTATGCTACTTACGAAGAGCTTATGCTCATTGTTGTACAAGTTTAATACACAGAGAAGAAGTGTCCAACTGTCTCCTGGACTAAATAAAGTGTCTACAGTTGCTTTTAAAAGTCAGATCAAGTCATAAGGAATTTTCTGAACGCACTGTACAGTACATTTACATATGTACATACTGTATGTCTGTGTAGAGGGGGGGGGGGGGGGTGTTTGGATCTGTTTTGCAGGATCTATTCAAAAAGGGGCCATTGAAGGCCTGATGTCGAACGAAGTGAAAGAGGTGGATAGGTAGAGGCATACTGTATTTCTTCTCTTCCTATGCTGCTTGCACTTAATATGTGAGGTTTCAAATAATGTTCCACTTCTTATTTATTAGAATACCAACAACTATTTTGTTTTCTCTGTGCATTGTGAGATCTACAGTAAACTACTGTGCAAAATGTATATTAGTAAGTATATTATAAGGATATTAACGTCTTCATACAGGTGCTCTTATTTATTATTTTTTTTTTTTTAAAGGTTGATATTGCTAATCTACATATTTAATCATATATACATGTAAAACATGAGCTTTACAGAATCATCCAGTGCTAAAAAATAGATATTTCTGCTAAAGCCACCTGCTGTTGTTGTAGAACGCAATTGGTTTGGTTACACTTTATTTTACAGTCCCCTAAGTTCTAGATAAAAGATCTGGGTAGTTATGTCAGGTAAAAATGGTAAATACCAAAACAGTTTAACTCAATTACACTGAAATGCCTGACATAAACAAATAAAATAAGATAAATAACTGTCAATACATCCGGTGTAAACATGTCTACTTGCCTCTTACACCACATAGTAGTCTCTAGAGTGAGAGTTCCCCGTTTGAATTCTGGAAAAGCCCCCCGATGATGTATCTTGAAGGTGCGGATATTTGTGGGTGGGCTTTTTTTCTCTCTAGCTGGATCATCAGACTTAAAAACGATTAGGAAAGCAAATAATAATATGCAGGTATTCCCAAATTAAGCCAAGTAGCTAAAGTACACGATTCACGTGTGTTTCAACAAACCTATAAAAAACAACGTTACCTGTGTAGATTTAGCTACATAGGTGACAACAACCCGAAAGCTAAAGCTAGCAGCTTTATCTCAGTTCATCTCCTCTTCAGTTGAGACTGCAACATGGACTCAAGCCTGCAAATTCCTAACAATTTGCACAAAGCAATTTGTATGAAAAGGTTTAAAGGTTAAGATTAGGGTTAGAGGTCTTACCTTTTCTTTATGACTTTATAACTTCAGTCGTATGAAATTGAATGAAATCCAATCAAATCGTACCGTGATACATTCACAACTGACTCCACCATGTTTAGAAAGCCAACTGTACTTGTAAACAAATCCTCTCATGCTTTCAGCAAGTTTCTTCTGATAAAATTGGAATTCTGGATTACAAATTGCTAATAGGTTACGCAAACTACTGTACTAATCATAACAGAATCCATCGATGCAATGACATGTTTTAACAATGAACTGGTTATCGAATAATAAGCTATTGAAATGTTAATGTGTATTAGTTACACAATGTATGTGTTCTCACAAAACCACATTTTATCTACTTTATGTAAAATTGCAAACAGAAACATGTTCTCATTAAGACTAGATATGGCTGAAACCCAAATGGTCTTGTATTGCCTTTCTAGGTGTAGTATATAGGGTATCAAGCAATGTCTTATACACCCTACATAGTTACTAGGTACTTTTTGTACCTTTAGGTATTTGTTCCAAAGCACACACACAAGACCAACCTGGAAAAGAAATGATATATCCAAACATTTGTTCATTTTCATGAAGGGTGACAATAATTCTGGAGTTGACTGTAGATATTAAAACTGCTCCAGGAATAACTCAGTGATGTCTACACAAGGAAATGAAAAATTACATCATGCCGCTCTGATCTGGAGTCTACATGTTGATTTGTTTACCATTTGAGGTGAGGTGGACATTGAACGAGGAGTCTTCAGGCAGCAGCTAGATTTGCAATTCTCAATATGGCGGAGCTGTGTGGGCAGGGTTTGCTTGGCAGTCTTTGCCGAAGAGACTTATTGAATGCTAAAAATGGTAAGCTGTTGAATTATACAGTTAAACCAGTGGTTATTGCTTAATGTTCATGCTGAAAATTGGAACTCTAATATCTGCTTGTGAGAGAAAAAGTTTCACTTCTAATTGTGATTATAAGTGTTGGTGTTGGGGTTGAGGGAACTGCTTGATCCACCTGCTAGTGTTAAGGGCAGTGGTGGCAGCTCAGTGGTTAGGGCAGTGGGCTACTGATCAGAAGGTCGTGGGTTCAAGCCTCAGCCAAGCTGCCACTGTTGGACCCTTGAGCAAGGCCCTTAACCCTCCCTGCTCCAGGGGTGCTGTATCATGGCTGACC
>JAOUQW010000034.1:6596181-6639039 GCA_028565825.1 Olivaichthys viedmensis | reverse complement strand
TGCCACTGTTGGGCCCTTGAGCAAGGCCCTTAACCCTCCCTGCTCCAGGGGTGCTGTATCATGGCTGACCCTGCGCTTTGACCCCAGCTTACCAACATGCTGGGATATGCAAAGAATGAGTTTCACTGTACTGTATATGTGACAATAAAGTAGCATTTTATTAAGGCTAGCGTGTACTTGTGTTTTAAAGCCCTTTTTATTTTGAGCCATAAATGTTACCATGACAAGCTGTGACTTGTCACTTGTTTGTTCACAACATGTATGATGGATGTTTGCTAGTGATGGGAATTCCGTCTCATTTCAGTGAATTCGATCAGTTGGCTCAGCTCAACAATAAGAGCCGACTCTCTTGACTTCTAAACGGATCATTTCCAGTTATATTTATTTATTTATTTTCAAAACTTTTTGCCAAAGTTGTTCATTTTTTTCTATCTATCGCTTAAATTGCTCATTTAAATGTTACTTTATCTTCTGATTAACAAAATAACATGATAATTTGCATTGCGCTTATAAACATATTTGTCCTACATATTTTTCATTTACAAATACAGTAAACATTAATATTATTGTGAGCCAATTCGTTTGCGAATGACAAAACGCTAATATTTGCTACACGACAGCAAACAATTTGATACTCTTTAAAGATTGCTGGAATTTCTTATTAAATGCTCTCATGTAAATAGATCATAGTTTCTGCGTTATGCCTGTATTTGTGGGATGGGCCTCGCCTTGTGGCCCCCCAGCAGACTGGGACGCTATTGGGTTCAGTATCAGAGTTGATGTCCTCTATTTTGCTGTAGGAGCCCTGGTTCTCCCTACTTCACAATTTTCACCAGGTAACTGTCCAATCAGATTCTAAAGAGACCCTTTTAGGAATCCTTTTAGAACCTTTAAAAAGGGGGAAATTACTATCACTTGTTAAAAATGTTCTCAAAATTTACTAGACAGGCCTACCATTTTTTGAAAAGAGTTTCACATTTACTCTGTGGGTCCTTTCTCCCAAGTAGCTAAAAACGTGGCCAGAGAGCACATCTAGCACACAGGAGAGGAAAGGAGGACAGCTGTTTCTACTTCCTGTGTATATCCTGGCAAGCTGGAGTGCCTTAGAGAGGAAAGTGACCACAAATGGCATTTTCTCCCCAGCCATAGGGTAGCTCTGCCACTGAGGCCAAAGTGTGTCCAAGTATATGTGTGTGTGTGCTAGGTGAATGCAGTGAGGGGAGGGTTGTCAAGGCCAAAGGCAGGTGTCTGTGCACTCCCTCCCTCCTCTCTGCATCCGTCACTGGGGAGAGAGGGAAGGAGGGAGCAGACAATTAATGGGAGGCTGGAGTGGCCAGGCCGAGTCGGCGAGTGGGAAAGAAGAGAGTGACGATAATAAAGTGGCTCTGGCCGGCATTAATCTCCCTCACACCGCAGGCCTGTCAGGCCAGCCAGCCTGTGACTAATACTACGCTTTGCATACACTGGTCACAGCACACGGCCAGCATGCTAGCACAGCCACACCACTGAGATCCACTCGATTTGGCTTTCACTCCATAAGAGGAAGAACTACGGTGAGTGAAAGGAGGTGGATTTGAATCAGGCTCGTTTCTCAAATCCACTGGAACTTATCAAATCACAGTTAGATTGTAGATACAGTAAGTATCTATGAACACACTTTCTACAAACTCACCATGCTCGTTCTTATGCATCATTTTACAAACCCAGGCCTTTTTTGAGATAACACTATTGGTATGTTGCTTTGTTAAGATTGTTGCGGTCTGGTCCATGACTCAAAAAGGTTGTTGAGATGTTTTGGTTGAAGGAATTTAGTTTAACATTTTTTTTTTTTAAACATGCAAAGGCCATAACATATTACTGAAATGGTTATTAATGGTGTTCTTGAGCTATCATTAATCAGTATATTGAAATGTAACATGAGTTTTGAGAGGATTGATTCAGCAGACTTTTGAATAAACAACCATTACTTCTGACTATGGCAATGAGAATTGGATGATTCATAAAGACTTTAGGTATCGGTCTTGTTTCCTTTGGCATGGAAACACAGGAAAAGAAATCATATCCAGTTGACCGATGGATCCACATCTTTTCTTCCTTAAATGTTCTCAGTGTTTTGTTTTTATTCACTTCTATTTTAGTCACCATTGAAAATTTAACACTGCAAACCTTTTGATTGCGGCCTCCTTGTACCAACTCCCTTCGATTTGTGTGTTTACTTGCTTTTCCTCCCACTTTACAATGAATGCAAATCAAAGGGTGAGAAGAAAAATTAAGTTCTTTAGCTAATCCAATTGTCACAGAGTTCTGTTTTACACTTAAGACAAATGCCACATGCTAACAAGAACAACACATTCCTTGCAGGGGCCTGAATATAAAGTGTCTGGCTTTTTCGCTGTTGGCCAGTGGTGTGTGTGTCTGTCGATAGCTTGTCCTGATCAACAGTATTTTAGGGCTTTAAGTGCTCCCATACATCCCACACTAATTACATCCTCTCGCCCAGCTTCTGTCAATGACCTGCAAACTGACATCCTCCTCTGTCTCACTCTCCCTCAGCTCAAAGTGTAAATCAGAGAGGCAGTAGACCTGAACCCTAACACAGGTGGAGTAGGCCAAGTCTGGGGAGTGGATGAAAAGTCAACGTTCCTATCATTCTCAACTGCTGTGGGCTGAGATGTAAAGTCTGGTTGGGTCAGAATCAGTGTCATGAAAGAGCTGTATTTTATATCCCAAATATAATGCATGTGACAGACAAGAATTTTGTCAAAGAGCAATGTTAGCAGAGCTATATAAAACCTACATAAGCCCTCCCTAACAACGGACATAAATCTACATAAACATTTATGAACTCCCCTCAATTTCATAAACCCTCATTTATCATAATGGCTAGACTGTTCAAGACTGTAATTTATGTATCTGTAATTTTTTTTTTCTAATGTTACAAGATATTAGTTTGTCTTTACTAACAGCATATTAATTAAGCTTTAAGACATTGTCTATGAAGTAACCACTGTCATCTTACCTTTTTGGAAACTGTATTTACTGTATCTACTTCATATAGGAGCATGGAATTGCATGTTCTTTAACTGAAGTGGTGGTGGTGGTGGTGGTTCATTTGCATTCAAAACTACTATGAAGCACCATTTCAATACAAGTTTACATATTTAACAAGCCCATATGTCAGGTGAATGAATGATTTTCAGGCCCTCAAACTAAAGTGGAAATAAAATTTTGCATTTATAACACTGTTATGAAGCTAACCATCTTTAAAGGTTTAACCATAAAACTCTTCTGTATTTCATGTACTAAGTCATATACTACATAAAACCTCCAATGTCACCTCACCAATTTTGACATAAGCCTTTGATAAATTATCCAGCATTAAGTTATTATAAAAGGTTTATACAATGCTTATGAATGTGTTATAAAGGCCTAAGGTACCCTTCAAATATTATAATATTATTACTATAAATAGTAACATGAAACTCACTTTACTTAAGGGGCCAGAGAAAATATACATAACTCTGTCATTACAGGGTCATGACAAAGTCAGTCGTCATGATGTTCTAACGCAAGTCAGTCTGGAAAGTGTCATAACAACCTTATGTCAACAAAAATCGATGTCACTTGACTCAAGTATTATGTCAACCCGACAATAAAATTGACGAATGCAGTTTTTATGACACCTGACACCTATTGGAATGATTCTTTGTAATGATTATGTGGGTTTATGTCTGGTGTCATGAAGGGATTATATAGGTGTCATGTAGCCCTATGAACACTACCCTTAAGTAAAGCATCACAAATATGTTCTGTCTCCTGTCTTCTCTGGATGTAATTTTCTGAAGAAGAGAGATTCATGCCTCTTGTAATAAACCACAAACTTTATCTTAAGAAGCAAAACCCTCAAAAACAATGCAAAAAACCAATCATACCCATCTAGAGTTACTAGCAAACACCAATTATGCTAATGGAGTGTATGATTAACAGCAGTCGGTTTCAGACGTGACCTTAAACAAACAATAGCTGTGAGGGTATGACAAATACACAAAGAACTGGCACAGAACAGTAAGGAAAGAAAAAGCATTAGACAAAAGGACTGGGGCGGGAGGGATGCAGTGACACCATTTCTTAATGATTAGGATGTAGAGAAGCACAAAGGCCCCCTTCCATATCAAGTATGCAGCATTACTGATTTGTTGCCAGGTAGCGCTCCAATTAGCAGCACTTGTTATTATTTACATTTTGCACTATATATCACACTAATCGCCAGATCAATTTATCACTGTGGAGGGGAGCTTCGGCGCTGATTTATTGGGCTCATGCCGGGAGTCCTGGGGATGGGACTGATGGAAGATGGTGGGAGCAAACAAAAGCTACAAAAGACTCTGACTGTCTCTGTATCTCCCTTAGGAAAGTCACTTACTCATACTGTTTATTAGTTCAGTTTACAAATGAACAGAGGTGAAGACATATATGTTGAATTCTATTTGGTACTCAATTTCAATTTCAGTGTGTGTTTGACTTTTAGTCACTGTGTTATTTGATTTCTTGTTTGTCCTACCAGCAAAAAAGCTTTTGGCTCACTGACATAACAAGAAAGTGGAGTCAAGAGAGATTCAAAGAGATTCCATAATAACGGTTACAGTATGCTATATACCTATTATGTTATTAACAGAAAAGTAATGAGTCTCCTTAATATTGATTAGGTCCACTATAAAGTTGGTACACTCACTGAACTCACCTACAATATTTCTCATTAATAAGACTTTCTTAAGTGTAAAGCTTTCTGAGTGGTTCATTCAACCCAACAGAGATGGAAAGTACTGAAGTATTTGTACAGCGTTACTCTACTTACGTATTATTTTAAAGGCTTTGTACTTTATCTGAGCAGAATTGAAAATTAATACTTGTACTCTTACATAATTACACTTGCATGAAAAAAAAAAAAAACTTTTTACTCCCAACACTTTCATTTAGCCCTTCTAAGTATCGTGTTTCTGTGCATTTTAACTTGATTTATTAACTATATTTAAAACATCCAATCATGTCCATGCCAATGTATGTGGACCCAACAACCTATCATCCTCACGCAAGTACTGCCTATTAGTCTCACTTGTTCTTTATACATTAAATTTACTTTAATGAAAAAATTTGTATGAACTATTCATACATATAGGTCTGTATGTTATTGCAAAAAGGCCACACTATTGAAATAGTTAATTTCCTCTGTTTGATTTCAAATGAAGTCGTAAGAAAAGGTACGAATGCTAACCCCGCCCCAACCCTAATCCTACGAATTGAGTCGTTTGAGTTAAAAAAAAAAAAAGTGCCCAAACTTCTAATTTTGGTTAAAATCATTTACTTTTTACTTTTAAATAATTGAGTATATGTAACTTTCACTGAAGTATAATCTTGACTAGCTACTTCCAGTTTCAATTGAATAAGATTTTGACAAAATACTTTCACTTATGTATCATGTTTCTGTACTATTAAGGGCAGCAATGAACATTATGGCTGTGACCCTATTAAAGACATCTCATATCTACCCTCTCTATTTCACACTCAAACATACACATCTATTCAATCCAGAGAGTCCGTGTGGGTGCACTGTTGCTGAGTGGGATGAATAACGGGTTTCTAGGTTTCTACCTCAATTTTGAGGGAGGTGCAATCCAGTCAGAGTTTCTGCTTGGTAACCTACAATAAAATTCAAAAGTCTACTTTTTTGTCCATGTATATTTCTCAAACAATATTAGATAATTCTTCACTAATACAAGTTAAAAAATGTTTGTTATTATTAACTTAAAAAGTACTGTACTAACCAAATTAATATCAAATGAAATATATGGTGTCAAAACAATTTAAAATATAAAGCATATAGCATGTGAAATAAGTATTCAGATAGGTTTCCACTCCATATAAGGATTTCTTAAACAGATAAAAACATTCGTTTCAGTTTTAAATAATGTATTCGTGAAAAGAAAGTATCTACTGAGTAAAAATTTTGTATTAGTTTTTGATAAATAGTTTGTGGTGGTGGACTGAGATTTCTGGACACACAGTGTATACACAGTGGGGCTATTAGTATTCTCACAATTGTTAAACTAACAGTTGCTTCATGGGATAAAATTGTCAAGAACGAAAATAAATAAAAACAAATAAACTAAAACAAAAAGAGCTGTTTTCTCTGCTGTCCCCCAGTTCTACATTGTTGTGCTTTACTGTTATAGCCTTCTTTTAGGCTGTTATGCTTGAACAGCAACTGCAGCAAATGTGTCTTATGTGCGACAGTTGTTATATTATTCATATACATAGAGCAGCAGAAGGCACCTTTATTTTTTGAGTGCTGGGACTGGCTGACAGCAGAATGTCCTCTCTCAAAAACATACACGGCAAAGGAGACATTGCTAGGAATTCATGTTTCTCATTCTCATCCGCGGTGCTCTGTTCTCCAATCAGCCAAAGCTCTCTGATCAATCCAGATCAGCCAGCTAGCAGGCAGAGGAGAGTGCGAGGGCCGAGAGGAGAAAGCGCTGTCGCCCGAGTTTTATGAAGTTTTCTCCCTCCCTGCTAGCGAACGGTGAGAAAGCAATATCCTCCAGCTCTTTTAATCGTGACGCCACATGGCTCTACGTGGCGGTGCTGGGAACCATTGATCAAAGCCAGTGGGTGCCATGATGGGAGAGGGACAGGCCGACATGGACAGGGCGAAGTGATTCCCAACAGCGTGCCGCCAAGCCATTCGTCAAAGTTTTATCTGATTCCAAGGGTATTGGATCTATCAGTCATTGCTCGTGAAAGGGAGATTGACCCCCAGGTGGACATTTTTCTATATCAGAGCCAGCCTGATGCGTGGCGATGGGTAAGAGGACTCTCGGTGGCTGACACATGTTCCCATTCCAGCCCTCGTTAAGCTCGGCGGCTGTGCGCCGGTTTAATTATGAGTGGGAGAGCAGAGATTTGACTGTTTTCCACATTAGAGCGCTGGTGTGAACTCCAAATGGCTCCTCTCCCCTGAGGTTTAAATTGCTTCTCCTCTGACAAAGCACCTGCCAGGAATTCATCAGCTAGCCCATCAATCTGTCCATCAGCGCGCGCCTCTGCCCTGCCATCAACAGGTAATGTCTGGCTGCTCCGAGTGCATGCTAATGAGAGGAAGAGAAAACATCACACACGCTGTCACACATCATTATGTCACAAATGCATTCTACTTGGCCGGCGCGTGAGCATGTGTTCATGTGTTTCAAGCCCCTTCTGACTAATGTGTTTAATACAGATTCCCTTTGTGAGTCCGGACGTGGCGTCCAGTTGGAAATCAGCACAGAAAACACTGCAATTACCGTGCTGACATGATGTTGTGAGTCCTTTCCTGGTTTGGTCTCATGCTGGAAAAAGTGAAAAATGATATTTCACTTCAACTGAACTTTAATTACTGTGACCAAACAAATGCAGAAATAAAAGCGAAAAAGTGTTCTCCTATACTCCCTTGCACACATCGTGACAAAAGTGACCTTTTTTAGTTTACTCAGGGCAGTGGTGCTTAATTGGCAGTTAATTATTATTTCTACCCAGTGCATGCAGCCTTACTTGGGACAGGTCTCTTATTAGGAAAAAAAAATCTTATTACTATAAAACAAGCCATACTGAAACGCAACTTTTTAAACTTAATCAGAGAGATAAAAAACTCTTGAGAACATATAATAATTGCAAGATATGTATTAAAATGGCTTTGATGTATGTGTATTTTGTGCCTTGCATTTTTAAGTGGTATTTGTGCAATCTTATGCCCAGCAGCCCAAGAATTTGTGACGCTGCCTAAAATACTAAGCTTATTAACTTGTGGTTATCCCATAATTTTTTTTTGCAGCTAAACAAAGGTCCTTATTATTGGAAACAAAGCACAAACGACTTATCTTGACTCCCTGCCTCCGAAGGGCAAAAAATGCAACAAAGGAATCATTTTTTAAAGTGACTTTAGCTTAAAAAAATTACGTAAGTAATGTCTGCAAAACAGTGCACTATCATCTACAGACAGATATGCATCCAAATAAGGGATCAAGTCATTCCTCTACTGGCTACCTGTGTTTTTTAGGATTGATTAAGACCCTTCTATTAATTTTCAAATGTCTGCATGGTCATTTCACATCCTAACTCAGTGAAATGATTGTTAGATAATTTCCTGGGAGATCACGCAGGTAATCAAATCATGATCATCACAAATCATGATCATCCGATGAAGAGGCGGAGTCAGCTTTTAGTTACTATGAATCCGAGCTTTGGAATTCTCTACCTAAACATGTACAAGTTACTCTACCCTATAATGGCAACCCACAGTAACTATGCTAACACTGAAACTAATAATAATGGCCCCAATTTTTTTAAGTGTCCTGCCAAATGTGTGGTAAGTAGACTTTTACCCATATTTTCTCCAAAACAGAATAAGTTTGAACCTGTTTTTCACAAGATAAAACACATCATAACTCAATTTCAACAAAAACTTTAGATATCTCGTTTTGACTTTGTAGGGCAGTACTGAGCAGTCTTTAAATGATGCCGCTGTGTACATTTTTAAATTTGTGCGAATTGTTCTTTGCACAGGCCCCTCAAGTGGCCCCTCAAGTGAGCACAGTTCTCCCTTTCTCAAACCCTTTGGCAGCATCAATATGCCCCCAAGTTTCACACATACACACACACACATTCACTTTTTCACTTTATCTCTCGCACACACATTCTCATGCACATGCACACACTCACACTTTCATGGGCAAGCTTCGATCGGGCGTACCTCATCAGCCATTTCCAGTACTCTCCAGTACTCTCGGCTATAAGCAAGCTTTTTTGTTTAATCTTTTTAAGACACCTTAGGGGATTGTTACATATAAAAGATCACAGACCATTTGTCTTTACAGGACTTTACATGCATGTTCACATGCATGAAGTCAATAAGCAAATTTGTGCGGTCCATGTTACAGATCAGGCAGCCTGCTAATACCACCCGGCGTTGGATCAGAGAGCTTCGTGTTGCAATTTTGCTCGGTCTGATGGGCCTTGTGAGAGTCAGACATGGACATATCGGAAGTGTGTCATAAGAATGAATGAGGCACTCTCGCATTGGAGCTGCCAAGCTGTCAGGCCCTGGGCAGCCGGCATGACTGACATGCTTTGATTGGTCGATTTAATACAGAGAAGGATAGACGAGCGGGGAAACTTCACACAGTGCTCACAGAGCAGCGATTTGGAGTGCTGCAAGTCTATTTGTAAAAGATGTGGAGCACTAACTCTCTAGGTAGCCTGCTTGTTAAAGTTTTTTTTTTCTCTTTACCCCCTCCTTGAGAATTGTGTTAAAGATATTTGCTTTGATGTGGTTTTACCACAGCTGTGAAGAGTGACAGAGCCACAGGCTGCCTATGCTCTTTCCACAGACCTGGGTTCTATTTATCCGAGGCTTTATCGACTGCTCGAGCACTCGGCTGTGGATAATCACAGATACACTCCGGGTTAGGGTCCCTAGCTCCACACAGGAGGGAAATAGGCATGAATCGAGGCTTAGAGTCTGCACTCGGTTCCCTATGAGAGGAAACAAATTCTCGACACGAGAATTTCTCTACAGGAATAACTACAGAATTGCATAGTAATGACAAGGCGAAGCAGAATTTAACACAGTTACCACTTGTAATTCCATGTTACTACAGATATAGCATTATTGTTTTTTCTCCACTCCAATTTGGAAGGAGATCAATATTCCGCTTTGTTTATCAAAGTGACGGGCTCTCGGATATTGCTTTTTTATGTCGCCTTTATAAGGGGGCATTAAAACACAATATATCTGAGGCTTTTTATGGAGCTGACAGTTGGAGAGGGAGATAGTGTTAATGGCATAAAATGGTTGAAAAATGACACTGCCTCTTATTTATCTGAGCTTATTATGTACAAATATCCATCACGGAGCTGCACTTTTCTGATGCACAATTATGAAGATGCACCCCAGGACAGACTCATCAATAAAATGAGAGGGAATGTAAAGTGTGCGTATGTGTGTGTGTCTGTATGTCTGTGTGTGTGTTTGAGGCGGTATGTGGCATGTATCAGATATAGTCTTTGTATTTCCAGAGCATTTCTCTGTTCTGTATGCTTTACCAGGTAATAG
Source organism: Olivaichthys viedmensis (assembly GCA_028565825.1). NCBI lineage: Eukaryota > Metazoa > Chordata > Actinopteri > Siluriformes > Diplomystidae > Olivaichthys > Olivaichthys viedmensis. The sequence continues at coordinate 6,628,892 of JAOUQW010000034.1, read as the reverse complement.
TTGAAAAGATTTAATTATTCTAATTATTGTAAATCATGCATTTATTAGTTCTAATAATGAGATGTCTATTTTAAGAGATATATTTTTTATTACTATTACTTAAAAAATAATATGCATCTAATCTATATAGGTCGACAGACATGTGCAGTTTTTTTCCTTTTACTTTGCAGATGTGAGATCCTCACACACACACACACACACACACACAATTGGCCAAATCAACTTTTCAAATCAAGTACTGTGTAGTTACATTATTTCAGTAATATCCAGCTGCACCCCTGCCAATGATGTGAGCCCCAGGCTGTATGGCAGAAGCATAATGCTCCTGAGTGCCCGAAGCCTCTGACTGGCTGTAAGAAAGCTGCCCTATCAAATTAAAAGTCTAGCTACTAATACTTGGGCTTAAGGCTGGGGTTATACTTCCTGTTAACTACGCATACGTGTATACAAGATGGCTGCCATACGTATCCTGCGTTTAGTCGGCACGTTGATTGTGCATGTCCCAAAAAATGTACGCAACGCATGCATGTGCTGCAATACAAGCGTAAACGGCGGGGGTAGTATAGTGAAGCAATGCGAGAGGACGATCAGTAGGACGAGAGAAATATTCCCTCTGTTGTTGCGACTAGATTGGACGTTTTAGACATTTTCTCAAGATACACATTATCATAGCCTCATCAACTCCCGCCATCTTCACTGTTTACCTCATTGTGCAAAATCATAGGAAGTGGTCGAAGGAGGTATTCCATTGCTGGAGAGGTATGTTTCAGCTCCTACCTGCCCCCTAGTGGATAGAGTTTTTAATTCTCCATATGTATGGAAAGTACGCAAGCGAGTATGTGAACAATATCGCTTTCGTCAGCTGCGGCGTCTGCACACGCACACATATAATCCCGGCCTTAGTCCTGTTTTGCCGTAAGTAATAGCATTTTCAAAATAAAAAGTGTGGTATTGTGTAACTAAGCTAACATTACCTAGCTAACACACACTGAGATTACTGATTTAGCCAACAACTGATTTTATTCAAAATTTAAAACATAATTATTTAAAGACAGCAAACCTTCTTTTAAATGCCAAACAAATTTATTTTCCCTAAAAAACTTTAACCTTATGTTAATGTTAGCTACCTCTCCAACACTAGCATGATAGTATTAATGTTACTAATATTATCTAACGTTAGCTAACTACAAGTTGGTGTTTCGGTTAATGCTAGTTATATAGCTAACAATATTAACTAGCGGCTTAAATTAACAATAGTTAGCTTAAATTAGTTAGCTATCTACCATTTACCAAGTTAGCCAGCTGACTAATATTAACCACTAAACTAATGTTAGCTAAACTAGCTAACTAACTAGCATTACTAGCTATGGTCAGCTAGCTAGCCAGAAAACTAACTTGTAGTTAGATAGTTCACTAACTAAATATAAAATGCAATAATTATGGAATCTCATCAAACGAACCTTGTTACAAAAAGTTAACATTAATAGAAACATGATCATTAAACCATTTCTATCTCTTCTCCATTCTTCTCTGTTCAAACTTGAACGTTCACGCATTCACTTACATTTCTGTCCATCCAAGGGCTTCTGCCTAATCAGAAGATTTGCCCATCAGGAGGCTTCATCTGCAGGGCTGCAGCTTGACCCCATTTAACTATTTTATCAATCAAGTAGTGGAGTAGCATTGATAAACACTACACTGTTTAATTTTCTTAACATACACTGTATATGTTTTTGATTCATATGTATTTTTTTCTGATTGGAAGCACAATTGACTCAAAGTTTTGGTCTCTAATGAGTCGGCTCTCTCTGACACTGACCTGAGAAAAATAAAACCTGGACTGGTAATTTCAAGAGTATTTTCAAGATTTCTTTAAATGAATACATATGAGTGAGTGCCTTTTCCAGTCCAGGTTATACAGTGTAGCAGCAAGGGCCATTACAGTAGGTGTCTTGACTTTTGGAAAATTAAATCTATTTGGATAAAACAAAGGAAACAACTGGAAAAAGCAGCAGTGTCATGGACTCTCCGCCATGTGCGGTATGTTTATGTTTTGGTTCTGTTTACGCCCCTGTTCCGTCATTGAGTGGTTCCAGCTGTGTCTCATAGTTCCCCATAATCAGTGTGTGTATTTAAACCTCTGTGTGTCTGTATACATGGTCGATGATTGTCCGTGTTAATGTCGATGTTATGCCTGTGTCTATGTCTGCGTTACCTGTATGTTTAGTTTATGAGTGTAAATAAAGCTTGCGATTGTATCCACCGTCTCCGTCTCCCGCCTTCCATGAAGCGTGACAAGCAGACAAATAAAAAAATGTGTTTATACACTTTCAGTTATCCTGGTCCCCACCAATAACTAAGTCACCTATGACTACAAAAGAAGAAAATAATTACTAATAAAGGGCACAAATAATAATGCACGAAAGCCATCAAAGTAAACTTTTAAAGGACGCAGTGTATCTATCCACCTTCCCTTACACCAGGACAGCCCGTCCAACACACATACAATCACCAAAATCCTTAAATCATTTATGTGATATGGTCCAACCAGACAGCTGAGGACGTGTACCTGTTGGCCTGTGGGTGTTTTGGAGGAGGACTTTTTTGTCATAATCTTTTTTTCTTTTTTTTTCTGTAAACCTCCCCAGAAAGCTGCGGTCTCTCAGGATTGTCTGGAGCAGATTGACAAATGTAACCCTGGGCAAGGCTTCAGATTAGATAATAACTCACAGCTGGCACAACCTCCGTGTCACCACTGACCGTGGCTGCAGTGTGTGTGTGTGTGTGTGTGTGTGTGTGTGTGTGTGTGCCCTGGGCAGTAGGGAGTAGTGAAGGGCACTGGGATAGGCTCCACCCCACACAACATCAGTGCCAAAAACAGCCATCGCATGTGTCATCTGTCACAGGGCTACTAAATAGACACACACACACAAACACACACACACACACACACACACACACACGAAATATTACGCTACCACATAAGCACTGACAAAACAATGCTTTGTTTCACATTTGAAAATATTTCAGGGAACAGACTGAATTATTACCAAAATTACATACAATATTAAATTACATTTATATTAAATTACATTAAGTTATATACAAGTATGTGTTTTTATTTTTTGTGACTGTTTTAATTGATTTTTTAAACAGTTTGCTCTCTTAATATTCTTGATAACATACCAGGATATATGTCCTTAAATCAACATGGTCTCACACATGCAAAATTGTACAAATTTCTTATGAGATCAGGTTCCCATTAAATAATATTTTCATCTTTATCTGCATCTTTCATCCTTTTTCCATAGACATTTCTGTAGACAAATGTGCCCATCCCTTCTATACTAGCTAGCAGCATTAGCCTGTTAAACCTCTGACCCAGCCTGAGGACACAGAAGTGATAAGTGCAGGATGCACACGCAGAAGTTTCATTCACTTGTACATTCTCCTCCAAAGTGTGCAGTTGGAGGTACTTAAGTCCTTTGTGACTTAAATGCTTTACAAAGTCATTATGAAGACAGAGACACACCACTTCTCAAACTAAATAGGATGTTACCTACCCTTTCGTTTTGTATCGCATAAGCGTCATTTTTATTAGGAGACATCATGCACGATATAACGTATTGTTAACCAAACACGAAACAGATGTATATGCAAAAAAAATTAGACTGTATGTCTATTTTTCTTTCTCATTTATAGAAGACACACACACACAAACACATTCTGCTGACAACAGAAGAATATGGACAGCCACAAATGAGTGCAGCAGTTTGTAATAGCCAATTAAAGGTGCGAAGACACAGTTGGAATGTATGTAATTACTAGGATTTTAATGAGTCAATGGGTAGCACTTAGCTTTGAAAAGGTTGCTCTGCTTGTCACAGTGCCACAGACATGTCAGACATGTCCCTCTTCCCTGCGTCTCCAGCTTGATCCATTAGTCTTAAGACTCCTCATTAATGACCCCAAAACACATCACTGCTATAACAAGACAGTGAACAACATGAAAGGGACAGCAAATGAATAAAAGCGACTCAAAATATATACTCTCGTGCTTCAAAAAATATTAATGATCGGATATTTTTACACCCGTTTTAACATAATAACAAGGTGGCATTTCAGCCTCTTAGTCTAATAAAGACCGTGGCCTGAAAACACAGCCAGGTATGAGTATTTAAAAAGGTATGCGAAAAAGATAAATAAAAAGATAAATTTAGAAAAGATCAATTTTGAAGATTTACACACATCTCCCACTCTCTCAGATCTTCTGTCCCTTAAGACATGTTGCAGACTTCAGTGGCAAATCAGCCAAGCAAAGTGTAGTAAAGTGCACATCAGTGACACCCTCCAGAGCCATTTCATCTTGGCAACTTTTCACATTTTAAGTGCACATACTGACACATGTACTTCATGGCCCCCTCCAAAGAGAGCCCAGGGCCCATTAAAAATGCATGAGAAACGAATAATTAGACAGAATATTTTCTCTCTGAGAAATGAAGAAATCAAAAAGGGCGAGGAGCACATTTGATTTCCCTGGCGTTAAAACAAGATGAAAGGTACAGCAAAGGCACAAGGCTAAAGCGTGAGTCTGATCAGGGGCATTTTCTTTGTGTTCATCAAAACCTGCTAATTTGTCTCTGACTTCCAGCTACATTGTGCTCTTATTGTATGTTCTTTTTTACTTAGGGCGGCCTCGGATTTGAATTGCTAATTAAACTTATTTTAATATATTTATAAGACTCATCAAGGCAGCGCCGCATATCAAAGTGCCCAAACTTGTATTAATGTGAGAAATCAAAGCGGTGATTACTTGTTAACATTGGTGGGTTTTAACTCTTAATTGCGGTGCATGTCCGAGAGATTTGTGGAGAAAGTCCGGGGAGTCACTGATGCAGATGAGGAGGGGAAAAAAGTAAATATATGTTTATTGATTTCAGTCCAAAGTCTCTGTGCACTTATTACTCTACATCCATGAACGCAGGCCCAGGGCTGATCTGGAATATGCTTGTTAGTGCACGCATCATTTTCCTTTAAAGGGGCTTTCTGGAGCTTGCATCTGTTTATGTTTGTTCCATCATGTTGAAATATTTGTGTCGATGAGAGAAATATTCCACAGGCTGTAGCAATATTTCTTGCAGATTTTTTCTTTCTGTTTTTTTTTCTCCAAAAAACAAACAAACAGATAAGTAAATGCAACATCTGCTTCACTAAAGAAGCATATGCTGCAGGCCCACAGATGCATTAGCAGGTGAATGTATATTAACGTCCAAACAAAGCAAAGCAACCACAGCTAGGATATGACTCATTGAGTCATTAACACTGGTTTACGTTTTCCCTTTCTTTAATGTCTCTAATTAGACCCACAAACAATAACATAGCAGACCCCATTATGAGAGGCAAAGAAGGAAGGGGGAAATAATGAAACAATACGTGAAGCGTTTGAATTTCTGGTCCTCCTTTTGTGCTCGTGGAAATGATGTGGCAGTCTCCGACGTAGCATCATTAACTCCTCCTGCCACTTTCCAGGTCACTAATTTTTCAACCATGAGTTCATTCTGCTCAGACCGATATGCTGTCTTTTTAATGAGGTTATTTCTGGGTTATTACCTCGGTCCATGCTATGCCACCTTATGCGAGAGGCCTAATTGATGTAAATCAAATATGGTTAAGCAGGGACCAAGCTCGCAGGCATTCTATGTTTATGTCCACAAAATCACAGTGGCGCATTCGCAAAACTACACACACATTCTGAGGGAAATGTCTCTTCAAACTTGTCCCTCTTTTCGTTTTTCAATTACCCGTTTGTGGATGGGAGTGAGGGATACGGAGAAGCACAATCCCATTCCAGGGCGTAAATGTGAGCGCATGTTCACAGATGCAGAAGACTGAGTCCTGAGGAGGGAGCGAGGCGCTGGCATTTGACTTTTGCTGAATTAGCTCAAGGTGTGCATTCTGCCAGGTTAGAGAGGTTATTGAGAGAGAGGGATAGAGGAGGAGAGAGAGACAGAATAAAGAGCATGAAAGAAAGAAGGGTGGAGGGTACTTTAACAGTCCTTGGTCATTGGGCTTCCTCTCTTTCAGCAGGGAAATGAGCCCTATAGAGGTAGAAGCATCATGGGGATGATGGGTAACCCCCCCAAAGATGGGCCGGACCCTATTTATGATGTCTTTGACTAGAAAATGGACACATACTTGAGAACATACACACATTCCCATGGTTAGAAAGGTCAGTGGGAAGGTGTTGAGGGAAAAGCAAGAGACAATCACTGTACTTCATCCTTATCAACTGTTCTCTTTACACTCTTTGTCCATTTGTCATTCCTCCAGTCCGAAGTGTCCAAATGTGCTACATGTTTACTGAGAATGTAAGTCAACTATTAATCCTGAGAGCATGTTTGGGATTATATGTTTCTGTTTTGACAGGGTGCTGGTGATCAGAAGCAGGCCATGACACTGAGGATCCAAAGCCAGGCTCTCTAGACTTTCTCCTTCATGCCGTAACATTTAACCCACAGTGAGTATTACAGGGCACTATCAAAGCTCTTTCTCTCTCTGTCTCTCTCTCTCTCTGGGCAGCTGGATCCCAGACAAGACTCTAAGTGTATGTGATGTTTAGCTCCTCAGTGTAAATCCACAGCTTTGTGTCACTGCCTCTTCAGGTCCTGTTCCCCTGCCACTCTGCCACGGTCGCCGTTGGCACATTGACGGATGCACGTGTCCCTGATGAGGCTAAGCCGGATCAGCCATGTCGTCCTCGTGCTGCACGCTCGCCCCTGCTGGAGCATTATCACAATCAGTCTGCAGAGAGTCAACACTGCTCCAAAATCCTCCTCCACCAACGCCACCATCATCAACATCATCATCATCATCACCATCAAAGGCTCCAGCTTGTCCGTCAGTCAGGTGGCTGCTTACGGTGGCTGAGTGACAGTAGAAACCCGGAGAGTGACTCTAAGCAGCCGACTCTATGGCCTTCTGTCAGCCTCGTCGCTTCTCTGTGCCAGTGGGGGTGGGTATGTCGTCCCTCACTGTGCCAGATTAGTCCATTGAAGTGCCAGCCCAGTGCCAGTGTGCAACGGGAGGCAAGGTGCCACGTATCAAATGGGCAGAGGGAGCCTAGGGAGAGCAGCTCAGGGACTGGGCGAAGAAGAGTGAGCCAGCCTCTTTCATCTGACTCCAGCACTTGCTCAAGCACAAACATGCAAGTTGCTTTATTTGTTGATTTATTTATTTATTTTCGTGTCATTATTTATTTTTAATTAAAGATAAAAGATAAAGATAAATTCATTATTTAAAAAAATCAATACTTTTTATTCAAGAATACATTATTTCAAGTCATTTTTAGCTATTTGAAAAATATTTTCAATGGCATCATATCAAAAAAGAAATGAATAAAATGTTACTGTATTTTGTTATGACATCATATATTTTAACATGTATGCTTAAGAGACAGCGTAAATTGTTGTCGTCTCTTAATGACTAACAACTAATATTGACTCAATTAGTGCAGTCTACTATGCATTATGCGTTAGTCTGGATTCTGTTAATTTGATGAGTGAAATATGATGTAAACTTGTTTAATGATTATAATTTGACATAAATCAGACTTGACAGTGGACTACTGCATACGCTTTCAAGGTAGTTTGATACAATACTGCCAAATAATGACATTTCTAACATTTCACATGCAGTGACAGCTAAACAAAAGCAATACAGTCACCTCCCCTTTTAAGTCACACAGCACTTTGTTTCTTTCACCACAGGAAATAAAAAAAATTTATTTTATTTTTTGCAACATTGAGCCAGTGCATTCAGCATTCTGTAATTAGCCAATTTCCTTCAAGTTATGCTTGCATTATTGACCTTAGCCATTGTATTGCCGTTTTATACATGCACATAAAAAGTAAACCCTGTGCTAAAGCAGATAATGATGAGAAAATAAAAATAAAAATAAGCCCTCCAAGATTTGTGTAACATCTTGGTTGTGCTTTGCTACAACAACACACAGGTACATTAGAAAAATAAACATCGCTCTCCACTGTGTGTCTTGCTCTTTTTATCTAGTCTGAGAGTGTTTGCCGGGGTGAAGGTGCTGATGCTCTTGAAGTGCTGGTGTTATCCCACCCGCTCTCGCCGTCTCTTCTTTAATTTAGTTGTTATAATTAGGCATTAACTGGTGTCAGTTTCTACGGCCACTAACAGCCCCACTCAGTTCTGCTTGTCTGCATTATCAGTTTGGGGGGCTCACAGCGAGGGGGTGAGGGAGAAAGTAAATTATAATGAAGGCCTATATAGTCCAATTACCGATAAAAGCAGCCAAGTGCGGTGCCGTAATGAGCTGCCACTACCTCCCCCCCTTTCCCCTTGGAAGGACACATCCATGGGAATACCTAATCGCTAGTTTTATTACTTTGGACCCCTTTCGATGGGGGGTTTTAACCCTGGTATCTTCAATCCGAGTGGGCCGTTCAGGACAAACAATTACAGCGTCTGTCCTGTACCTGCTAAACAAAGTTAGTGTAGGAACGGAAAGAGGGAGATTGAAGAAGAGATGGAGGCGATGGAGTGAAGACAGGGACAGGAGGAAGAGGAGGTGGAGAGGGAGTGTGAGGAGGAAGCCCATCCTCATGTTCTCACTTTAATGGGTCAGTATTTAATTATTTGGAATGGCGTAGCTGTCTCTTGTAGCCGGCGATGTAGTTCCTTGCTGGAGCACTTACAAGGCAGGCAGGTAATTAAACTGTAAGATCAACCACTGGCCCTTCTCTGCCTCTTCTCTTTCCCTCCCTCTCTCTATCCATTCTCCTTTTTTTGTGAGGTGAGGCGCTACGCATCGGAAAGCAAGTAGAATTCAGGAAGGAGAGAGAATGGGTCGGTGTGGATGGGGCCTAGACAGGAAAGGAAAAGAGAGCAAATTAAGAAGTGGTAGGACAGGAGCATTCTTCAAAAGTCTCTTCAGAACTGATAGTCAGTTCTTTTCAGACTTAGAACTAACTAAATAAGGCATATTTTACTCTCTGGAATCATTTTAAGCCAATGGAATAGGAAAAACATCTATTTCCTGTTTGAATATTAATTTTTATCAAAGTTGGTCTCTCACAGCTCTGAATTATCAAGTTGTAGAAAAGCCATTCATGCCCAAAATCTTCAGACAGTTAAATATTAACATAACTTTGCAACTCTCATATCGTTGAACTTGTTTAAATCATATAATTTATAATTAAGTAGTTCATAGAGGCCAGTGCTGAAAACATTAGTTTAGATACAATATTGAGATTTAGCCTTCAAACCTATTGCAGCTTACAGTCGGGAAAAAAAGTCTGGACATTTGCATGAATATTCTTAACCTTAACACTGCTTACGGCACAAAATTAAAGGAATGCTCAGGTCCTCCATTGTTCTGGAGTTATCCACTGGGTCCTTGGCTGAGTGTGATAGGAAAGGTGTGTGAAGAGGGACGGCTGGGCGCGCATTGTTTGCCAGGCTGGGCTGGAGACAGGCGATGGATTAAACGATGAATGAGTGATTTATTAGCTGCCGCTGTCACGCTGCTTAGATGGATTACTACACAGGACCTTTGACCCCACTTACCAGAATCCTCACCGCCACTGTGTGGGATGGAAGGTGTTTGTGTGTTTGTGTGTGTGTGTGTGTGTGTGTGTGTGTGTGTGTATGTTGGTCCACTGGCCAGCTGTAGCCTGGTGACAGGATGGCACAGTTTGATCAATGGGCTAATGAAGAGCCCGTTTCACAGGCCCAATGAAGTGACTCTGTGTTCATAGAGTGGCTGTGTTAAGGTTGGACACTGTTCACCTTTACATCTATGGACAAATAATGCTACAACAAGAGTCATTGCCATGTTAACTTGGTATGTGTACAAGTGAATTAACTTAAATTTATTGAGAAAATTGTTCTGCGTTGAAATTGATAAATCTTGGTAGACCTATGGGATAACAGATGAACTGAGCCTATTTTCTTCCTTTCAGACAGTTCTGCGCTTTGTTATACCAAATGCAACAAGATATCATTAATATCCTCGAAAAAAGCTGTGTTTCCTGAAAGCAGATTCAAACATTAAGAAATATGTGCAGCATAAGTTGCTTTCTCTTGATTAGAGCAAATAGAGTTCAGAAAAATGGGACAAAAGACTAAAGGGGTTTTTAATGAAAGGCAAAATATGCAGTATATCAGGCTCATACCAATCACAGAGAGACCACATGTTTTTCATACAGTCATGAGACTGAATAGATGCAAATTAAGGAACATTTATTTGTCCTCATCAAATTTAGTGACAGTAGCCTTTTTCATCTTTGTTTTTTGCACTCTGGCATTCTTGCTATTCCATCATCTATAGCGTTCCTGCAAACTCTCGGCCTCTGTCCCTCTCTCTTCCTCCATCTCTATAACTCACTTACAGAGCTCTGGCAATAAAAGCCAAAACAAAAAGAAGAGGCTGCTTGTACCTTTGCTGACTTCGATACAAGCTGGCGTAATAAAGAAAAGTAATATGCTTTAAACATTAAATAAGACTTTAATTGGAGCACATGAAAAACGTGCTTTGGGAAGATGTAATTGAATGTCGCCGGGGAGCCGAGGGAATTAAAATAGGTCACTTTATGCTTTGCTTTATTTTTGATTGAATCTGCTCCTAAGTGGCCTCGACAGTGGTATTATCAGTTTTAGATGGTATGTGAGCCAGTCAATGCCACTGTTTCTCTGTAAGCTGAGAGGAGAGAAAAGTGTGTGTGTGGGGGGGGGTGTTCATGGGATGACAGAGACAAATGTCTCAGCATTGACAGCTGTCCTCCATTTTCTCTTCCCACACAGAGCTACAAACGAGCAAAATACAAGCAAATGGCTCCGACTCGCTTTCTATATTCAGTAAATGAATTGTTGATAGAATCGTGTTGTTGCATAGCTAACTAAATTGCAATATTCCGGAAACCTGATGAATGAAAAAATTCATACAAACTCGAGTGACAGAGACAGATGTGGTTGGATTTTATTTTATTATTTATTTATTTTTTGCAAAACAAAGGTACGACCGTTAACCCCGCCCCTAACCTTAACCTTTGTAACTTTTCATACAAATTGAGTCGTGTGATGGTTCCAGATTTGCAAGCTTAAAACCATGTTGGATTCTGCTGTAAAAACAACATGGTCTCACACTCGCAAATTAGTAACAATTCTCATAGCCAAATTCGCACGTCAGTTCTGAAGGTTGAAATTAGGGTTGGGGTGGGGTTAAGGTTTGTACCTTTTATTTTACACCTTCATTCATATCTAATTGAATGAAATCATTCAAATTCATACTATTTTTCTTTCATGAGATCAGTTTTGTAAAAAGGAATTGACCTATAATACCTTTGGCATCATAACACCAATTTCCCAGGATTCAGTGCTTAAACAGGCACAGTATGTGTGTGTAAGACTGGGCTATACAAATCCCATTCATCCTGCACTGGTTTCAGTCAGATAGCAAAGGGTGCAAGCTATTAAGAAAAGATCCAAGGCTCTTCATTTGTTGAGTTTCTCTCTTAAGCCTTTGACTCAGTGAGAAGGGCTGATACTGTGGGCTTGAGGCTCTCTCTCCATCTGCCTCTCCTTCTCTCTCTTTGACACTATTTCTCCTCTTTTTTCTTTCTCCTTCTCCTTTCCCCCCCCCCCCTTCTTTCCTCTACACTCAAATTAGGTCTCCTACTAGCCTGACTGGCTGTGCCCTGCAGGAGGCCTCATGGGACTAGAGCTGTGGTTTGTGTATGTGTGCAAGAGAAAGAAACTGTGTGTGTGTGTGTGTATGAGCGTGCTATGTGTTTGTTCTGTGTGTGTGTGTGTGTGTGTGTAGTGTGGGGCACACTCCTCACCTTGGCAGACGGGAGTAAAAGAGGGCTAAAATGGGGTTTCTGAAAGCCTAATCCAGCTCTCTGCAGGCTCTCACGTGGGGTGGCGGCACCACATGTGACAAGACTTGGACCAGGAAGTAATCTCAGGAGGAGGATGATATGTGAGAGAGAGTTTTACTACGCTCCTTCATTCATTCATTTCTTCATATCAACTTCTGGGTTTTATTTCTGTTGGTTTCAACCAATGTGGTGGCAATATAGTGATTCGATTTTTAGGTCATTTATTATAAGACAATCAAAAGCAGCGCAGTGTTGATATGGCCACCTCATTTGTGATGTGTGTGAGGTGTGACTGCTTGTGCGTGAGACAGAGAGAGATAAAAGAGGGAAAAAAAGTACTGATATGGACTAAGAGGAGTCTCATTGTCTTCTCTTGCTCTTTCGTTCACTTTCCCTCCCCAACTCTCTCTCAAATGGATAATTCTGGTGATGGCCCTGACAGGCCATGGTTTAGATTTTGATTTATGTTTTTCCAAAGCTAAAATCAAAGAATCCATCTCGTGCTATTTTATGGCAGCTCGGATGATGAATGGTGCAGTCTCTCGGCCAAACGAAGCCGCTGTGTCTTTGCCCCGGATTTTAATTGTTAAAGTAGCCAGTCATTGCTCAGGATTCAACAGTGAAAAAGGGCTGCCTCTCTGTGTCTCTCTCTCTCTGTGTCTCTCTCTCTCTCTCTCTCTCTCTGTCTCTCTCTCTCTCTCTCTCTCTCTGTCTCTCTCTCTCTCTCTCTCTCTCTCTCTCTCTCTCTCTCTCTCTCTCTCTCTCTGTCTCTCTCTCTCTCTCTCTCTCTCTGTCTCTCTCTCTCTCTCTCTGTCTGTCTCTCTCTCTCTCTCCAATGTGGTGGAGATGGCTGCTTTGAACGAAAATTGAATTTAGTTTACTGTAACTTGCTGTTAAATCATTCATAGTGCAGCCATAGGGAACACATATAACAAGTATAACTAATGACTCTTATAATGGGCAGAACTTTGAAGTGTAAATTTCAAATGTATATTTAATGTCGGGAAACAATTCTTTTTTTTTTTTTTAAGTCACACACCAGATGAGGGTTTGATACAATTTTTTTTCCCCCCTATTCAAACAGACTCAGCCGCTCGGCTTTCGTCTTCTGCTCGGATAATCTCAAGTTTCACTCATTCGCTCACGCTGAGAGTCACTTTCGCGACTCATCTTTATTTTGTAACAGCGAAACAGAATTAAGTTCGGGGATGAACAAAAGCTTGGTTATCCCAGGGCTAAACGCAGCAGCTGAGTAATTGGTTTTGTGAGCCTGAGAGTGACGAATAACAAAGCGAATGAGATGTTCATCCTCCTGTGTGCCTGTCATTATGAAAGCGCCTTGTTTAATATGAACTAGCGAAAGCAGCCCTCTCCTAATTCTACGCCGGGCCCCATCTTACGGAGCCGATAAAAGTCATAAACGCATGTAAATAAAATCAGCCCCTGCCCGTCATTAATCAAATGGGACAAGATGTCGTGATGCCCCCTTCAAAAGAGAGGGGGGAGTGGTGGAGAAAGACGAGTAATGACGCTCGCTGAACTCCGACAAAATCAATGATGCAAATGAGCATAGGGAGAAAAAAAAAAAAAAAAAAACACAAAAAAAAAAAAAACAAGCAGGGCAATAAATTCTTTTACATCTGCACATCCCAGTGAGATTTATTATTTTTTTTTTTAAAATAATTTTTAATAAAGCAAGATTGTAGTTTGTAGCGCTGAATAATTTAATCACAGACATGGTGGTGGGGGGGGGAAAAAAAACCAAAAAAAAAAAAAACCCATACATCTGCAGAATGAATGAATAAATAAATATATAAATGAACGGATAAATAAATAAGTACACCCGTTAAATCTCATCCTCAGATCTTCTGCGCGTTCCTAATGCACAGTGTGCACCCTATACGAGCGTTTCCGTCTTCCCATGAGTCCGTTCCATCGGCGACACTGACACACTGATTTCCATCACAGTGCATTTTAGGGCTGACGGGATGAGCGTCTTGTGGACAGGCCGAATAAAAACTATACACACACACAAGGAGGAGTGGATGAGGCAGCCTCAGGTGAAACAAAGCCTTGGCAGTAATTTATAACAATGACACAGGAACGAAGTTTCCCTAAATGAGGCATTCAGATAGCCAAACCAGTCATTTATCCTGATGATTAATACAAATGATATTCCTAATAATAAATATCGCTGCCTCGCAGCGAGCAGACAAGGAGGGAGAGAGCTGCAAATCTATTCTGCCAAACACCTCTTGTGCACAGAATTTATTCTATTTGAGTCTGTGTGTGTGTGTGTCTGTGTCTGTATTTATTGCTGTACAGTATGTAATATAATTGGCAGCTGTTTCATGTGTGCAATTATCACAGAAAAATTGTAAAGTATAAATACCTGCCATTTTAAAACAATGGCGTAAGTTTACAACCAGTCCTGCACATATTGAAATGTGTGTGTGTGTGTGTGTGTGTGTGAGCAGTTTGAGTGAACAGCGAGCATGTAGAAGGTAGACAGAACCCCCTTGTGAACATGTGTCTCGCAGACATATTCAAGCCACTTATTCCCAAATATCACCCCTTTAATATTTATTTCTTTCCTTGCTCCACTATAATAATGCACCAAAGAGTGCTATCATAATCAGGGGAGGAATGGAACAGAGAGAGCAGGGGCCGTTTTAAACAAATGAAGCTGTCAGTGCAACACAAAGCCCCAGAGAAAAATTACTGAGCCGGACGCCACACTTATGCAGAGCGCTCCTCTTCTCTTCTTCTCTCTTTTTCTCTGCTCAGTTGCCATCCCTCTGTTTTCCCCTCCTCTGTTCTCCTTGGCTCAGTGGTGGTGAGCTGCTCGTTTACAACACACTTTCTCATGGCTCCTTCCCCCCTCTCTATTTCCTGTGCTAAAGCCTGGTGATTAAGCCGCGTCCAACTTCAAACATCCACGATGTCTCTTACACACACACACACACACACACATACACATAATGCAGTGTGGCTCACATGTATCACTCCCCTTCACCTCAGAGAGAGAGAGAGAGGGAGGATTTCTAGGAACTTCTTTATCTCCCCCCCCCCCCTTCTTTATCTCCCCCCAGTCAACTCTTCCCCATTTCAAGCTGAAGTACATAATGCACTTCCACCACCCACTGATGACTAAAGGGGGAAAAAATATAGAACCGTATATCTGCAAATCAACAGAAAAAGTCACTTCATTTGGAGTGGAGAGAGGAGAGAAGAACGCAGCCGTGTCAGCCGCCTGATAAAGTTTATGTCTTCCTGCCATTTTCCAAAAGTAAACACCCCCGCGGGCTACATGACATCACTAAGTAGGTTAAGTGTAGTCTCGCGTCGCCATCGATCATTACGGAATGCGGCATATTCGGCGTGTCGCGAGAGTAGAGGTAAAAGTTTTCCACTGTACCGAGATGACATTTAATTTTTCATATCTCCTCCGTAGTCCTGGAATGAATTTTGGCAGACCTGATGCAATTTAGCAGCTTGGCAGTTTCAAATTGGGCAATGAATCACGCCGATTCAATGGGCGCGAGTGGCTGCATAATATTTTCTCTGTGTCAGGAGAAAGAGAGAGGTGCTACGGCTTTGGACACTGGATTCCCTCCTTTTTCTTTCCTTCTCACTCTCTCGCTTTCTCTGACTGCTGTGTACCTTACAGCGTGGACACGCTGTTTTTTGTAGCTCCGTGTGAGAGCAGACTGAAAGATATTCTCAACACACAGATTGATCCCAACATAAACACACACAGCTACAGAACTTCTTCCCTTCTTTTCTTTTCGGCAAGAGTCTGCTGGACAGAGTCCATTTATTTTTTTAAACCCTTCATAGTGATAAGGTCATCTTAACAGTTAGACAGAGTTTCCATCTTTGTGCTATAATTCTCTCAGGGAAGCAGGTCCTATTCTATTAGTGAAATAGTAAATCTGTGAATGATTAGAAAGGTTGCACTCACTAAAAGTGCTTTTAAATCATCACAGAGTAACACAATCATTAAACATAGTATATAAATGGGAAGACATTCGCATCAGAGCTTGCCCTTCCAACACTGAGGCAAAGTCCTTGCAGAAGCGAAGTAATGAACTCTGTTTCTCCAGTGATGCCAAAATCATAAAGTGTTGTAAGACTGTCAAAACCAAACGGCCATATTTACTCTCATCCACCAGTTACTACTGTTCACCTTTAACAAAGACCATCACCCTGATCACAACACACACACACACACGCCTCTCCGCCCACCTCATAAGACACACAGTGTATGTGCTTTTAAAAGGTGAAGAGGTCCAGAGGGCCTCTCTGTATCTGATTTTTGACAAAGAGCAGCATAGCCAGAAATCAATAGCGGCTGCTCAGGGTGAACGGAGCCGGAGCGAAGGTGCCAGTGAACGCGCCCGGACACTCGCCAGCCCATACCAACCCAAACAAGCAAAGAATGGACTGACAACACTTTTGACACCAGCCGTTTATTAGGCGCTCTGCACAGCCCCCGCTGCGTTCACGTGATGACCAAAGCAGCGCGCGGTACGCTCCATTTGTCAGGGTCAGCGTCAGGAAAATTAGTGTTTATTCTTGTAGAAAAGAAAAAAAAGACCTTGTGATGAATTGGTTTATTTGTATGCTAACAGATTTTTGGATCATGCTCTTCTCCCTCTCTCAGTCTTTCTCTTGCATGCATGCACTCACCTACGAGAGCAGTAATTTCACCCCCCGTTGTAGGTTTGAGGTGTTGAGGATTGCATATCTAAACAGTGCAGAGCCGGGAAAATGCTGTTCAACTCAAACAGAACAACAAGGTTGCATATACATATTAACCTCTAGGGTGAAGTAACCCCATTAGTCTATTACTGTCCTCGTTTTAAACAGTGACTTAATAGCCTATATCAAGCTCCCTTACCGAGTTATGGTAGTAAATATAAGGTGTTTTTTTGTTGGGAAAAGCTGTAGATATTTATAATTCATTAAAACAAATGGGACAACAATATATATTTGTATGTGAGAAAGTATTTACATTAATATGCAAAAGTCTTAAGCATGATAATGTTTTAATATAAGTGTTGATGTTTATTTTATGTCTTCTGCATTAGTGTGTCAGTTGAAAAAAAGCAATTTTTAGATTTGCCAACATTCATTTTCCAAAAAAATTTAATGTTACAGATAAATTAAAGTTAAGTTCTTCAGGAACAACCATCCAGCTGATTTCCTTATACAACTGCACAAAAGTGTACCTAAGAGAGTTGATGCAATTTTAAAGGCAAAGATCAATCACACTAAATAAAACACTAAATCTAGAAACGAAATGTTTATGTATAGATAGTATTTATGTATAGTTCAATTTACTTGATAATGGATGAATTCCATGAAACACACAAAACAAACTTAAATAAATGCACGAGCTCTAATTCAGGAATAAATGTTTTACCACTAAAAACCTATTGGGGATCTATCTTTCACACTGCCACAACTAAAACATTTTAAATGATTTTTTACTTTCAAGTGTACAAAAAACTGAATGGTCATACTAGAAATGCATTACACTCTATTTATAACACAAACATCTGAAATACAAAGTGATTTCTGACAATCAGTCCACTCCACTCTCACGCTGACCTGAAAGGGTCATTACTATTAAACATAATAATGGCTTTTAAGTAGTCACATTGTGCTTTGATGCGGTGAATAATTTAGCGATTTACCCACTGCCTGCATCCTGTTTAGCATCCAGATGCCTGGTCAGGTAAAACTGTACCTGAGACATCAGTCGGCAGGTAAGCCGCATTTTCGTGAATTATTTAATTTATTTTCATCCCGCCTCACGTTTATTTCGAGCGGCGTTAATTACGCTCACGCAAGCTGTTAAGCTGTCGTTTGTGACAGCTTTTGTTAACTTGAACGGAGGGCCACAAAAAATACGCACCGCTTCTTAAAGGTGGCGTGAGCCAGCAGTTTTAAGTTCTCATTGTTTGTGTGGAACATCCCTGCTAATTAAAGACTCAGCAGCAGTGCATTAAAAGTTAAAAACAAATTGCTCATCTTCACGTTGTAATTTGACTTGAGTCCACAGCTTTCAGCGGTTTTCTCGCCGATTGCTGTCCTACACAGACTACCCGTAGTTTGATGTTGTTACCATTCAGTGCTAATGCTTGGCAAGTGCTTAAGAGGACATAAACAACTTCTAATATCCCACTGGAAAAGGTGGATAAGTGAATCTCAGATTGGGGCTTAATTGCCTGTAACACAATAACAATAACATTCTTATCTTTCACTGCAGTATAGTAACTTTATGGAAGCACTTTATGTTAAGAGTGCCTACATAACACATTTATAACACCTTACATAAAACACTTTATAAGGTATTTATAAATGTTCAGATATAAGATATTATGTAGACATTATTCACAAAAACCGTTAAAGAAATACAGTATATTACCACAGCCTTGAAAATCCCTGTCATAATCATTTATAACATGGTTGTAATAGTGTTGTAAACACTTACCAAGAAGTCATTTGTCGATTTTTTTATATACAAAATGTGCAAGTTGTGTATGCTTCATCCATATCTTAGAAATTTAGATTGGTCTACGTTTGTCTGCAAGCACAGTATATTTGGTCTCATGCATGTATTGATCTAATTAATATTGAATGCCTTTTATTCTCTCAACTGTGTCTGTATGTGTATCAGGATTTATCAAATATTTCCCATCTGATTTTATAAATACCACTGGTTCTTGCCGCTCCCCCAAGTTTGTTCTAAATGGCAATCACAGATGTGTCCTCCTCGGACAGAGCTGCACTTCCATGAATAACTGGCAGGCGCTTGAGGTCAAGATGGCTACAGAAGTAACTTCCTCCTGGCACTTTGTAGCATCACATTAGCTAAATGAGAATGAGACTGGAAGCATAGTGACACAAAATGGCGATGGATGGGCTACAATGTCAAAAATACTTTTCCTTTTTTACATATGGGGGATGGGGATGTGGGGAAGAGAGAGAGAGAGAGAGTAAGGCAAAGCAGAGGATGGAGTTATCGTCTGTAGAGCTTTGGGCTCGTGGCCAGCGCAGAAGCCTTCCTGTCTCCATTGATGTGTCACTCTGCTCGTTTGTGCTCGGTTCCTATTCGAAAAAAGAATGCAAGCAAGGATAAGACAGAAAATACACACATGTATTGACTATTTATACATCTTATAGTTTCATGTCCTTTCATGCCATTTTCATTCTCATTTTAGTAAAAGTTTTTACTTGTACTTTAACCACATGAACAACACAGTCTCATGCCAGCAAATTTGTAACTCAGGACTCAATTTGTATAAAAAGTTACGAAGTTTAAGGTTAGGGTTAGATGCGGGGTTAGCGTTTGTACCTTTTCTTACAACTTTATTTGTATGACATCAAATAAAATCCAACCACATTGTCTTGATCTCCCGGTCAGGAACCCTCTCTCTCTGGCTGCACTGCATGATTCTTAGAGCAACGTGCAGCACTTTCTTGTTCTATGTATATGCATCGTTTGCCATGTGCTTTTGTTTACGTTTTCACATGTTTCTGTATCTGGTTCACGCCCCCTGTTCTGTCATTGGTTCAGCTCCCTGATTGCACTCAACTGTTTTGTGTAAGCCCCTGATTAGTTTGTCTATGTAAACCCCTTTGTTTCTAAGTTTCTTTGCGAAGTCTTGTTGTGTGTAAATGCCTTCAATTCTGAGCGTTTTCATGGTTCTAGTCTCTGTGGTTGTCACCAGTTCCCGGTTTCCCTTTTTGTTTGTTTGTTTGTTTGTTTGTTTGTTCCTTTTATGTTTTGACTCCCTGGTTTTGATCATTTCCTGTGACCTCGTGTACGATTATGGATTTGCCTACATTACGCCTGTCTGCCTGTTCCTTGACCTAAGCTTTGGATTATGACTACGATTAATGGATTTTCCCATTGAATAAACCCACTGAGATTACACACTTGCATCCAGCCTCTTCATCTGTGCACTGCACATTACAGAAGACTTCGCCAAACATGGACGCAGCGACTCGGTGGGAGTAGCACGAGATACCGCGGGGAAACAACGGGATGCGGCTCTTCAGATGGAGTGACGAGTCGGCATCACTCACCGTGCCCAAAGCCACCTCGCTGCCCATGAGAGCTCGCCCTCCCGAGTCCAGTAAGCCCTGCCCCCGCTCTCTCTTAATGCCTGAAAGTGACTCTATGAGGCTTTCATTATAGCTGCCCTTGGCTATCCCTGAGCAATATAACGGCAATGAGTTTTCACCAGATGGATTCCTCATGCAGAGCAAACTATATTTCATGCACTTGGCAGACCCTAAGCCTGAAGAGAGAGAGAGGGTGCGGTTTCTGCTATCTCGGTTTACTGACAAAGCCCGCGAATGGGCACATGGCATAGTGGACAAAGGGCACCCGGATTTAGAGTCCACAAGGAAGTTCGCCGGTCTCCTGAGAAAAGAGTTCCGGGTCCTAGAAAAAGGGGGGGGACCAGTGTTGAGGTCACTCCTGCATTTCCCGTGACAGCATTGAGGTCGCTACTGCACTGCCCATGACCAGCGATGAGGTGGTTCCTGCACTGCCTGTGACAGTATTGAGGTCGCTCCTGCACTGCCCATGACCAGCGCTGAGGTGGTTCCTGCACTGCCCGTGACCAGCGCTGAGGTGGTTCCTGCACTGCCCGTGACCAGCGCTGAGGTGGTTCCTGCACTGCCCGTGTCCAGCACTGAGGTGGTTCCTGCACTGCCCGAGACCAGCGTTGAGGTGGTTCCTGCACTGCCCGTGACCAGCGCTGAGGTGGTTCCTGCACTGCCAGTGACCAGCGCTGAGGTGGTTCCTACACTGCCCGTGTCCAGCACTGAGGTGGTTCCTGCACTGCCCGAGACCAGCTCTGAGGCGAGTAAGCATGTTTTTTCTTTCTTGTCTGTTGTCTGCGCCTCAGACTGGATATCTCTCTCCCCACTAGAAGAGATGTTCTGAGACTCTCTAGACGGATTTGCGGATGACGTCGTCGCCGGCTTGGGGAATTTTTAATTTTCAATTTTGAATGGGATACCAGAGTCAATCAAGTGAGTACCAACCTTCCAGATGGTTACATCCATGGACGTCCAGCCGGGCCTGACCTGAATTTTCCCACACAAAGACATCCTTCATCTATTTTAAGTCTGTCCTGATTTGCTTTAATCTGGATCTTTGATTATTTTGTGGTTGCTTTTTAAGTTTAACACAACCACAACAGTTGTCTTTTCTATGTCCTTGACAAGACATAAAAACTTAAAAATCTAGACATCTCATAACCATCTAGCAAAAATTAATTTTTCCTGTCTTTTCAACATCCTCGCGATCACTGGGAAGGTCAAAATCTAACTCTCATAAATCCAAGCCATAGAGTGAGTCCATGTTAAGTTACAAGTCATCAAAATCATAGTCTCAGCCTCACACCCTCCACTAACAGAGTGTCTGATATCTTTTGTATACTTATCTGCTGTTAAAATCTTGAAGGTTGCAATCAGATTGGCTATCCACACTTCCATGTATACGCACTTTAAACTTTTGAACACAATGACACAATGATATTTTCAGAACAATTGGATCAGTCATTGGATTGAAAAAAGTTCACGGCCTCACATTTTTTAAAGTTATTAGAGAGTTTTGTTTGAAACAGTCAGTGGTGAGGAAAAATGGTTGTCCTTTTCCAGTATCTGTCAATATACCTCCTCCTGTGAAAGTAGGTGGTTTTTTGGCACGTTTAGTGACAAAGTACTAGACACGCTAATGCAAGACAATCAAAATAATGCTTTAGGTTGGACTGATCCAGGACCTCGTCCAAGTCCAGGACTTGAGTCCTACATCACTGTGACTTACACATACAAATGAACAAATGATCTCATAAACACTTGAAGGAGAGAGGGTGATGTGGTTTTGTTTGACTTCAGTAAGAAAGTAACAAAGTAATGAAGTCATAATAAGTAACGCTAACCTTAACCTTAATATTTGTAACTTATTCATGTGAATTAAGTTGAGCAAAATTGTTTTCAATTTGCAAGCACGAGGCCATGTTGATACAAGTGTATTACCTCGAGATCGATTCTATATTTACTTCATAGAATTCTTATAGCAGTAGTAAACCCTATTATATTTATAATGCAAATGCAGCCTTGTGAATCTTTCATATATTTTTCAGAATGAATCGCGTTATATCTCAAGATGTGATCTGAAAAGTGTGTGTCTTTCTCTGGATTATGAAACTTTTTGTCCTTCCATCAGCAGACACACTCTTCTCCTATATATATACTCAGATACACTCACACACCCTGAGCTCCCAGTAAAAGGGTGGAGGTTTAGAAGGTGAAAGTTTATGTGGCACATCGGCTGATTAAAAGCCCACAGATCCAAATGTAATAGGCTCTTTTTACTTCATTTTGCTGAAGATTTATGAGTGCGCCTGGGAATGAGTGGCAGGGTGCTTAAAACGGTCAGACACATCAGACAGATGCACCCTCCTCGCTCCTCTGCTGGCTAACATATCTCTGATGGTATGTGTTGGTTGGACAGTATAAAAATAGCGTGTGTGTGTCCATGTGTTGATACTCATAATGTAGTCCTTTTTATAAGAACCTTGCAAACGGGACATGAAGCCCAGGCATAGTTGAAGTTAATGCAGTGCTAGTGATCAGCTGTCAACTCAGAGCACAGAAACTCATCCCTCCACTTTGCTGCTTAGAAACATACTTTCTGCCTTACTATTATATGCCTTCATCCTCAAAGCCATGGCCACCTACAGTACAGCACCTCACCACCCCAAACTGCAGGCCTGCGACAAGATGCATGAGTCAATTATTCATCAATACCCCATTTATTAAACCTTTAATGTCATTTATATTACCCTTTATAAGTGCTGCCTCATGTATAATGAACCGCACACACACACTGCACATAATTTATCATGTTTATGGTGCACTGAATATATTATTCATCAAGAGGAACCAATCATTTGGAGCCACTGTGCAACATTAGCATCAAATGTGGATGGGTACAGTGTGGGCACCATGTGCCAGCTTCTTTAAAGAGCACGGCAAAAGCATAGGGGCTGAGGACAAAATGAGAACAGACGGACCACAGACGTGGTGCTAGTGTAGCAGTAGCGCCCATGGCTAATCCACTGAGAAAGGCTAATGCAGTGATCAGATGAGAAGGCTCGTGCATGCTGCCTCGCATCTTAGCATGTCGCACAGAATGAGTGGTGATGCTGCACACATGTATGAATGAGCCTGAGTTTTCTCTCTGACTTCTCGTCAAAGACGAAATGTTCTCTTTCCATGAAGCTTCATAGAAAAGATTAAGAGACAGAGCTTTTTATGAAAGGAACGTATCATACATACATACATATCATCTTTACATACCAAGGAAAAGTGTAAATTTTTATTTGATCATGAGCTTCACTCTTGGAAAAAAGGTTCCTAGCAGGGTTCTTTAGTTTGTCCCTACATGGAACCCTACAAAGTGGGTTTCTCTTTCAAAATGGTAGAATTCTAGAACCATTACCCATCCAAAGAACTGTCAAGGAACCTATTTTTAAGAATGTATATATTTACCATAATACAGTACACTTTTAGAAAAAAAAGTTTAAATCTAGAAACCTAAAGGGTTCTTCAGTTTGTCCTTCTGGGGGAAGCTTTAAAGGTTCACATAGAACCCTATTACAGAGAGTGTCTGTTTCAGAGATGGTCCCAAGTAGAAAGCTAGAACCATTAACCATTAACCAAGAACCCTTGGGAAATACTTTTTTTTTGAGAGTGTATATACAGTATATCTACCATAATACTGTATATTATTCATCTATGAGTCCACACATAGTGCTTTGCCACCCACATGGTAGAATCACAACTGTGAAGTGAATCAATTGCTGGAAAAAACACTAATTTTACTGGCAATTGCTAACTGAACTGAAATGAGCTACATTGCTAAAGATAATGCTAACAAAACCTTTTTTGAGCAGCTACATACTAAGAATAGGGGGCTAAAGTCGATTCAAATATTTTCTCTTATTCTTGTAATACATGGATGCGTAATACATAATGCAGGATTTGACTTTGAATGGTAAATTTTGTTCTCAAAGCCAGAAGTAAAATTTGTAAAATCCTCCACTACTGTTATTATTCTCAAGCTGTGTGTTATGAAACTCCTACATCTGATTACAAAATTGTTTGTCGCTTGAACTATAAAAAGGTTTAAACCAACACCAGCCCCAGCACCAACACCAGCACTGTTTCCAGGAAAAAGAATGAACAGAGATTGAATCTTGTCTTTATTGTACACCTCAACATCCTGCATGCTGTCTGCCCACGACTTGTCTCCAATGTCTGCCCGATCACGGTGACCAGCCGCCTTTAACAACTCACAGTTTGGTTTCAATTATTCATATGGTGGTGGAGACCATTTGGGATGGCCTTTTGGTAAAATGCCACAAAGACATTAGCCTATATATCTGCATGATGAGAAATGGGGACCTTGCTTTCCAGTAAAATAATGGAGAAAATAATCCATTCTAAATCCAAATGTTACCTTTGCATGAGAATGGAAGTCTGCAGAAATGTGAATTACGAGCGGATTTGCAACAGTTGTGCTCTTAGGGCAGCCAGTAAATCGCAAGCAAAATGCCGATGTCAGAAAGTGTATCTGTCTACGCTGCACTGGCCTCGGAGCCTTTCTCAATTTCCATCTTGCGTGTGAAGTGCATTGACATATGTTTAAACAAGAAACACCGCTGTCAAGTCAGGAGCTCACCTTAAAAATAAAATTCTTCAGTGCATCTGTAGCACTGACCAGAAACATAAATGCTAAACAGTAAGTGAACAACACCTATGAAGATAATATCTCCCACATTGCTCTTTTCCTCTTGGTACAACTCCAGGTTATTCTCCTTTGTTCAGCAGGAATCTATATTCCTTTGGTGATAAGTGTAAACACATTAGTCATTTCAGGGTCGCCGTGTAATAAGCTTAAAGCACAGAGCCTGTAGTGAGGAAAACAGTGTTATGTTTATTTATTTATTTATTTTCCTGTACATGGCGAGTACAGAGTCCAAATGAATACTGTTTCAGATCAGGCAATCCTGGGGTACCTCTTGTACCATTTGCAATTATTTTATGTATTATTTAACGATCTTAAATTTCTCAATTTTTCGAAATGTAATCCTAGACAGTTGATGGTAATAGTGAGACATGATCAGATAGAGTTACTGTACTGTATGGTAATGACACTGATCACAACCTCTGTAGACTTCTAAACCCCCTAGATTTTTCATATATAACTGGCAAAAGATAAAATATTTAAACAAGAAGAGTAAATGCTTAACCTTTCAACTGAAAATCATTCAGGGTGGGACCTGGACTTTATACACTGATCCGTTTTGTAAAGATGGCTGCTGTCCATAGTTTGGTCCATGAAATGTATCATTTTTTACTTATGAATAGTATTTGATTAGATTTGGTTTTATATGTTTTTCACCTGAATTTCGCAATGGACCAATTTTATTATTTTCATTATTTCTCCAACCTGATATCATGTAAAATGTGTATGAATTAGAATGAGAAAGGGCAATTTGGTTGTATTTCGTTCGATTTCATACAAATGAAACACGAACGCAAACCCCACCCCTAATCCTAACCGTATTCTTTGTAACTTTTCATGCAATTTGAGCCATGCAAATTGTTACAAATCTGCAAGTGTGAGACCATGTTGGTTTGTCAGGCCTTTGGGACATTACATCAGTGACAGAGTGCTGTAAAGACTTATTTTCTGTTCTATTGTGCTGTTTGGATGTAAAGCAACTTTACAGACTTTACGTACTTTTTAATACGATCTATCCTTCCTCTCATTTTCATTCAAATCACAGCAGAAAGAAAAGACAGACCTTGAGCCATGTGCTTGCTCTCCTTTACCGATGAAAACAGAAATGGAAGGAAGCAGGAGAAAGGTAAAAGAGGCTCCATAGCCTCACACCTACCACCTCACACAACACACTTTAAACAATACACCTGAATCACCCGCGGCTATTATCACATATATTTTCCCTCATAGCGACTGTTATTAGGAAAGTCTTAGGTGAAGTAACTGATCCCTCTTCGTTGTTATATTTTCTTTTCATTTCCCCTTTATTAATGAAGAAAATAAAGGAAAGCAGGGCTTTTGAGTGGGGTTTTAGGATCTGTGAGGTAGTAGGGTCATATTGAGTTTTTTAGGAAAGTCTTTTAAATGACTCCCACATTGACTGCAGTTTAAGATTAAATAAAAAGAATATGCCATGGAGATAAAAAATGAATGGAGGTAAAGCAGAGAAAAGGCATGGAGTATGAAGCATTTAAGATGTCAGTGTGAGAAGTATCAAAGAGGAGAATCAACAAGTAAAGGTGTTCCACTGCTAGTTTAAATTGCTTGCATATCTGTGGATTAGCATTATTTTTGATTGGCTTTAGACGGTGACTCTTAAGATCTGGACCTCATTATTCTACCTAGATGGAATAATGATTGCAAATTTGTAAGTATTTGCATGAACCGACTCAGATGAAAAGTTATAAATGGGAATGATTGGGGTTGAGGAACCCGATCTCAGGTTTTTGTACATATTTGTACAAATTCAAACCAGTGAGGGCGATGTCATTGGATTCTGTTTTATTTCAGACTTTTTGTAAAAATGGTATGACTGCTAACCCCGCCCAGCCATAACCTTAACCTTTGTAGCTTTACATACATTTTGAGTTGTAAGAATTGTTACAGATTTTCAAGCGTAAGTAGAAGAATAACTAGCTTTACTTAAGACTTTATTGGTATGCAATCAGGTAAATATTCATTATAATTCCTACAAATATTGAGTGCGATCCGATTGATTCAGCATGGTCTCAGACTTTCTTTTTTTTTTTAACCCGATCCATTCTTTCAACTTGTACCTGACTTGTTTTGCTGGCATGACATTAGTTCCTATAAGTCGGCCTATATGGAGGATATCAGGATATTTTGTATGTATTCTCAGTCTTTTCTTCCTGATAAACTGGTGACTATACCCCTGTGAGAGTTTTGCCATTTACTTTCAAGTCGAAATTCACACTCTGAGAGACGCCACGTTTCTCTGTGCAATGCAAGCCATCACTTGTGACATCTTGTCTCATTAAGGAGATGGTGGTTTTCAGCGCCACTTCAGCAGACAGAGAGGGAGAGAGTGAGGACGAGAGGTATAGACACTGCTAAATGCCACCACACTTACTTGATATTTTGAGTAGGATTTCCAATCTACTTCTGCCTGAATAGTTTCAGTCCTGTGCACGTGTGTTTGTGTGTGTGTGTGTGACCTACTGTTTGTGTTCCTGTGCCTTTTTTCCCCACTTCTCCCCTGTCTGCTGTCTATCCTTTCCTCCTCTGGCTCTGAGAGTGTCAGTTTATCAGTGTATCGCTAACGTACCTTAATTCAAAGGGCACGGCACATTGTAGCCCGCCGGACTGGAGTGTCACTGAGACAGACACGTGTTGGAGAGGGGACAAGCGCGGTTTTGTCCTGGGGACCTGTCCATCTCCCTGGCCGAGAAAAAAATAAAAGAACCAAGGAGGAGCTGCTCTTATCATCCAAACATTGGCTGGTGAATTAGCAGCCCCTTGAGTGATAAGGGCTAGAAGGCATCTAGAAAAAGAGAGAGAGGAGGAAACAGTGTGGATGGGGATTTGTGGGTGACAGCCAGGCTGGCTGGGGTCTTGTCATCTGTCAGTCACTCTTTCACCAGCCTGTGGCACTCTTTATTTATGCTGAATGGCCTGGCCATCCATTGGCCACTCTGACAGCCTGCAGCTGTTTAAATGGCACTGCATTGCCATGAATGTGAATGTAGGCGTAACAGGGGGAAAGGAAAGAAGGCAGCCTGGATGTTTGCAGGAAAATGATAAAAAATAAACATCCTTTCAGACTCCAATTTTGAGATAACAGGCCTGCCTACCCGCTGTCCGAGTGGATTATCTGTCTCAAGTCAGAGTGTATGAGCACTCCATTAGTAATGTCTTTGGGGGTTGGAAGTGTGGGATTTAGATGTAGGTGATACCGCAATCCTCTTCTGTTTAAACCCCATCACATTCCATTTCCCCAAATTTTGTTCCTTTGTCCTTTTCCCATCCACCGACAGGAATTTCACTTCTTCCCCATGATGTGGGTCCTCACAGGACGCACATGGAATCAGATTGGATTTCCCATTTTGAACAGGAGTGGAGCTCTGTCAACTTCGATCATGCCAGACGGGAATGAATTCTTTTGCAGGAATCGGACTTGTCGGGGCCTGTGATGCTTTCCCGTCACCTCACGGTGACATGATGTAATGTGAGATGATATTGAACAACACTAGTTTGGCATTTAGATGTTGGATGGGGTTTCGGGGCTGACAGCAGCCACTTTATTTCTTTAATCCCAAGGTCTTTTAACCCTGGTTGATGCAAATTGAGGTTGGCTTTCGTAGAAAAGAGGGGGGGAAAAAAGATCAGCGTCGGCTCTCCATCTCCCTTCCGCTGTACCTAAAACTGTTATTAACAATTTATAGCCATGTCAACTACTCAGTTTGACTGACAAGTGAGTGAGCTCGAAAGATAGGAAAGAAGAGAGGACCGTTTGGTACCTTATAAGCTTTTGCTTATTTAAAGGATATTAAACCACTGGCAATAGAAAAATGTGCAAGACGGGCTGATAAAAGGGGAAAGCACATTATATTAGGGTAATTAAAAAACACAGCCTACACATGAAATCAAATTACAAGGCATTATTATATCAGCTGTCGAATGTGATATCAATAAATGCCATTCCTTTATTTTTAGCATGAGGTGGTGCTTGGTCCTATTAATTAATTATATTGAAAAAAAAATTATTTTAGAGACTGCTTTTGTTGAAACTGCAGAGATAGAGATGAATTGTGTTTACCAGAAACTGATAAGGAAAATAAAGCTTGTTAAATAAATAAATAAATACATAAATAAAACTGTTAATCTGATGTGCCGGTGTAGTGGTAGAGATGGGTATTACTGTAAAGGGACTATTTATGTATTTCACTTTGAGGTCTGCAGGGTCTTAAATAATTTTATGTTCAAGAGAAAGAAAGTAGTCCACAAATGGTTATATTCTTTAATGGGATTACCATTAATTAGGGGTCAAACAAAAACTTTGATAGTCATTATATTTACTGAAGACACTTGAAGGTTTCTAAAGAATTTGTTATTTTAATAATAGATTACTTTTAAAGTAATGTACAAGTAATAAATAAATAAATAAATAAAGCTCAAAAGCAGCTCTTTGGCAGTCTTTTTTGTTCAGCTTTTATTCTATTTTGTTAGAAGCAGTACCTCATATAACCTTTCCTAAAAGCCTCTCTCTCCCAGACACCCTTGAGGGTCCTTGAGGTCTAGTGAATATCTCAGAGCCTCAGGTCTTCCCTCAGGCACTGTGGAGCTCTTTCTCCCTTAGGCTCAAAGTAAGATAAACACTCAGTCAAGAGCCGTCTATGGATTCAGGTCAGTCAAACCTGAGGCATCATAACACTCTGCCCATCAAGCATCTGACATAAGCTCATCTCTAGACATGTACATGCCCTTAATAATGGTCTTACTGTTGTACATAAATTAGAGTGTGAATAAAAAAAGCGCATAAAAATAAATATGAGATTTAAAACTGTCAAAATGATTCCATACTGATGAACAACAAACAGCAAAGAAGCTCATTCCCAGCGTTCCTAGGGAGAGGAAACTTTCGTTGGTCAAGCTGGCTCGAGCTGTCAGAAATGATACTTTACTTTCATGGGACTTTCTTGCAGACGGCCAATAAAAATGACTAATAGTTGAAGGGCTTTAAGACGGGAAAGGGGTGTCAGACATGACCATAACTTCTTGCTTCTTTTTTTCCAGGGGTGGTCCACATGTGAATTAGATCAGCCGAACACAGACCGCAGCAAGACATGCTGTAAAGAAGCAGATAGACTTCAGTACTCTCTGGAGCATTCATCGTTATCTTCTCCCATAATACCGTGAAATGATCGTCTACTTTTGCTCCATTCCACCCACCCCGTAAATATATTCCAGTTACATTCAGACTATGTTTTCTTTAAACGATCCAGAGTTTCACTTTGACCGTGAATTGGGGGGGGGTGTTTTATTAAGTAGTTATTGATTCTGATTTGATTAAACTCACACTAATTTGCTGTGAACGAGCAGACGTTTAATCAAATGAAAATCAATGGTGTCTTAAGAGCTCCTCGCACATCTCTGGAATGGAAGAACACAGTAGCCGCGTGATAAATTATCACTCAGAAGGCCGCCAATACAGCAAGGCATGCTGGGTATTGGGAGTGAAGGGGAGGGATCTAAGAGATATGTCACACCCACCCAGTAGAGGGGGATGGATTTGTGGCTTGGTGCCGACACTTGCCCTTGGTGTTTCGGTTCTACTGGTGTGATGAATATACAGCAAAACCCGGAAAGACCCAGAAAACGGCAAAAAGAGGCTGAAGGTGTTGCTTCTACAGAGGTGTTTCCTGATTCATCATGAAGAGGTTGATATGATAATGTCTAAAGTGTTTTAAAGAACTCAATTTTATTAATGTGTCAAACCTTTGATTTGACTTAAAGTGTTTATCGGCACTTTTACTACCTGGAAAAACTAAGGAAATGACCAGAGTGTTATGAGTGGAGCAATCTGACTGACACATTAATGCTCTCTGCACAAACAAACAGGAAAGAGGTCAGTGCACCATTTAAAGGTCGTGTCCCTCTCTTTTCTCTTCAAGCAAGGGCTAAAGTGCACTTTTCTTCCTTTTCACTGGCACCTCGTCTTCATGCCCACATTTGTTTAATTGCATCTGGTTCCCACAATGAGTGACCTCTGGGAGAAAAGAGCTTTCTCTCTCCCCTAACTCACATTGTTCGCCTCTCGCTACTCCATTATAGAATTAACTTACATGAATGACTGCGTACTCTCCGATGCCAATTAAAAAGAGCTATTTTCCTGAAGGATAGACAGAAAGATTGGCAGTCAAATGTTTAAAATGCAAGTCAGAATTGCTGACTCTCGGCACGTCTAATGGCAGCGCACCCTGTACGGTTCGAGGTGGCGACATGGTGGATTTGAACAGGAAAGGCGATTATAGGAGGGCTTGTTCAGGCAATTATGCAGTAATCTGTTTTTAAGCAGTGTTTGGAGACAGCAGCTCTTTGCAGCTTTTCAAAGAAGGAAGATTTCGCTTGGAGCACAGTGAGGGATTTAAGAGCAGGGTGTAAACAGAGCAAGTCCCACAGGACTCTGCGGAGCAGTGCTTCTGTGCAGCTCCGCTCCAAAGACAAGGCTCTTCTGTATTGACACTGATGTAAACACTGCAGAAATACTCATTTGCTTACCAAACATTGCAGTGCTGAGTATTTAACTTGAGGAGAGCACAGAGTGAGGGAAGATGTGCGTAATTCTTTGTTGACACATTTCGCGTCTCTTTATTTGGGGAGCATGGAGTGATGTGTTCTCCAGTGATTTATCACTCATGACTCAAACACAACATGTACTGCTTTCAGGATGTTTCAGAATCATGCTTCACTGAATAGTTACCTATGAGAGTTCTCATAAGTGACTGTTGAACAGCAAAAACTATTAAACTGTTATAAAAACCGGTAGAACTTTACTTAAATGTAGTGTTCATAGGGTTATATGACACCTATATAAATCCTTTATGACAACTGACATAAACCTACATAAATATTTATAAAGGCTTATTCCAATAGGCATCACCTGTTATAAAGTCTGCTTTCTTCAGTGTTAATGTCAAGTTGACATAACCCCCGAGTGATGTAGATTTTTGTTGACATAGGGTTGGGTTATATCACTTTAAAGGCTGACTAACATTAGAACGCCATGACAACTGACTTTGTCACTCAGTGTACTCCAAGTACGTCAGGGTACTTCAGTACTTCATGTTAAACAGCAGGTTGATGTTATTACAACTGTTATACAGCAGGTTGATGTTATTACCACCAAGTGCCAAGTTCTGCAGTGCATCTTTTACAAATGTCACCTTTAGTCATTTTTCCAGTAAACCCTCACTTAGCAAGATATGTCACATCATTACCATTACGTGACTCTGACATACCAGAAGTACACTGAGCTACAAAGTCTGTTGTCATTGCATTCTAATGTAAGTCAGTCTGAAAAGTGTCATAACATAACCTTATGTCACTTGATGTCAGCTGATGCTTATTGGAATAAGACTTTATGAATAGTTTTGTAGGTTTATGTCACTTGTCTTGAAAGGTTTACAAAGGTGTCATCTAGCCCTAGAACAATATCCTTAAATAAAGTGTAACCTGAAAACCTGCATTAAAAAAAAAATATTTTTTTACATTTTCACTTAAAACAACATTTTATGAAGCCTAGTCTTTAAATTAGCCAAACTCATGCAGTGCTATAATTTCGTAGTCTGTGCTAACCTCAAAGTCAGAGGGTCAGTAAATATGTTAGATGTCAATTATACCACCTCCTCACACCACAATTTATCTTCATCCCTCTTTGTCCCAACTCTGACCCTCTTTGTCCCATCAGGGAGAGCTGCACACCAGGCTGCAGGATTTTCGATTGTGTCAGTCTGTCTGTCTGACTATGTCTGTCCAGCTTTACAGTTTGGTCATTAGTTCCACAATCTGCTTTTTAATGTTTGCTAAATGTGTTGTTACAAAAGACCTAGTTTATATGGAGGATGAACAAATACCTATACTTTGACTATGATAAATGAAGAACAACACATTTAGCAACCATTAAA
>JAOUQW010000034.1:6560870-6577980 GCA_028565825.1 Olivaichthys viedmensis | reverse complement strand
CATTTCATTTCAATGTATACGAGGTATATGGAGAAATGACAATAAAAACCTACTTGAACTTGAACTTGAACTTGATCAAACAGACAAAATGGTGGGCAAACGTCTAGCACCTGGAGAATATAATCAGAACAGAGCCTTTCTTTATCTCCCTGTTGTTCAGTGGAGGACAATCAGGCCGTGTGAACAGCTCTTGCCTGAATCTGCGTTTGCAGCGAAGAGTTCATTTCATAAAAAGCCCCTGTAAATTGTGCTGACGGGAAGAATCTGAAAAGGTTAATTGGGCCATTATCTGCCTGTAGAGTTTGAGGGATTTATGGAAGGCCTGGCTACATCTCAGCTCATCTCTCTCTGACTGGGGTGAAAAAATACCATTTCTATCTGCAAGACTTACGCTTTCTGATTAGACATGTTGTTTATCTGTCTACAAAGACTTCAAAGTTTTGGACTTAAAATATTTGGGTTCAACAGTAAATGATCCCTTCTGCATCAAAGTGTTTTTATTGCAAAGTGTGTTGGTGTTGTTATCAGCCTGATCTCATTAAAAAGTCTTGTGAATTTAACGGCGTGAGGGTGATTCCGTTTGATTTTTCTTTCAAATGATGCAACACAATTTCACATTTACAAATTCATAACAATTCGCACGCCTCAATTCATATGAAAAGGTACAAAGGTTAAGGTTAGGGTTAGGGGTGCGGTTAGCAGTTGTATCTTTTCTTACGACTTAATTCGTATGAAATAGAATCCACATCGCCCTCCTTCATTTGACTTTCTCATGAGATCAGGTTGGAATGAAGTCGTAAGAAAAGGTACAAACTCTAACCCCGCCCCTAACACTAACCTTACCCTGCGTTCACACCAGCAAGCGTCAAGTCGCTCATGTTGCTTGCAGTTTGTCGCTTGTGGGCGTGCACTCTCCGGATTTTTTAAGTTCTGATATGAAATGGTAGTCGCTAAAATGTATACCCTGTACTGTAACATTTATACACAATACCGTGTTACCTTTGTTTAAAATGAATTTAATATTGTAGTTAAACCCAGGAAATAACAAGTTTTAAAAAATGTTTTTATGTTTTTTTATTTGTATTTATGGGCAGCAAATGCAGGTAAATGGTGACTAAAAGCAAGTAGGAATTGAAATTGTGTGAGTAGAGGTTTCGGGGGACAACGGATAACCTAATTTGTCGCTCTGTCGGCCATGTCACTTGCAGCTATCACCAGAATCGCAACTCTGTGTCGCGCACTTACATAGAAAATGAACGGTCGAATGCCGCTTTGTCGCTTTCTAGTGTGAACGCAGGGTTAACCTTTGCAACTTTTCATACTAATAGAGTCGTGTGCAATGCTATGAATTTGCAAGCCTAAGACCATGTTAGTTGTCATAATAAGAATTATGTTGGAAAATTATGCATCACTTTTTTTCCTTATCGTTCAATTAAATAAAGTTCTCTATCTGTATAGAAGAGATGTGTCATGCAAAGACACTTTCTTGGAAGGAAATGTTGCAGCCATGTCCTTCACCTGACCCTGGTCGTCAGCCGATCTTATCACTCGTGTTAAATGGACATCTTATCAGCCACTTTGCAATCGCTCTCTAATCCTGAGATCATGATTGGCCTAATCTGTCAGCCACTGTGATCTTCCCCTCTCTAAATGACCGAGCCGATAAGTGAATAAATGCATCAGTGAGAAGCTAAGCGAATAGGCGGCCTGGTGAGACTGAAACGAGGATAAGCAAAGGCCTGCTTAGTCTATACAGAGGCTGGAGCTGTGTGGACTTTATTTCTTGGAAGTGAAAATGTGGAATGCATTTTCACTGCACGCAAACACATTCCCACACCACCAAGAATATATATGTAAAAGACATCCACCCACTCACGCTTACTGGAAATGTCTCACCCTAACCACATTCTCTCTGTCATATTTCTATCACACACACATGCATGTACCCGTGAGTGGCCTCCGATTACCAACCACTCATTTGTTATGCTCGCTGGCAAATCAGTGGCGATTCACATGACAAATAAGAGGGAAAAAAATTAACAGCTGTCAGGGTGTGATGTGTTAATTTCCTGACAGTCTCAGCACTGAAACCAATTACTGATTTAAGGGCAGGGGGAGAGCAGCCCTCAGCTGCAGCTAATTAGGCTCCTTCAAGACTAAAGGGACAGAAGCAAAACAAGGGGAGGAAGGAAGAAGCAGGCAGGTAGTCACGGGAGCTCCAGAAAGAAGACAAGACGACCCCAGAGTGTCTGTCTCCCTCTCGTTCAACCATCAATCTCGCCTTCGTTGTGGCTTTTTCCTCTTGCACTGGGACCAAACCTGATTTCACGCACAATTTGTAGGAATTCTGATGAGAGGCATTTTTTTCAGAATTTCATATCAATAAAGTTGTAAGAAAACCTTTTTTTATGACTTCATTGAAATCAAACAAAATCTAACAACGTCGTCCTTGCTTGTTTAAATTTGCAGGGATTTTTCATGAAATCCTGTTCCTGCATTCACACTAGTAAATGACAAAAAATAAAGTTGTCACGCTTTCTTGGGGTGCGAGGGACGGACACAAGTGCAAAGCCGCTTAACAACATTTATTTGACTTTCTAAACATAAACATCAAACAGTTATCATACACAGGAACAACATCGGCATGACATTAAACAACAGACAACAATCAGAATGGAAACATAGGGGCTTAAGTACATAGACTAATGGGGAACAAACGAGACACAGCTGGGCACAATAACAGACGGGACAGGGCGTGAACTAGACAGACATCACCACAAACATAAGCGCATGGCTAATGGCGCCCATCGCCATAGCAACCAGCACGCGCTGTCACAAGCACCGTCGTGCGAGGCGGTATGCACATGACACAGGTGACCATTCATTTCCTATATACACTAGCGTTCAAAGGTTTGGAGTCACTGCTCAAAAGTTTGGAATCAGTGTTTTCAGTGATATAAACTCCATTTCATTTCAGATCCATCTATAAAATGATTGTAATATGATTCTAGTGTTTATGCATTTTGCTTTCAAGTCATTTATAGAAAGCTGTAAAACATCATGTGTCCAGAATGATGACTCGAAAATGACGATGAAAGTTTTATAGCATAAAGAGTGATGTTAATATAAACATTAATACCCAGAATGCCTCTTTTTTTGGAAAGTTGTGATCAAATCCTGAAGTGGATACTTAAATAATATACTGAAATTCTCTATGTAGTCATTTCTCATTTCTCATTAAATTTTTATTATTTAATGTTTTAAATTATTTTTATATAACTTTTTCCCAAAATACTTTAAATACCAAATAAAACCTGTAAAAAGAGCTTTAGGTGTGTGGGTTATATTAGATATATATATTAGATCTACTACATTGTAGAAGAGTTTAGTGAATAGAAAAATGACTGTTCATAAAAAATGACAGGTGACTCCAAACTGTTGAACGCTAGTGTAAGTGTGCGACACGGAGACGCAATTCTGGCGACAGCAAGAAGTGACACAGCGAAAAGGCGGAAAAATTTGTTATGACGCAATAAAGCGACAAATCCAAATTATTGGTTCTCAGAAATTCCTCGAAACTATCCCATGGCACGTGTTGTCCCATGTCCACCCCAATTCTCTACTCTCCCAACTTCAGTTCCTACTTAGTTTAGTTCTGATTCAACAGTGTTTGGCATGCAAACATGGAACAAAAACTTATAACCGTGGTCTCATTTTCTCCTGGGTTTCTCTGTGATATTTAAACACAAATTAACCAAAACTATCATTGCAGTATGTATAAATTTAACAGTAAACTGTATACATTTTGGTTACCTTCATCTCTTATTGAAACTTAACCCTTTGGGGTAGCAAGCTTTGCTGGCAACGCTCAGCAAGATCATATAAACCTTGTGAAGTTTTCACTTGAAATTTTATCATCCAAACACAAAAAATAAAATAATAATCTGTAGAGTCTTGGCTTTCCAATGTGCCACCTTGTACATAATATGAGTTAACAGGTTAAATAGATGACAAGTAGGCTGGAGCAACATCAACGACTTGTCGCTTGCTAGTGTTAATGCAGGGTAACTTGTAACATTTCATACAACTGGCATGGTGAAAATTCACACCATGCCAGGTCTGTATTGAGTGTGTTCTGACCTGGAACCCTGGGATGGATGTTGGTGTGTTTAAGTCTGCCACAGAGATAATTTCATCTACATTATCCACGTTTATGCTTCACCCATCTGCATGTAAGTTCCACAGTGTAATTTGCGGCTCCTCCAGCTCTTCGACTCTCCTTCGTCTCGCAGCTGTGAAGCTCTTTAGGACCTCGTTTCCAGCCTGCTTCACCTAATCTTCTAATAATACCTTTGTCTAATGGTGTCAATGGTCATATATTATAATAGCCAGACAGCACAGTACCATCCACTCGCAGTGAAGAAAGAGCAGGACTCATTTTAAGGTTGTAACTGGATTGTGCTAATGTTGTTAGAGGGTTATGTAAAGGCTTTGCAGATGGTATTTAGTTAGCAGCATGTTCATTTGCGGTAAGGGTTTGTGGATTGTCTTTGGGGTGGTGGATGTGTATATACATACTTGTGATGTGTAAACTGTTGTTCAGTGCTAAGAGAGTTAACTAGGAAACAATAGATGCACAAATGAGCCATTGCGACTTTTCCTATTCATTCTTACTCTCACGCCCTCCCTCTAATACACTCATTCACGCACTCACAAGCATGTACACAAATATAGTAGCATGTGCTAATGCTTTTAATGCACAGCAACACACGTTGAACAAATTAGTATCTTTCACGTTACCTATCAAAACAACTGATTGACTCACATTACTGGAGAATATTATAATTGATTCGTATTTACCATGCTATTCTGGGGGCAAAAGGGTGCCAACATCAAAGCTGAAAATGAATGTACATTTATTTATGAGGAGATAATTATTTTTAATTTCTTTAGATCAAATGCAGATACAGTCTCAGGAGACGTTTCTGGCTACTCATTTTGTGCAGTTGGAGCAAATCTATTTGGCCCATGAAGTCTGAGAGAAACAAAAAATAATATTATTAGAAGTTGGGTATTTATGCAAATGATTTTGTTTGAAGTCTCAATGCATGAGATGCATTTTTGTTGTTGAACAATTGCATGAAAAGAATCACCAATGAATTAGCTGTGAGTATTTTAAGGAGTGGTAATTACATAGTCTTGCTCACACCTAAGCCTACAGAAACAATATGAATGCCCTTTATTCTTAGTTTTAGAACTTTTTTTTTACTTTTTCAACTAACTGCTGTTTAATTATTGTTATTACAGATTCCTAATTTTCCTTTGTTACAATTTTATTATTAGAATCATCAAGTTATATCATATAGCTTACATTATTATGCTATACTATTATTAGAGTTTACAGGTTGGAATTAAGTAAGAAAATATACAAACGCTTACACCACTCCTAACCTTAACCTTTATAACTTTTCATACTAATAGAGTTCTGTGAATTGTGGTTGTAATATACAGAATTATTTTGGAAAATTATGCATAATACTTTTTTTCTATTTCATTTAATTAAGTTTTACATTAGTATAGAAAAAGTGGTGATTCACAAAAAGACACTTTCTGGGGTGGAAATATTACCGCCGTGTCCTTCACCTGATCGTGGTCATCAGTTGATCTTAGAATAATTATCAAGTTACATCATATAGCTTACATTATTATGCTGATAACAAAAGTTTGCAAGTTAGTTAGTATGTAGTTGGAATTATGTTTATCACTGGCTAAATTATTAAGTCACTCAGTGTGATCAGTATGAGTTTGCTCCCATTATTTCCTAGTCATAACAGCAGACATAAATAAGTCTTGAGCCCATATTAAATCTCTCTCTTGCAAGGATGGAGGAAATTATTTTTCCCTGTTGTGCCATTGTGCCATGCTGGGTGAAAGGGTGAGCTATTGACTCTTATCTCTCTGGAGTTTCAGGTCTCTGGGTCCCTGCCATCAGTATTGGCATCAAAGTAGCCAGAGTTGTGAGCCATTAATCCAACGGTCGGGTGATCTTTGGGGACAGCTGCGTAGCTCCACATCTCGGCCATAAATAAACAAAGAAAACAAAGCATTTCACAGGGTGTGAGCTAGCGCACTAACCTAGAATGGCACTAATAAGCAAAAGAGCCACTTGCTCTGGTTCTTTTCTGCTCTTCTCTCCAGTGTGCTAATGCACGCGGCTGTGCGGGGAGCCGTGCTGCCTTGCAGACAGGCCGATCATCGCTTGATTTATGGCACTGACCGCTGCCTGCATCTCTCAAGCTAATGACACATACACTAAAGTCATTGATTTGTATGAATGGCCTCCGTTCTTCATCTATCACAATTTAATGTAAGGGGCTTTGCAATGCAGAGTTGGAGAGTCGGAGTGGAGTGCAGGGATTTGCACAGAGGAGGGGAAAGAGGGATGGGGCCTACATTCCCCCCCAAGTCATGAGTCATTTGGTGCTTCTTTAATATATAGACTCCTCCGTTTATGTAAATGGCCCTGGAAACGGGGTGCTATGTTCAATAAAGCAGATAATAGCAACAACAGGGACTGCGCTGCAGAATTGCCTCTATTCTCCTGAGCAGATTTAGAACTGAAGGGGAGGGCTGGCCACCATTTCAGTGTGTTATGTGAAAATAGCATAGACGCTTTTAGCTTTGTAGTTTGTCTCTAAGCTTTTGCATTGGAATCAATTGGACAAGTGGACAAAGAGTTTGTGTGATGTTAAGCATAAATGCACTTAAAGATGTAATGTGTGTCATAAATAAACCTTACAATCAAAAAGGAAAAACAAGAAACATCCTTGAACACTGTTTGTGGGCCAAAGACAAAAAGGATTTTGCACTTTAGAAATTAATTTGTCGCTTAATTTTATCAGAACAAAAGACAAATAAGAGTGGAATGATATCATATAGTATATATGCATACTAATACTTTTCTGTAAAATTCACAGCCTTTGGAGACATAAAATGATGTCGACTCTCATACACATGGGGACTGTATATATTGTTAACTAAATACAAATGTTTTGCTTTTATCTGTACTGCAATACAGAATCTTTTTAAGTTGCTGTTAAAATAAATAAATTTGTATTCAAAATACCTAATAGGCAAATAGAAACACACACACAAACACACACACACACACACACACACACACACGCACACGCACACAAACACCTGCATACCCTCTCGACTTCCTCTCAGACAGGAAGGAAGCAGTGAGGTTTGACCTGGTAGGTTTAAATCAGTGTGCAAACAGGAAGTGAGCCTCCAGGAGGGAAGCCCAGGAGATGCATGCCTTGCAGAACACTCAACACTCATGAGTGCGCAATTTTTACACCAGCCAAAAACTGTTCACTGGAACCAGAGCTTACTCACACACAAGGCATTCCAGTCCATATTACCTAAGGAGAGGCAATGGTTAGTAAAATATTTTCATGCTTTTTATGGTCCATTGTCATTAATGTCATTAATATACAATAAAACTAGACAATACGTTTTATTACAAAACGTGGGTTACACTTTTCTTAAGGGCAGTGTCCATGACACATACATAAGCTCTTCCTGACAACTGACATAAACCTACATAAACATTTATAAAGGCTTATCCCAACAGGCATCAGCTGTCATAAGGATTGCTTCTGTCAATTCTGATGTCAAGTTGACATAACACTTGAGTCAAGTGACAAATTTTTGTTGACATAAGGTTGTGTTATGACACTTTGTGGGCTGGCTTACATTTGAACGCCATGATGCCATGACATTGTAGCTCGGTGTATTTCAGAGTCACATGTAACAATACAATCTTATGTCAACAAAAACCTGTCACTTGACTCAGGTGGTATGTCAACTTGACATCAAAGTTGACCAAATCAATTTTTATAACAGCTGACACCTGTTTGACATTATGTAGGTTTATGTCAGTTGTCATTAAGGGTTTGTCTAGGATTCATGTAGCCCTATGAACACTGTCCACATGTATATACAGTAAAACACATTTTAGATGTTTTCTGAACAGTTTCTGTATGTATTGAATCTATATTGTGTGTTTTTATACATTTTCCATTAAATATGTCAGTGTTTCTTCTGGGTGTTTTCTGAACTGTATGTATTGCATTCATATTGTATGTTTGCCAAAGATTACAAACGTAGGGCAATCAAATGTCTCTTATGCATTTAATGACTTGTAAATTCCTGAACTTTCATTGTTCATCTCACTATGATGTTAATAACTTTTCCACCCAAATTTTTCATGCCAGCTTAAAGTTGGTTTTCAAAATCACACTTTCTCCTATTCTATTTTTTCCCCTTCATAGTCAGAATATTCTGGTGATGCCGTGCTAATTATCCAAGCTCCATTTTGTGTGCGGATGTAAAATGGCTCACACCTCTCGCCTTGCAAGGTTGCCAGGTCTCTTCTTTCCTCTGACACCTAATCAGCTAATAATGGCAGCAAACTAGCATGGGCCACTCTTAATAAATCCACCTCACTCGAAAGCTCTTTCTCTCTCATACCCTTCATTTTAGTGCTTTCTACATTTTAATGTTTCATGCATCAGTGAGTTAAAGTAATGTTCCACCCCAGAATGAGAGTGTTTAAATCACCCGCTCAGTTCTGGTCTGCAGATGTGCGAGATCAGTCCGCTTTCTTAGTGTAGTCTGAGATAACTGAACGTTAAGATACCTAAACAGTCCAGTTTTATGCCCAGCACTGAACCATTTTTTTTTACTGTTTAGTGCTAGGTGTGCAATTAATTCATATCCAAGTACAGGTCTCACAATATGATATTCCCAGCAAACATTCCTCTTCATAAAGAAAAGAGGAATGGCCGAATTTCCTGACGCCGCAGGAGGCGTGGTTGAGCTCCCTGACGCCGCAGAAGGCGTGGTTGAGCTCCCTGACGCCTCAGGAGACATGGCCGAATTCCCTGATGCCGCAGGAGGCATGGCCGAATTCCCTGACGCCGCAGGAGGCATGGCCGAATTTCCTGACGTCCTGAGGACGTCATCGCTCCGCCCCCGAGCTTCAGGGACGCCGATGTCCCTCCGCCTCCCGATCCTTGGGAGGAAGTCATCGCTTCGCCCCCAGGCTATAGGGACAACGACGCACTGTGTCCTGCCCCGGCGGAGCACGTCATTGCTCTACTCCCTGGCCGAGCTGGGGATGGACTTTGCTCCAGGCCGCCCCCCGGACATGGACATTGTGCCCACGGGCCCTGCCCCCCCCTCCAGCCCGTTGTGGGTGCTGCGGTGCGCATGGCCGCGATATGCACCACGCGCCTACTGTTTATGTTTGTGATTCCCTGTCTTGTCATGTGATTGTCCCCGCCTGCATGTCATTTGTTCGTGATTAGTAAGTGTTTAAAAAGCCCTCTTGTTTCCGTCCAGTTTGTGCCTGATTGTTTATGTTTATGTCTGTATTGTAAAAAGTAAATGTCTGCTTATTTGCCAGGGCTTGCGCTTGTGTCCTGCCTCCCCACGCTAGATGTGACACATAAACTATGTTAAATGACAGGGCAAGAGCATTTCTTTTCCCGACAAAGTTGCACAATAACAATACAATATAGTGCAATACATGATAAAACAATATAGTGACACGTGACTAGTCACTGCATATGCATATTCCTCCCACACAAAATTCATATTTTTTTATTTCTCTACAGATGTATTTTTGCACTGCAAGATTGCCTTTAATCATCTTTGCTTTATATCCCTTTAAATCTCATCATATATATATGAAAGTATGGTCATGTTTGTGTTGCATGGTACATAACCTATGCAACAGGATACCATATTTGCAAATACTTTAAGTTTTAAAGTCAGATGTTTAGCATCATACACTTCCTTTAAGTCACCTAAAGAGCTCCAATGCAAGGCTGTACAATATTGTCACATGTGCGAGGAGAAACTCATCCTGTGCTGATACAAAAAAGATCACAGTCGCACCCGTGGGGAAAGTTTGTCTGTGTGGTGTAAATATAACCATCCAAATAAGTCCTAGTGCTCATAGTAGCTGTAGTTGTAGTCAATTATGCAACGATTCTTACTACTGTATATGTGCAATATCAAACAACCCAAGTTGTTTCCTCAAGAATAGTCATGTAAAATACAAAAAAGGCTAATTCAGAAAACCTATTTGATTACGCTTTTAGTACTTTTCATAAATATAGTAACAGAAAATCGAGGCAAGAGGTCTGGGGAACAAAAGAATTAACCACAAAGTCTGCAACAGTGAGTTATATTTAGATCAAAAATCCTTTCAGCACTAGAGAAAGCTAGTGTTAATATTAGCATCAAGTGTTAGCATCAAGCTAAGCTGATTGCATCAAGCTAGGATCAAGCTGGCCAATTTATGAACAAGACCTAAAGAGACAGTTTGTGTGTGTGTGTGAGGTTTTTTTTGGGTTGTGTTTTTTGTGTGTGTTCCTTGTTTTACTTTAACTCAAACACATCGACACTTCACATCCGACATGTCGTTTCATCAGAGACTACGGCTGGGTCCCAAACCGCATAGTACAATACAAAACGTTTTTCTTCAATTTTTGGCTGCTACATAGTTCATATAATTGACAAAAAGGGCAGTCAGATTTACAGCCAAATTTGTGCTGAAAAAAGAAAAAGATACCATACATTGGTGGTTAAGAGGTGTTTTTTTGTTTTTTGTTAAACAAGGGGAAAGTGTTCGAATAATTAATTTTAAACATAAAGTATAACACAACACTTTTTATAAATATTATTATGGCCTTTTTATTTCTTTACTATGATATTTGAATTTGTACTACAAATCTTTAAGCAGCATTCCTAACACCAGTGCCACCTGCTCAAAAAGTTCAAGTATGTAATGAGAAATAAATTTCATTGGCCGATTAGAAGCCTGAAAAAAAGTCCTGTTTTTGGTTTATTTCATTGCTTCCACTGATGATGTAAACACGACTATTACAGGTGCAAGCCACATTTCTTCAGGTTAAAGACAGTTCTGGGGCACTGTATAATTGTATGGAGGGGCAAAATTCTCCCTT
The DNA here is from genome assembly GCA_028565825.1 of Olivaichthys viedmensis. NCBI lineage: Eukaryota > Metazoa > Chordata > Actinopteri > Siluriformes > Diplomystidae > Olivaichthys > Olivaichthys viedmensis. Next base: position 6,566,935 of record JAOUQW010000034.1, on the reverse strand, counting down.
ACTTAAGCATTACATCAAATCAAGCGACGATTTATTGTTCTACATTTACAGGGCACACTTTAAAGGGGATGTAAATTTGGTGCAGGATTAGGCGCTGCAATATAGCATCTGCTCGGATAGGGATCTGATGGGTACTAGGATTTCTTCAAAATTGGGTCCATGACTTGACAGGTGGTTTCATGTGTGCTGAAAAATTCCCTGTGACTGAGTTAGCTCAGAACTCATTCCTCCCAGGTGAGAATATGACTCACATATTGTGAATGACATTACGTAGTTATGGAGGACCTAAACAAATCCCTGATTTAATTAAATTCACCTTGCATTTCAATAAACACAACAAACGCTCTCAACGATGAGAAGTCACCTGTTTTTGGAATGTTCGTGCCGAACCTTGTCTAGAAACAGATGCTTTGTTTATCCATGAAAACTCTTATGCTCTGTCTTCGATTAGTCTGTATGATAAACCGGGCTTCAGTCAAACGATCTCAGATGTGCTCATCTCATCTCAAGAATGGCAGGGATGAATTTATGAAGTCACTCAGATTTCCAGACCTGATCGTTTCATAATGACACATTTTGCGCATACTTCAGCAGCAATTAGCCTCAAAGTGAATGCTTATTTGTTACAAACACGTTTACTAAAAGGGAATCAAAAGAAGCTCTCTGCATTCAAATCAACACAGACAGCCTTAAGTGAGGTGATTCCTTACTCATTGCTGGAGAGATTGCCAGAGCCTTCAAACTTGTCTGCCGTCCTAATAACGAGACGTCATTCCTCTAAATGGTCATCGTTCCTGGAGAGGTGGAACATTTGTCATTTATGCAAGCTCTCTCTACGAGAGCGTCTGTCTGCAGCTGGAGATGGATCCAATTATGCCGACTGGACATCTCTAACAAGGTAGGAGGAAAAGGATTCCTGGACAAACAACGTCCTGCCATAATGAGCGGCCCTCATTTCAGCATCTCGCACGGTTCTCGGCAGATTGATTCCACCACAAACTATGCGGAGAGGCAATGTTTCGCTCCCTTTAAAAAGTCAAGGGTGAAACAGGGAATTAAAAGTGAGTCTTTATTCCCCCCTGCCTGGCTTCCCCCAAGTCTGTGTACTAGGCTGTCAGACTGAGCTGAAAACTTTCCCTGCTTCTTCAATCAAACTTCTGAATATAAATCATGCCAGCCTGTTGATACAGAGATGGGGATAAAGTAGGCAAAGATGCTGAGGAAAGAAAAGGATCTGATTTAAAATGGCGCAAAAAAACTTCACTGGAGGCTCCTTACGCCTAGCTAAACAAGGCATGGATTGTCAATGCAGAGGGAGGCATAATCAATGTTTCAGGAGCCAGCGGATCTGCATTGATTTCTGCACTCCCAGATTTTCGAGCAGGCTCTTCATCAACACAAGCACTTTGTCCTTCCCAAATAATCGGATCGAACGACAATGCCAGCATCCCCGGAGATCAGGAGGCCTCTGATGTTAGTGTGAGCACAGACCAACTAGGGGCGGTTGCAGGAAGCAGGAAAAGAGCTTTGACCCCCTACAGGTAACGAGTGTAAAATCTCTCTTTCTCTGTGATCCCACACAAGGAGCTGCGAATCCAAACAAATGCTGCATGTGCTAACATGGATATTCATTACACCCATGCATCCTCAAAAAAGGTAAATCTATTTGTCCAACTCCTATCTCTTTTTCCTTCTGGTAAAATAGTCAGCTATGTGTTTAATTTTTTATTCATTCCCTGACAAATGTCCTGAAACATTTTACAGCGAGGCAGGTAATCCTGAAAATTGACCTTCATTTGAATTTTTCATAAAAATGGAGGGAAAATATGAATAAATCCTTGTCTACTTTTGTTCCGCAAAATACATTAATCTAAGCATTTCAACCCCCCACCCGGTGTCAGATTACACTCTATCAAACCCCCCCCTCCTCCTCGTCGCACTCACAGAAACCAAAATTTCATTCCTCTTCCAGAATGTGTTTCTGTCAATATAGGAGATATAAATAGCTGAGGGAGACAGTGACCATTCATAAATCTAGCTGAATATTTAAAGAGGATCTTTGGGCAAGAGAGCAAGAGCGAAAGAGAGAGAGTGGGAAAAGGGTGGCTCAAGTTGCTCCTCAATTTGATCAATCGTCTGAGTCCTACCTCTGCGCTTGGAAAATTACAAATTGGAATCATGGAATCAGTGGCAGTTTATCATCGCGGGGGACAGGGCTCGAGTGCCTACGTCCTCCTGGTATAAAGAAGGTGTGAGACAGACGACGGGGTGGAATTAGAAAGAGTGGAGTTGCACAGGTTAAGGAAATGTTTTGGAGAATATTATGATCATTCGCAAGTTAATGCAAGTGAAGGCTGTAAAAATACATATTGAAGGTAGTAGAGGGAAACTTCTCAAATCATTTTGCTGATTTCTCCTGGATGAAGACGAGACCTCTTCATATAGCCATTTTGATTAAAAGTGTAATAGTCTGCTAGGCCATAGCCATCTTTACCCATTTTATTGTGCACCAAGATAACTGGAAAAGCATTGTGACTGACTACAGAACACACACAGAAGAAGCGGCGGCGTAGTAATATTGTGAAAATGTGATGTAATGTGTGAGCTTCATCTCTTCATTTCTCTCTCTCTCTCTCTCTCTCTCTCTCTCTCTCTCTCTGTGTCCAGAGGAGACAGGGCCAGAGGAGAAAAAAGACACTGAAAATGTCTGCAGCTCATTAGAGGACTATTTTAATAAGCCGATTCCAGGCTTGACATGGACAATTTAGATACCAGGCCTCCATGCTTAAATTGTTTTAATTAGTTAATATAATTGGTATACCTTATTGAGCTACAGGCATGATAGTCATATTTAACGTTCAGTCACAAATACAGCTCTCCTGCTTGTTTTTTCTCCATAAGAGGAAAAGCTTGCTCAATTGGAAGAATGCATGTGGCACAGTCTGTGCTGTAAATGGTGAAGAAAAGAGCCCCTGATGCTCTAGTTCTCATTTTCTGCTTTGTACAGCTGCATCATTGGATGGTAAAGAGTAAATATAAAAGTAAGAGCCATTGCTCAGTTTAATGATCTAGCTCCCATTGCAAGAATAAAAAAAAAATGGGACAAGACATGTCGAAGAAAGTATTATGATTGTAAACTTTCCAACCGTAGTTCTGATGTTAAATGAATAATTTCACCGCATACTCTCGCATTGCCCACGTCTTGTTTTATATGGCAAACAGAACTGAGCTGATTGTGCTTAAATCCAAAATCCATAATGGTTGAATGGGGAGAAAAGATTGCTGACACTTTGACTTCGCTAGCAATATGACGTGTACATTTTGGCAAAAGCCATCTGTAGATCGAGATGAGCTCTCCTGCTGTCGCCCCCAGCTTTCATTTCAGCAATTAATACCCGACACAAGAGTCTTCTGACATTTGTCTATCAAGCATTCTGTGAGCCAAAACCCCTAATTAGCGTCTATAGAGAAAAAGAGAGAGAGAGAGAGAGAGTGAGAGAGAGAGAGAGAGAGAGAGAGAGAGAGAGATTTCTCCCTTTGGTGTTAGTTAATGATCAAACCCAGAGGGCCTGGACTTAGTGACAGGCGTAGAAAATAACATCACTTTATAGGAAATATTCACACATTAGCCCTATAGACCTCCAACTTAATGACAACTCCTCTGTCACAGCAATGAAATTAACACATAGCACAGGAACACAGTGTAGTATTTGTGCCATAATCAGTTATGACTGATTACACCAGTTTTGCATGTTGTACCTCCACATATGTGACAAAGCCTGGAGCTCGGTTTCCCTCTTTCAGTGTTCACTGCATTATTTTACATAACAAGCACTGTGAGAATGCCTGATGCTCCACATTTAGCATTCATTGCATAATCCCAAACATGGCTGCCAATCTCAGCCCAGTCTCCTTTTATTTCAGAGGGAGCTTTACGAACCCATCTTTCTGGGTGGTGATTGTTTGTAGTATTTTAATCTATTTGTGGCCTCCCTTGTTTTGTATTTCGGTTTTCAGTGTCAATCCGGAAAGTAGTATCATGCAACGCACCAGTCGGAGAAACCTGGGGATAAAATATGTATTAGTTTTTTACCAAAGATTTCATTTTTTACCATGCTGAAAAACAAAAAGGCTAAAAAAAAAAAAAATGTGATGAGAGCAAGAGGAGAATATGAATCTATTTGAAGGCCCCACTGTAGCAGCAAACAGAACACAGAGTTACTTACTTATCATTACCGGCTCAGTTTTCAAGGCCCCTTGGAACATTCAGTCATCTTTACATTCCACTTCCTCTCCTTATTTCTCCCACTTTCGTTTCTCCCCCTCCACCACCTCCCCTTCTTCCCTCCTCATCTCCTGACAAGCCCTGGGTTTTCAGCAAAGAAAGCGAGCATTAATTAAGACAGTGCCAGCTGTAATTTTCTTGGGAAGTAAATTTCTGCACAACTAAAGGTTACGGGGACCTTTTCACTGTCAGAATTTACTACAGCCGCTGAATGTTAATGCAGCTAATGAAGACATGCTCTCAGTCTCTGAACTTAAAAAGGTACCACTGCAGGAAGAAGGAGAGAGAAGGATGGAAAGGAGAGAAAAAGAAATCCGCTTTGATGAATGCAATCGGATCGTGTGTGTTCACTGGGAGCCAGTGTGTTTTGTAATCTGCGTTTGGGGTCTTTGTTTTGTTCCTGAGAAGGATCAGTGTTACCAGAGAACATATGTTCTGGTAAACACTCCCACAGCCAGATGGAGATACAAACAGAATGTATAATATTGGTGGAACACTGTGCTGAATAGCAGCTGTATTATTTGCAGCTATATTATTTTCGCACTGTTTAGCAAAATATTGAAAAAGCAGGTTGCTTCTGTGTGAAGGGATTAAAGGTGGGGCCAGTAATATTTAAATTATAACATTTCTTAGTGAATATTTTTTCTCCTCACATTCTGACAGCTGTCAATAAAATATCTGCTCAGAGAGGACTCCAGTCTCTGTGATGCCCCAGGCTATAAGCAGGAGACTAAAAAAATTATGTGGACCACCAACATCCAACCAATCGAGAAAGAGGTGTCACCCATTGCCGATCAATCATGTTGCTAGATAGCTAACTTCTGCCAAAATCGCTGATTACAACTTTAAAGTATGTATTGAATACCAGAGTCATAATTATCACTGACTCATAGTAGTGTCATGGCGGTAACACTTTACTTAAGGGTGGTGTTCATAAGGCTACATGACACCTACATAAACCCTTCATGACAACTGACATACCCTTACATTAGCCTTTATAAAGGCTTATTCCAATAAGCGTCAGATGACATAAAGGCTGCTTTCTTCTATTTTGATGTCAAGTTCACATAGCACTTAAGTAAACTGATAGAACTAAAAGATGCTCTGCAGTGTCTTCTGAACTCAGCACTTGGTGCTTATAATATTTTTTATGAATACTTATGGCAATGTCATGACACTGTAATGACAGACTTATGTATATTTTTTTCTGGCCTGGAACATGTTATAACACAACCTTATGTCAACCAAAATCTATGTTAACTTGTCATCAGAATTGACGAAAGCAGTCTTTATGACAGCTGACACCTGTTGTAATAAATAAATGTTTATGTAGGTTTATGTCAGTTGTCATGACAAACCTACATAAACAAAGTTGTCATAGTTATGCTTATGAACACTACCCTTAAGTAAAGTGTTACCCTGATGGCTCGAGCTTAAGCCAAGCCAAAAGTGAAGATTACAAATAATTGCATAAATAATAGAACGGCTGAGTCACATGAATAAGTGCTTATATATGAAACTCTCTGAGACACTAGCACTAAGAATTTGGGGTATGTGTTTAAAGATAAACATGGTCCCACCCTTTCATGGAAGCTTTCAAATGAAAGTAGAGATGGCTGAAAATGACGGTAGTCATGTTGAAAGCAGAGGAGCAGAATGGACTCGTTGTGTTGGTGTGCTGAATTATTTAAACAGGGCAAGAGCACTAAGGCCAGAGACTGACACGTACCATTAGCTGCTGTTATGAGCGTTCACTTAATGGGCTGCTTTAGACAAAAAT